>CM043023.1:61878696-62344055 GCA_023690525.1 Holotrichia oblita
TATCCCGAAATATAGAAAGGCATGAGAAAGTAAAGCTCATTTAAAAAGTTTTAAATCTGGGATTGATTTAAATAAGGCAATAAAAAATAATAAAACTGTAGATGCTTTTAACGAACAATTAATTAATTTAGAAAAAAATAGATGGAAATCCATAATTGAAAGAATTATTTATGCCGTACAATATTTAGCAGGACAAAATTTAGCGTTTAGAGGAACAAATAATAAAGTATTTTCCGAACTTAACGGGAATTTTTTAAAACTTATAAAACCTTTGCTAAATTCGATAATATTATGGCTGGACATTTTAAATCGTGTTCAAAATAATCAAAATAATTTTTTCCGCATTATTTGGGCGACAGAATTCAAAACGAATTAATAGAGCGAAATAGAAATAAAATCAAAACTTATATAATTACTTTATTAAAATTATGTAAATATTATTCAATAATGTTGGACTGTACTCCGATGTTAGTCATCAGGAACAAATAACAGTTATTGTTCGATTTGTTTATTTAAATAAAAATACAAAAATAGTTGAGATTAGAGAACATTTTTTAGGTTTTTGTTGTATATCGGACACAACTGGAGGATTATCAACATTTATAACTAATTTTTTGCGTAATGAAAATATTAGCATTTATGATATGCGCGGACAAGGGTACGATAACGGGGCTAATATGAAGAGGCAAAATAACGGACTTCAAAAAGATTTTAGATATTAATCCCAGAGCATTTTATGTGCCATGCTGCACCTAGCCCTAATTTAGTTATCAATGATGCCGCAAAGCATCTCTAGAAATTAATAATTTTTACATTAATACAAGAAATATATGTTTTCTTTTCATCATCAACATATCGCTGGCAAATTTTAATGAAAGAGTGTCCTTCATTGACTGTAAAACCTGTATCTGAAACAAGGTGGGAAGGTAGAATTGACGCTGTTAAAAGTTTTAAGGGTGTACTGCTCCTATCTCATAACACGGTAAAAGTATTTTCAAACATAATTTCCAAATTTGATAAAATATTTCATCGAAATTTGAATAAGTATGATCTAGGAAGATAGGCAGAGGTACCTACAGTCCAATTTATATTAATAATTGTCCTGAATAATTTACCACAAATTTAAAAATATCAAATTTTACGCTATCTTGAGGGCATTATAAATAATTCTACATTATATACTTTTGAAAATGGATTTCGTAGGTACCTCCATTTAACATTAGTGTATATAACGAGCCAAAGTTTTATTTCTTTTCATTAATAATAAGGAAGATATTTGTGAACAAAGAAGCAGTAGTTTTAATAAAATCTATATAAAATGTTCTGCACGTCAGCGAACACAATGTTTTTTTCTGCACGTCCACTTTGAAAAACTGTGTTACTATCTCTTTCATAACTTTCGTCTCGCAGTCTACGATTAGATTCAGTAGAGCAGCAGTACACCCTTAAGATACAATTTAGAGTCCAATATATGATGCGTTATTTGTTCTATTTAATGACATCAAGGGATGCTAATACTAGAAGTACAAAGTCTTTAATTTTAAAAATAAAATCATTCAAATTCATTTGCTCAGTAGTTATATGGTACAATATATTATCTAAAGTAAATATTGTTAGTAAAATGATGCAAAAATCTGATGTAGTGATACCAACAGTAATGGAAATGTTGAATAATTTAAATGAATATTTACAAACGTGTAGATCAGATGACGGTTTTAATAATATGATAGAAGAAGCTCAAAAATTGCACAAGATATAGATTGTGATACAACTTTTCCAGCTGCTGATTTAGTCAGGCCCCGTAAGAAAAAGATTGTTCATGTATGAACACAACGATGAAAGTAATGAATTGTCACCAACAGAATATTATAAGATAAATTTTTATTTTACAATTTTGATACAGCAGTATCTAAAAAGTAGGAACGATTTGAACTCATGACAGCTCATAATGAAAATTTTCAATTTTTAAATAATATTTATTTATTGTCAGATTTAAATCGGGATGACAAAAATGAAATATTGTACAAGTTTACAAAGTAAATTAACAGATAGTCAACGGAATGAATCTGATATAAATGCAGTAGATTTATGTGACGAAATAGAAATTCTTTAACATATTACGCCTGTGCCTGACATGAATGCATTAGCTGTTTTAAATTACATTTTTTCAAATGATCTTCTACCATTATTCCCTAATTTAACAATAGCATTAAGAATATTTTTAACCATTCCTGTGACAGTAGCATCTGAGAAAGAAGTTTTCCAAACTTAAATTGATCAAAAATTATTTGAGGTCCACTATGTCTCAGGAAAGGTTAATAAATCTAAGTTTAATTAGTATTGAAAATAAAATTTCCAAAGAAATAGATGTAACACATTTAATAAATGAATTTGCTTTAAAAAAAAAGCAAGAAAGGTGAATTTTTAGTTTGTTCTATTGTCTATTGTATTGGAATTACTAGTTCATTTATTGAATTATATTTTTATGTTACTTATCTTTGAATTATTTATTAATTATTTTTGTTATTAAAATTAAAATAGCTATGTACTTGCAATGTATAATTTTTTTATGTATTTATATGGTAGGTATATAGTCAATATATATATTTCAATAATTATATTATAAATTGTTAAAAGTATTTTAAATATAATTTTTTTCATTTCACAAACCTTATACCTATACAAAATTATTCCATTTTTTTGAAACGTTTAGAACGTTTTTATTTTTCAGTGATATCAGATTAAAATAATTTTTAGGGGGCAATTTTTACTTGGCACCCGGGCGCCGATATACCTTGGCGCGGCACTGCATGTTCTATTTAAAACAAGCGAGTTGGTATGTACTTAAATATATTTAAAATGAGCATTATTGATAGTGTAATGATAAAATTTTACATTTCGCCTATTACTACATCCCCAAAAACTTATAATCAAAACACTTCGCGCGACACCCTGTATGTTAATGTAAGAAATAGTTCCTAATATACGTGGCGTGTCTACTTGTGTATATGTCATGTATATGTACACTCACGGTAAATAGTCTTCGAACATTTTAACGCCGCGCGCATCATCTGTCCCATTCGTATCCCTCTTAGAGGGTTTTATGTTTCTTCACCGATCGTACTGCATCCATTGCTATCGTCATTTGAGGCTATGATATGACTGCGCAGAGAACGGATTCACACATGTAATTTTAACTGCGTTGCAGAATTCGAAAGCGTTCGTTATATTCATAACGCCGTTAAGGCCAATGATTGTTTGGTTATCTGCCCGAAGCTATATTTTCTCTACTTCGCTTACCTATAAACACAATATGTTTGCAATAGAATGAAGGGAGCATTGGCGATAGTAACGAAAATCGTTCAGCTATGCAACTACAACTATTGTAATTAATTTTGAAGTAAATCAAAAGTATATGTATAGGATACGTACTTCATACAATTCGAGTCCTCATAATTTCTTCATAGGTATTCTTGTATTAAATTGCTGGCTCTGTAATTATGTTAAAGTTCTTTCTTCTTGGGAAAAGAAAAAATTAATTAAAGATATTGGGATATTTCCTTTTTCGTTTCTTATTATATAAAATTTTTGAATGTATCGTGGGTATGCGTTTTTTTAATTTATAAAACGAAATACTAATAAATCAAAAGTTTTCGTTAGACGCCAGACGTTTCGCCCATGTATACATGTAGTTTTTTCATATTTTTTTTTAATGAAAAGTGCAAGGAAATAAGGTGTAGAAGTTGTATAAATTTTTGTTATCAAATATTGTAGGTTACATAACAAGAAAATTAAGAATGGAATAATATATTTAATGTATTGATAGAATCTTACCTTAATAAAAAATACTTCCAAAATGAAACACGTTAGCATTATTATATTTACTTACTTCTCAAGATCATTTCTTATTTTAACAGAGTTGAATAACACTAGATAATAAATTAATTACGATATAATTAATATCATATATAATTGTTAAATAAATCTAAATTTATATCCGTATTGTAAATGCTGAAATAATTCTTGAAATGATGGGATTAAACCTAGTTTGACGAAAACCATTACCTGAACTTCGAATTTTCTGTTGTATTGAAATCATAATCTCTCTCATAATAGTTTCGTTTGAGGATTGAATTACGGATAATAATATGAAAGCAAGAAACGGCGAACTTTGAATAAAGCAAAGCAATATGCAATATTTGTGCACTATTGTGCAAACATTTAAACTAAGACGGATATATTGCAATTAAGCAATTACTGTATTAGGTAGATTGAAAGGGGTTATAATAGAAGGGTTTAAGTAATATGGGATTACATTTCCTAATTACCCAAAATATGTGGATATTTAACAGTATAAAAGCCTTACACTCTACTGATGTAAATTCAGTTTACCTAATTCTTGTGAAGATGCCGGGAGCGCGGTTTGTCCTTTGGAGAAATTGCCGAGGAACTTGGTAGATCGGTAACTGTTGAACTTTATACATACAATTTTGAATACCCACATACCTACATTCCCAACCTAGTGAATTTATACATACAATGCAGTACATTGACTATATGCACACTTTTGCTTTTTATTTACATTTGATTATAAAATTTACTGCGTTTTCAATTTTGGTATTTATTAAATTTATTAATTTTTACAGATATCTTTTGTTTATTATTGGATACGGAGATGGCAAACAGAAAATGAGAATGTGGCATTGAAGACTAGGCCTAGATCAGGAAAGCCGCGAAAAATTGGTCCTGAAGATGGGGCTATAATATTGCAACATGTCGCTCAAAATCCTCACATAACTTCGCTTAAATTGGTAGAAGATTTGAATTTAAAACTGCACTGCTAAGACTGTGAGAAATTTTTTGCATAAGCAGGCTATTCATTGTCGACAACCAGCAAAGAACTTTTTCCAGGTCATGTTGCTGAGCGATTAAACCGGAAAATTTAGATCGGAATTGGGACATTGTTATATTTAGTGATGAAAAAGTGTTTTCAACATCGCAAGACACCAGAAAACGTGTGTGGAGGCCCAACCAGGTTCCAAGAACAGAATGTAGTGAGAATGCGACAAAGTAACCGTATAAGTCTAGCCTATTGGGGTTGGATGTCCAGCGCGGGAGAACTAACACGAATAGACACCAGCATGAATGCGCAAGAATACTTACGCGTCCTGGAAGACATCCTTCACCAAGTCTGAGACTGATATATCCTGCGCCTCAGCGTATTGTTTTGCACAGGATAATTCAGCGGTTCACACTGCGAGGGTAGTAAGGGACTGGTTCCAGGAACGCAAGCACGAAGTAGAGGTTCTCCAGTGGCCGGCTAAATCGCCAGATCTTAACCCTATTGAAAATTTATGGGCCAATATGGTTAGAATGTGGCACCAACTAGAAAATCCAATCCCTCGTAACAGGGTGAACCTCCACAATCACGTCATTGAAATTTGGGAAAGTTTCAGGGGAACAGAAACTTGTTCAAATCTAGTGGCGTCGATGAATCGACGGTTAGAGGAAGTTTTAACAAAAATGGGTATTGGACGCATTATTAATTTCTAATAAGAAGACTTTTTATTTTCGAGAATATTTCTTTATTTTCTTTATTATTACTTTAGTTGAAAGATTTTTTTTATGACTTTAGAACATTTATTTTCAGTTATTTTCTTATATTTATTGTATTTCAAGTATTGTGTTTTATTTTGTGTGTAGTATTTATATTTGTAGTGTTATTGGTAGTGGTATTATTTTTATATTTTATTTCGCATTTTGTGTAATAACGCTTTCTAGATGCTTTATTCCTACTTTTGAAACATTGTTTTTTTCCGTTTTGCTTTATTTATTTTTTAATATATTTTATTTCTATCTATGCTTTCTATTGTTTTATTTATTACAAGCCCGTTGTTAAATTTTTGTGAATTCTATGTAATTAATTGCTTAAGTATGCTTTTGTGAAATAAAGAATATTCTTTAATTTTTGTGTTTGAATTTATTACAACACACATATATACGTATAGGTATATATCTACTTAGACAATGTTTTCGATTATGTATATTTTCTATTAAACACATAAAAATAAACACCTTCGTGCCATTAATTTGTCTAATAAATAACATTTGCAATCTCAATTGAATTGAATAAAATAGCATAAATCCTATTCAATATGAACATCGCGTGATAATTTTCCAACTATATACATGAGGAGTAAAATAAAATGATAAAATATTAAACAATTAATTGTTTGACTACAAGGGCTACTAGTTAGATTTTCGTTTTAGTGATCTGTATCAATATATTTCATTTATTTTATATTTAAAAAAACAAAATGTAGTTGTAATTGGTATAACTACAGCGCTTGGTTGCAAGAATTTGTATAAAAAATCCCTAAATACATATTTAATTACTTCAACATTTATAATACGGATAGAAATTTAGATTTATTTAACAATTATAAATATTATAAATTATATTGTGATTAATTCATTATTTACATCTTTATCATAGATGCTCCATTCTTACTATTGCATATACAGCCACGGACATATAATTAGCGCACCCTACTGCAAAATCACAAAATAGGTGGTACTTGCTAGATTAGTAAATTGAAAACCATAAATCTCAAATATTTGACTCTATCGCTTGTGTGAATTACTAATCGGCACAATTCTCACGACAATTCTCAGAAAAAGTATAATAAATACATTCTTAGAATCACAAATGCGGTTTCATATATACATAATTTAAGGGAAGAGCGAAAATAGGACAGTATACCAGTGAGTTGGTTGAAGTGTGAGTGTAATTGAGTAAAACAAATGTGGACAGTGCTTTTGTATATAAACTAATATAAAAAATGGGAAAAAATAAAAGTTGCACTGCGCCTGTGCGCAAAATAATACTTAAGATGTATTTGAAAGACAAAATATCACAACGTGCTATTGCTCGTTCTTTAGACATATCAAGAAGGATGGTGTATAATGCAATCAAACATTACACACTAAAAAACACGACAGAAAACACTCGAAGATTACCGCGAAAACGAAAAACGACACCCCGATTAGATGATCGTATCAGAATGACCGCGAAGCGAGACCCTTATACCACGGCAGTTGAAATTCATCGTGCTCTATTTGATGCTGGGACTTCAGAAATATCTGTAAGAACTATCAGGAGACGACTAAACGAGATAGGACTGCATGGACGATCACCCAGAAAGAAGCCACTTGTATCAAAGGCAAATCGAATCAAACGGTTAGAATTTGCAAAGGCTCATATCCACTGGACGATCGATCAGTGGAAAAATATTTTGTGGTCTGATGAAACAAAAATCGATAGACATTTCCCGGCAAGCATTTAATTCTAAATACACACAAACAACTTTAAAGCATGGAGGCGGAAGCATCATGCTATGGGGTTGCTTTTCATGCCGAGGTATGGGCCCCATACATCGAATTAACGGTATAATGGATAGATACCAATATATAGACATCCTTAATAATATAATGCTTCCATTCGCGGAAGAGCATTTACCAGTGATTTGGCAGTTTCAACACGATAATGACCCTAAGCATTCTGCAAAGGTCGTAAAAGACTGGTTTGTGCAGAATGCTGTGACGGTTCTTCAGTGGCCATCGTGTTCCCCTGATTTGAACCCGATTGAAAATTTATGGTCAATCGTTAAAACCGCAGTAGCCAAAGAAAATATTAAGAACATTAATGAAATATTCGAAAAAATATGGAATAGCATACTAGAAGAGACCTTTAGGACATTAGTGAAGTCCATGCCAAGAAGATGTCAAGCTGTGATTGCAGCAAAAGGTTATCCCACTAAATATGATAAGTAGTGTACATGATTTATAAATCCTTGGTAGAAAAATAAATTTAATTTCTAAAATAGAATTTGTTTCAATTTTTTTCACTTACGTTTTTTTCTGTTATATCGAAAATGGCCGCACAGAAATCAAAATTTTTAGAATCCATAACCCGGAAAGATAACTTATTAACATATATATAAGCGGTAGAGTCGCAATTTATGTGATAAACGAAATCTACGGCTGTTTTTGAATTTACTGGAGCAGAAATTATTCGCAAGTTTGTTGATTCATTTGAAAATCGACCAAAACCTTCTTCGAGTACAATTCACCGCATAAAGGCAAATTGCGAACAATTCGATTGTGTTTCACCTACCCTACATAGAAGGGCAAGCAGAAATGAAGTACATACTACATACATGATCAAAAAATAAACACATTACATACAATGCTCATACACAATATCCGCAAAAATAAAGTATTTGGACTGGGATATTAGGAAATAATAGGTATAATTGGCCCGTTTTTAATTGACGCCATACAAAATGTAGAAGCATACATATTTGCAATTACTGCAAAATAATATCATTACTGCTGTTTATATAAACATATGTCCTAAAATGATTCGTTACTGAGTTACAGCCACTTTTTAATTTTTTTCCCCTTAATCTAATATGAAGCCTTTCGAAAGTTTTTCTCATTTGGTAAACGTCTGCGGCCATAGCCATATTGGAATTTTTCATATAGATACAGCGACAACAGCGGCGGCCGTAATCCACACCAATAACAAACAAAAGCCGCCGCTGTTGTCGCTGTATCTATATGAAAAATTCCAATATGGCTGCTGCTGTCACTGCTGGAATAAAAAGAAATTTTTCTTTTACGACAAGCTCCCAGTTTGCGGAAAATTGAGAGTGCTGCTGTAATAAACTTTAGCATTCAATAAGATATATAAATTCAACTGCCTGCTGGCCGTACATTTTGATAGTCGCTGGTGTAAATTCCTTTCCCACAGTGCTGTTGGCCGCTGTATAAACCTTCTAAATTTACTTCCATCTTTCTGGGGGTATATAAAGCGTATGCGACAAGTATAAAGGCGTATTACTTTTCATTATGGCTTATTCCAGGTTAGTTGCTGAAGCTGCCAGTGGGTTCCCCAGTTTCTCGATACCGGCGGAGAAAAGTTGCCTAGACCAGAAAGAGCAGTGGTTTTGTAAAGAAGCGTTTTATGGCATCATATATGTGGGCTCATTGAATTTAAGTATTTTGCCAAAAACTGTCGCTCCGCCCGATAACTGTCTTAATCGTGCAGAAGAAGTGGATTGGGAATTTTCGACGACTGTAAAATTGTGCCGAGAGTGTTTAGCGGCTGTACATCCTTTTGATGTTTTAGGTATGTTATCGAAATTTATAACTATTATTATTATTTCTATTTCCTATTACAGATCGCGTCAAACAGCATACTCTTTGCTACTTCTCTGTGGAGGACGAGATTATTAATAAAATTGCCTTCCAGGAATTTTGCATTAACTGTGAAAAAGATTTAATTAATTTTAAGAAAATTAGACATTGCAATGAATGTTTGACAATATATAACATTCGTCGTATAGATAACAAATTGGAAGCACTTACTTTAAACGATTTATAACTTTTGGAAAATATAATATTTATTTTAATTAATTTAAATGGACACTTATAGTATAATTACTATTTTTGAATTATTCGAGGAAATATGGATAACACCAATTCAGTTTCTAGAAATCTTGAAGAAATTTTCCACGAACTTGATAATGGAATTTGGACACCCGATATTACCATTACTGAAATTAATGAAGAAAATACTGACGAAAGAATTATCGAACCAAGACGAAATCCATTTGTGGAAACCATATTACGAACACATCTCAGACGAAGAATTTGCCACGATATCCTTCCCGTCGACAATAGTAATGAAGTTGATCAGTTTGTTACAGCAATGCGTTCAAGAAGATACTACGGACAACTCCTTATCGTCTCATATCATGAAACCGCAACCGAATGGAAACACCTCCACGTCGTCCACGACTGCGGGTGGACTGCAGGTACTTGCAGATGTAGCACTTTCGCAGGATATACTTTCAATAGACGACGACGAGCTATCTGGACAGGAGGAGTCGGTAGAGGTAAGTAATTGTTATTTTTGCCATATGTATATATCTATTTATAATATATATGACTAAAAATACCCATTACTTCCAGATTATTTCCGATCTCTCGGAATATATATGTTCTTACCTCCAAGACAGTGTCTCTACTATCTCGTCGCCGGCACCCGACGGCAAATACCTAGTGCAACTGAAATTAATTCCAATGAAGGATGCGAAACGAGTGGTGAAGGAACAATTATGGACGAAAACCACGAAGTCTGCTCAATTCGTAGTGACACCGTTGATGGTCCCTCGATATCAAGCCCTTCTTCATCTTCTGGGCGACGTAAAAGAAAATATCCTGAAACATCAAAATACCAAAAAATCCAAACGCTTTCGACGATTATCGAATTTTTCGAGAAATACCCGGTATGCCCCATACTAAGTTCATGTAAAACAGCACAATGGCTAGAAAATCCTATTTTACGCAGCATCGGTAGAAATGATTTAAATTTTCAATCTGCAATTGATATATTTCAAAGACAAATTTGTAATAAAACAGTCAATGAATTAATTGAATTTTACTTAAATAGTCATCCATTATTTGATTGTACTTCTGGTCATATATATGATTATTACTATTCATTAGAAGAATCGCAAAGTAAATTATATGATTTAATAGCTTACCAATGTAATTATGATGAAGATTTTATTAAAGAATTTTTAGAAATAACTTACAATATTTTGGATAAAAAATTAGAGAAAAAAATTGTATTCAAATTAAAGGACCAAGTAATGCTGGTAAAACGATTTTTTCTAAAATTTGTGCTGCATTATGTTTAGTAAAGGGTCAATTAGCGAATTTTAATAAATATTGTCAATTTCCTCTACAAGACTGTGTTGATAAACGAATTTTAATTTGGGACGAACCAAATTGTGAACCATCTGCTTTTGATACATGTAAAATGTTATTTGCTGGTGATCCATGTATGGCTAATATTAAATATCAAAGCCATGTCCAAATTGATAAAACTCCCATTCTTATTACAACAAATGTAGAAGTATTTCCATGTAACGATGTATTTAATAATAGAATGTTTAAATTTAATTGGCATACTGCTCCAATATTACAAAAATATACTAAGAATATTTATCCTTTAGCATTATATGAATTGTGGAAATTATATGGTATCTTAAAAAGTAATAGTAATGTATAAGTGTCCATTTAAATATAATATATGGTGATGGTATGAATTCTAATAAAACAATATTTTATAAAATAATTTTTATTTTAATAAAATGTATTACATATTAATCTGTTGTATTACATTTCCCAGACCAATTATAAGAATAATAACCACCAATATGAGGTTGCTGTAAATAATAATGTTGTTTTGTATTTGCAAAACCAGATATAAATTGATTCTTAGAACTTATAGTACTATCTCCAAACATAAAATTATTATTAAATCCTACAACGCAACTACATTGAATTTCATATTCCGCACTTGCATTTACAAATGTTGTTGTTGGGGATGTATCAGTTGGTGCATTAGCTTGAACTGATTCTATTCCAAAATGAACTTGTGGCTGTGCTTTTGTAGAGTCTAAAGTAATATTACTTGCAAACATATGATATTTATCAACAATGTTTTCGTATGCAAGTTTCTGCCCATTTTTCTCAAACAAAGGATATACTTTCGGAGTATTTTGAGCAAAAGCTTCATCTTGTACATATTGACATGTTTTTTTACCAATATCGGTATGATTAATGAAAGCCTTAACTTTATTCGGAACAATTGCATTGTGATATGGATGTTTTAAAATACCATTTCTTGGTTTATACGAATATTTAATTATAGGAATATTAATATGTTCATTTAAGTTGTATCGTTCCATTATATTATCTATACGTGGCCAACCACTATTTACATGATACGCATTTTTAGTAGATTCATTAGTTGTAGCCATTACACAAGCATAATACGGTAATGCTCTATTAGCTCCCCAGCTTGTAGGATAATTTGTTTCTGCTTGAGAAGAATGATAATTTGTTTTAAGTAGGAGAACTACCTGTTTATCACGCCACTTTAAACCCACGGGGCATGCACCGCTAATTACCGCTAATTATAATGGTTGACCCCGCGAAGGAATTTACTTTCGCTAATTACCACTAATTATTATGAAGGTTGTTTTTGATAATTTCACTGTCAGGAATGCGAGCAATTTTGTACGAATTCCAATTTCATAGTTGTTTTTAAAAATTTTACGGGCCAAAATATATTAACGATTATGACGAGGTCAAGAGAAATGTTCATATATCATGAATAATTGCTTCTAAATTTTTATATTATGTGTAATAATTCTAAATTTGATATTCTCAATTACTAATATCTAATACTTACATGTGAACTCCTTATTTACATTTGAAAAATTTGAAAGTGTAAACTTTTACATTATAACCAAATGCAAATAATGGTTGACCCCGCGAAGGAATTTACTTTCGCTAATTACCACTAATTATTATGAAGGTTGTTTTGGAAAATAATTTTGAAAATATAGATTTGACAATACATAAGTAATTACTGACGTAATAATTTTCGGAGCAAGTTCTAATTATAGTTAACTATAAAAGAAGAATTTTTGACTGGATGTTTATTAGTATACGCTAAGTTATAGCGACATACAAACCGTCTTTCAACAACGATATTTAGGTGAGTACATTATTTTGCTTTTTATTTAATGAATTTATTAATTTATTAAATACATAATATGTTGCTTAATATATTATTCAATATTTTTTAATATTTGACGTGTTTTATTTTAGCATTCGCCAATTCTTTTCAACATACAAATCTCTGCCACTTCATTGTTATATTTTGGTGAGTATTTTTATTTAGTGTTATATATTAAATATATTATTTAATATTTTATATGTTTTAGTCGAAAATGGCTCAAGTGTATGATGTATATGATTTTGTATTTGGTCACCTAAATATTCCAGAGTACATAACACAAAAAATATATTTATCGAAGTTAAATAGAAGAGATTTGGAATTTCTAGCAGCCTTCGCTCGTCAGAACGAGAAATACTTTACGTTCGAAGATTTAATTGAAGTACTGGAGGAGTGTAATCCCTATTTTAATGAAGAAACGCGTCATGTAATTTGCAATGAGTTTAACTGGCTGCGTGAACCATGCAGCGACGTCCCCGGAATGACATACATGTACGATATAGCTAGTAGAAGCGTTTTATCGTTAGATGGTAATATTCCGAAACAAAACAGTGATATAGTTTGGGAACCACCACATGAAAACCCAATACTTAGCAACGAAGAGGAGTGTGATTGTATGGAATGTGACAGAGGTTACGTATATTTCGGCCAAGAGAGGTGTTTATATATTATGGATAATTGTTCGTTGTAACACTGAATTTTTATATGTATTGGTTGTACGTTCAATAAATAATTTGACTACTTTATTATGTTTATTACTAACATAAAATCACAACTTATTTTGCTTTTTATTTAATGAATTTATTAATTTATTAAATACATAATATATTGCTTAATATATTATTCAATATTTTTTAATATTTGACGTGTTTTATTTTAGCATTCGCCAATTCTTTTCAACATACAAATCTCTGCCACTTCATTGTTATATTTTGGTGAGTATTTTTATTTAGTGTTATATATTAAATATATTATTTAATATTTTATATGTTTTAGTCGAAACCATTAAAATGAGTGGTGGACTACACTGCTTAATGCCAAAGAAATTCCATCTCATAGGTGTTAGAACGCAGACATTTTCATTTCTATGTGAAAACTGTTATTTTTCGTATTATATAGCTAACATCAACCGAGAAGTTGACAGCTTCTACGACGTGACTTCAAACCTTATAATAATAATAATAATAATAATAATAATATATTTCATTTCATATTGCGTACAGCGTAAAAAATCGTCAAGTCAAATAATATACTAATAAAATATATATAACATAAGACATAAAATATATATAACATAAGACATAAAATATATATAACAATTACAATAAATAATTTAAGAGACAAGTGCGTTTATACGAATATTTTCTCTGTAAAAAAGTCGTCTACTTTATAAAACACTTGTTGGCATAAATACTCCTTTAAGGTACATTTGAATTTGGCTGGTGATAAGTTTTTTATATTCTCAGGTAAGTGATTGTAAATTTTTAAACACTGGAATAAGGTCGAATTCTGTATTTTACTTAATTCTGTTTTAGGCGGAAGGAGATGAGACCTCGCAACGCCCCTGGTATATATGGCGTATATTGTTAAATGAGCGTCACTCAAGACCTGCATGTATAGAAATTGAAGAACCACGTTGCAAATACTGCAATGAATCAATGTATAAAAAAAATTGTAAAAGAAGAATGTGACGTTTGCAAACGCGTGATAATGAATAATATTTTGCATTAATATTCTAACCTCATTAGTAAGTATTTAGTAACATTTTTTCTATTGAAATTGTAAATTATGTACGTATAATAATGAATACATTTTAATATGTATTTCTTGTTACAGTTAAACAATACGACAATTTTATTGAAAACGCTTTACAAATGAGGGAAGATGCTATTACCTGCGAAAAACAATTCATCGGGCAATCATCCTATTTTCTCAACAAGAGCGGTTCCAAGTGGCTTACCGTAGGACTAAGTCCAGCTGCCGGATTCATTCCAATTGTACAAATCAAATCTGTGAACGCATGCATTTTCTTCACACAAGAAGAATGGGAAGAATTCTGCAAAACCGAAGGCTCCAGTCCAATCACCAGATGGAAGCCAGTTCTTATCGAGACATTCAAGTTATCCGTCTCAAAAGTAGAGGGCAGCAAATCGTTTTATCAACGGAGACATACAATAACATATATCATCTTCAAGAATTAATCAATCAGAAAATTAGTGTATTGACCAGTTCTGATTTTGTATCATTTTATAATCATGTTCTAAAATCTTGTACGAAAATGGATGGTGATTTATATTCTAATATCAAAATATTATTAGCTACGCACACAAATTCCCAGAACACCATGTATATGTTTGAAGTTTTGTATATAACTTATAATACTGTATTTCTTGATTTTGAAATTATCAACTGTTGTTAAACCCCTGACTAGGATTTTTTACAAAGTTTTTCCCTAGTTCTCGAACAGAATTGTTGGGGTTAATATGTATTTTTTAATAAAATTATTTTTATTAAATCTCATGTTTTTTAATTTACATACAAATAAGAATATATAAGTCATTTACACTCAGTATGAATGAGAACACATTGAAGAAGTTGAAAGTAAATATCGACATACGTATACTAACGGGATAAGTAAATATATAAAAGAGTTGCAATGGACGACAATCAGTAAACATTTCGAAAAAAAAATCTGTTTTTATAAGAAAATATACTTAAATATTAAAAACAAGCATTCTGATTCATGTTAATTATATGCTATTTAGATTTCAAAGATTCTATTGTGACTACAGTATATAATATTCTGTAGGATCAAATATATCATGATACATATTGTTGCTGATCGTATTCGATTTCGTCATCGAATTCAAAACAATACAATAAATTTTAGAACCGATACTATGCAAACAACATAGAAAAATATCTAGGCCGCTAGGACTATCATTTAATATAAATATAAATATTTAGTTTAATTTTGAAATTATGAACTGTTGTAATACCTCTGACTAGGTTTTACAAAGTTTTCCCTAGTCCTCGAACAGAATTGTTGAGGTTTATGTATATATTTAAAATATATTTCTTTGTTAGAACATATGTTTTCATTAAGCTTTACTATTCCTATCCACATATAGAACTTATACAATCAGTATGGATCGAGAAGAGCTACGCATAAGATTAGAACAGCATATAGAAGAATTGCAACAGTTAAAAGTATACATCGAAGTACTTATACTAACAGGAAAGTTACAGAAAGTAAAAATAAATAAAGAGAATAAGTCATCATGGAGATTACGGATGAAAAGATTGAAGCAGTTTTAACAAAGATTGATGCAGATTGTGGGAGATTGGATGGTATAAGCGACTATATTATTCCTTCTTTACCGATATACATTTTAAAAACAAAAGTGAATAGGATTTCCCTAGAGCAGAAATGGCATTTATTATCGTATAAAAACAGGGTTGCACTTGAAGATTATCTTCCCTGCCACAAGCATTATAATACTTTGACGATGAAAGATCACATCGATGCTCCACCACCATCCCGAAGAAATTGTTACGGTTGCAAGAAGCTTTGACCTGATATTTAATGTATATATATTTATCATGTCTAAATAAAATGCAAGTTATATAATATTTTTTTGTTTTATTAAAAATCGTTTACAAAACTCATACATTTACAATATTTCATTTTTATTTATCCAACTGTTATGAGTATTATCAAAACCAAGCCACGTATATTTTGTTTCCTTTGTTTTTTAGTACTTTTTCAACAAGGTAGACATCTGTATGTTTAGCTCGTTGAACTTCCCGTTCGTAAAATCCCCCAAGAATAGGTCTTCCGCTCATATCTTCCAGCAAGTAGGTGACAGGATTGGTTACTTGTACTTTACTAATTTTAAATAACTCTGCAGACCAGTTTGGCGTGTAGCCTTTCGCAAATGTTCCTTTATATTTACTGATGCGAACACAATCGCCAACTTTAAATTTATGTTTCCCCATAATTTTGATGTTACTGTATACGGTAGACAAAAGATGTTTGCTCTTAGCTGTGAAGTCGCGGGGTTTCATTTTAATTGTTCTATGCTTTGTATTATTGTACTTAGCTGTTATTTCTTGCAAAATATCGATCCATTTGTAGATACCTCTTAAGCTAAACGCTTTATACAACATATTCTTGATTGTGCGAATAACTCGTTCAACTATCGATGCTTTCTTAGTACTATACGTGGAGTAGTGATTAATTTTGTATGATTTCATAAGCTTTTTAAATTGTTCGTTATAAAACTCCTTCCCCGCGTCTGTTTGTAGATTTCTCGGTAATCGCTCCTCTTGTAGAATTTTAGACATAGCTTCCCGTACTTCGCCCGCACCTTTGTTTCTTAACGGCTGAGTCCATATATATTTAGAAAAGCAATCGATCACAATTAAAACATATTTATATCCCTTGTTTTCCTGATTGTATGGAAGAAATTCCATCAGATCAGCCTGCCATAAATCATCGAAACCTTTTATTATTACACGCCTTCTAGGAAAATTTCGTCTAGCCGACCTATGTAATTCGTTAACAACATCCTGCTTACTCATATTAAGTCAAACTATTTGAAAAAGCCAGTTGAATATGGTTTTTAACCTTTAACTGACGAACTGGGGGACCCTGGGTCCCCCATATTCAGCATATATTCGAGTACGTTGGTAATAACTTTATTTTCTTAATATTGTTACAGGTAGCTGAATTTTTTGTAATAGCCTTTGTATTTGTGTTGCTACCAAGGACGTATTTTGGATTATTTGTTAAATAACAGTAAGTTCTTACTAGGGGGACCTTAGGTCCCCCACTTAGTCATTCATGGTACATTTATTATTTCCTGTTTTTGTAGTAGAAATGGCAAGATACACCAAGTATTTAACTCAAAATGAATTGGAAGAGATTGCAGAGACTATGAGCGACATTGATGACGATCCATGTGATGCAGAAGGAGATTATGAAGATGATGATCCTGATTTTCTACCTAATGACGAGGAGGAAACTTCTGAAACGGAGGATGCAATTGAGATTGCAGAATTGGAAGAAGACGATGCTATTTCAGATGCGGATGAAGCTGATGAAGATGAACATCAGGAAAATACAGATATATACACAGCAAAATCTGGCCGAACTTGGAAAAGAAACCCATTTCATCCTACTCGCAGATTGCAGCGTAATATTTTGAGTGTAACGCCCGGCATTACAGGGCATACAAGCTCAGCCAACACCATTGTTGAAGTATTCAACTTATTTGTGACAACAGCTATGAAGCAAAATATCTGTATCCATACTAATGAAGAAGCTCGAAGAGTATATAATAGATACAACGATACCCATTCCGGTAAACCAAAAGTTTGGAAAGAGCTTACTGTAATTGAACTCGATGCATATATTGGTGTGCTACTGATAGCGGGAGCATTGCATTGTCGAAAAGAAAATGTTACGGATATGTGGAGTACTGACGAAGCCACTCGTCGTAACATTTTTACGGCGTCGATGTCCAGAGATCGGTTTGCGGCAATTTCTCGTTTCATAAGATTTGACGATAAAAATACAAGACCAATCAGGAAAGAAACAGATAAATTGACGGCAATACGGGATATTTGGGATTCATTCGTGGAGAATTGTAGGAACGCATTCGTTCCTTTTGGAGAAGTAACAGTAGATGAACAACTAGTCCCTTTTCGTGGAAAATGCCCATTTCGTCAGTATATAAAAACAAAACCTGGAAAGTACGGCATAAAAATTTGGGCGGCCGCTGATGTTAAAACTTCTTACCTTTATAATATGCAAGTCTATACTGGTAAACTTCCCGGTGGAGTAACGGAGAAGAATCAAGGCACCCGTGTAGTGAAAGACCTTGCAGAACCTTTGTTTGGCTCAGGACAAGGCATAACAACCGATAATTTTTTCACGAATACTGAACTGGCAGAGTACCTTATTACAAAGAAATTGACACTTCTAGGCACAGTTCGGAAAAACAAAGCAGATACCCCTTATGAATTGAAAGTGCTGCGCAACAGACAGTGTAGAGTCGCGCATACTCATAAATTCCTTATCTAATCTATCATTAATTTTTTCTTCTATCACTTTCATCTCAAACGATGTCTCAATTGGAACGTTGTAAACAATAGCCTTAAGATCGTTGAATTCATTTTGAAAATATGTTTTCAAATTTTCAAGTTTAGTATCTAACGCTTCCACTTGTTTAAGGAAATTGTTCTGTAGAGAAGCTAGTTTAGTATCGCTATATTTCTTAGTGGCACAATCCTGATCAGCGATAGGATCGGACACGTATCTGATACGCTTTTTTCCAGCGTTAATATCACCTTCTGCTGTTAGCGGGAACTCTGCAGACTTTCGCTTTGCGGTTAAATTCGTTTTAGTATGACTAACAAAACGCCCAAACTTATCGATAGTCATTGTTGAAATGATGTACATTCAGGAAATATATCTATACTTATTGTACAACACCAGCCTCTCTCAATTCCTCGATTATAGACATAATCTCGTTGTTGTGACTAGTATTTCCAGCCGCCTGAGATGACGTTAGAAGCTTAAGACGATCCACCAGTTCGTTAACATTGTCCCAATATACATACTGATAAGGTTTATCTGATACTATCATGTGCCCTTCACCAGAGATATGATCTATTATTAAAGGTTTAATTATATTCTTGTACTTCTGGCTTTTGCTACCTCTCATCTGGTTTGCAGAGTCAAAGTGGCGACGAGTCACTTGCGTGTCTAGCAAAATGTTTCTATACGAATCTTCATCTTCCTGGGTATAATTGCCCGGTTGTGTTTTAAATAATAACTCATATAATCCCTCAGTACCTTTATACGCTTTTTCGTTGATTACTATATCATTTTTAACGAAATTTATAATGCTTTTACCCATTTTAATTTGATTTGTATGTAGATCTAATGTCGGACCAAAGGTAGTATCAAATGCTTTACTTTTAGCTTGAAGTAGACCGCGTATGTAACTTCTAGGTAAAGCCTCAAATGCAAAAAAATATTCTTGAAGAGGGCTACCTCTATAAGGTTGTAATATTGATGATTGTTGCGGAGTAGAAGGTGGAGTGCTTGGTTGCTCTGTCGTATCAAGCTTGGCCGTCATTTCCAATAACGGTTCTTTAATATCAGCTAAAGGTTGCTTGATAGATTCCACTTCACGCTTGAATGTTGAATCTAATTTCTTCAAAGGTTCGACAATAGGTTTAAAGGTTTTTTCTAATAGCTCGCTAGTGTCTGCTCGACCCAATTTCAGCCGCATATGCTTTTTCCGTATCGCTCTAGCGGCTTTTAATATTTTGAGTTTTAACTCGCGATTTTCCTCCTTCATGGTCTAAACAGCGGCTTTTATCAGGTATGGATCAGCTTCTATCAGGTACCAATCGGGTATTTATTAGCTTTTTTATCAGGTAGTGATTTATCGGGTTCTGATTTATTAGGTAGTGATTTATTAGGTAGTGATTTATTAGGTAGTGATTTATTAGGTACTAATTTATTAGGTACCGATTTATTAGGTACTGATTTACTAGGTACTGATTTATTAGGTACTGATTTATCAACTTAAACTCCTAGTTTTACTGTTTATAAATAAAATGGCACTTGCTCAGACAGCTAATGAGCAATACAAAAGTTTGTCGTAGTTGACGTTTAATTTTTTTAACCTTCCTCGACATGAGTAGCAGTATAAATGAAGAGTGAGAATTTAATTACAAACATATATACCAATCAAAGTTCTTTTTATATCGGCCTTTGTCAATATCTCTGTCCCTATCTATTACCAAAAACCCATATTTATCTTTCCAGCACTCTACACACATTGACTTGAACTGATGAAAACTCATATCTGTACCAACGTGGTCGTCGAATATATGTTTTAAATTCATCTCATCTTGCTTGAAGAGTATAAGCAAGTTGGTGTTATCACGAACTAACTGTTTGGGAATACGAGAGTAGGTCTGACACAAGTAAAAGCTGTCCACCGCTTTGTGTCTACCCATGCAAAAGTAGAGTCTAATTTTATCTTGCTTGTCACATATTACATCATCGAATATAAAAACTGAATTCTTTTCCGCTTCTACGGGGTCCACGACTTCCTCGTTTTCGTTGTATGCATAATACTTTATACCTGAGGAGTTCATAACCTTCTCGAGGAACTGATATTTTGGTTGGTATAAGGACCTGGAGTACACGTATAAATTATCGAACGTGAGACCGTTTTCGTCAATCAATAACGCCAACATCACATTCGTTTTCCCACAGTTTGACGGACCGCAAATAATACAGCGTATAGTGTCGGGGAGTATCACCATGCCTCTGATGACGCCCATCATCATCATCAACATCTAAATTTAACACCTGTATACGATGCTTTCGTTTCAGTAGTCGCATGTTAAATGATTCTGTAATGCAAAATTACATGTATAAATATAATTTCTTTTGTAGAATAAATTCATTCAAATGCCGATCGTTAAAGAAGGTAGAGGTTTTGTTAACGAGCTGATTAACAAGCTTCCCATAGTTACATTTGCCTGGATATCAGTACTGTGGTCCTGGTACAAAGTTACAAGAACGTCTTGCACGAGGGGATCCGGGTATTAATGGATTAGATAAAGCTTGTAAAGAACACGACATTGCTTACTCCCAGAATAAAGATCTTAAAGCAAGACATAAAGCAGACTTAATTCTAGAAAATCAAGCCTGGTCACGTGTTAAATCCAAAGACGCTTCTATTGGTGAAAAGGCAGCAGCGTGGGCAGTTACAAACACCATGAAAGCTAAACGGAAGCTCGGAATGGGTTTGAAAAAGAAGCCGTTCAGAAAGTCGGTAGTACTGAAAGCCAAAGACATTATGAAAAAATTTAAAGGTGATGTAAAAGAAGGCTCTAAACTATCATTGAGCGCAGCCAAGCTCGCTGTAAAGGAAGCAGGAGGGAAGAAACGTATACGTACTCCTAGAATAATTCCCATTCCTAAGCAAGGTGGCGTGTTACCACTAATACCCATATTCGCAGGATTGAGTGCTTTAGGAAGTCTAGCAGGTGGTGCTGCTGGAGTAGCAACAGCGGTGAATAAAGCTAAATCCGCTCAAAAGAAGTTGGAAGAGTCGCAAAGACATAATAAAATGATGGAAGAAATAGCATTAAAAGGTGAAGGCCTATACCTTAAACCGTATAGAAAAGGTTTGGGATTGTATTTAAAACCTTCAAAAAACTAATAGATCGACTGCCACAGAGACCTCTGACAGATCATGATATTAGGAAATTCGCCAGAGATATACCCTATTTTCGAGGTGTCTTTATGAAAGATACTTTACCTTCAAAACCACTCAAACGGGAGTGTGCAGTCGTTAATTTAGATTTAGTTCAAAATAGCGGTACTCATTGGGTTGCGTATTGCAAAGAAGGAAATGTAGTACACTATTTTGATTCCTTTGGTAATTTGAAACCTCCGTTGGAATTGATAGATTATTTTAATAATTGTGAGATATTGTACAATCACACCAACCATCAAAGTTATAAGGAATATATTTGTGGCCATTTATGCTTGAGATTTTTAGTAAACTATAAATGGAACATCTCCTAAGCTTAATTAGCAGTCATGTCAAATACATTTACGTTAACAGGTCACAGCAGCGTAATCTCTGTAGACTATCACCCTCCAATTGAACTAGATCCTAGATATGAGTATGCTTTAGGATTAATAGGTTTTCATACCTATCACACTATTGCGAACATTGTTGACGGTGCGAATAAATTCTATTATAATAACGATAAAGTTATTGTAATACCCGTTGGTGCATATGAGATATCGGACATTGAAAAATATTTAAAAAATGCATTACCCAACGCCAAATTATCTTTGCAACCTAACAATCAAACTTCAAAATGTGAGATGGAGAGTTCCTTAGAAATTGATTTTAGAAAGAAAGATTCCATTGGGAGCATGCTAGGCTTTAGCGAAAAAGTATTAGAAGCCAATAAGAAACATGAATCGGATTTACCCGTAAACATTATAAAAGTTGCTATGATCAGAGTGAGCTGCAGTATAACGACGGGTGCCTACTACAACGCACATCTATCGCATACGATATTTGAATTTTCACCTCAGGTAGATCCAGGTTATGCAATAAATATCGATCCTCCACACGCCATTTACTTACCTGTATCATCTACGCGAATTGATAATATAACTCTATCCTTGATAGATCAGGACGGTGAACCCGTAGATTTTAGAGGAGAGCAAATTATTATTAGATTGGAATTGAAAAAATATTATAATGGGGTTGGCGTTTAATCAGAGATATAAAACCAGCTGCGCTATCATTAGCAATACTAGTCATACTCGTGACGCTAATCAATTAACATTGGTCAATAAAAGCTTTCTTCAATCTCTTGGACTGAAAGTAATAAACGATGGAAAAGTTAGATATATTACAAAGTCTAAATTTCGAAGAAGCAATAACCAGGCATGAATATCACACTTATTATCCCGCAGCAAATAGTTTCAATTTAAACGTTGAAGTGCGATTTAGTATCCGACATCAAGACATTTATACTCTACCTAGCGAAAGCTATATACATTTGGAAGGAACCTTTATTGAGGATGCCGAAGGAACAGGTGACTGTAGTTTAACGAATAATGCTTATGCATTCCTGTTTGAACAAATTCGATATGAAATTAATGGAGTTGAAATCGATCGTTGCAACAAGCCTGGGATTACAACAACAATAAAATCATTAGCTTCTTATAATGATGGTGAAAGTAAAATGTTACAAATGGCTGGATGGAATCCATTTCAAGATACACAGCCTACATTATCTAATACTAAGTTCAACGCATGTATTCCAATGAAGTTTCTAATGGGTTTTTTCGAAGATTATAATCGTATCCTAATTAACGTTAGTCAAGAATTAATACTTGTCAGGAGCAGAACGAATGCGAATTGTTATAAGAATAGTGAGGCGGCAGGCACCAAAAAGGCGTCGATTGAAATTACTAAAATCGAATGGCATGTTCCACATGTAAGCGTTAATGATGAAATCCGCTTCAAGCTGTTGGACGTTGTTCAAAACAGCAAAAGAATATCAATTCCGTTCCGTAAATGGGATTTGTATGAGCTACCATCCTTACGTGCTACAACAACAGACATATTAAATTGAAATTACCTTATATAACTGATACTATAAAAACAATGATTTCGATACGAGACGCAGCTTTTAAAAAAGCAAAAGGCTCCGGTAATGCATCAGACTGGGATTACTACAAACAATTACGTAACTATACAACAGCGGCCATTCGTAGAGAAAGAAAAGCCTATGTCACTGTCAAATTTAGAAATAAACAGTCTCGAGAACTTTGGGCTGAATTGCGAAGTCTTAATATTTCCGGTAAGAAAACCAGTACTATTCCCGCTAACTTGGCAAATCCAAATGAGATAAATAATTACTTTATCAATTCAGTTAATGATATTTATGATGACATAACAAAGAGTAACAGAAATTATCCATTGGATCTTAATCGTTATTATCAATCTAATGTAAAAGCAACCGTTGTTAGTACATTATCATTTCAAATAACTAATGATAATGAATTGATTAAAATCATTAATGGAATTAAATCTAATGCAGTTGGTGTTGACGGCTTAAACATCAAATTGATTAAACTTTGCTGTCCAGTAATCGTTCCAATATTAACATATTTGATGAACATGTGTATAGAACATTCGGTTTTTCCTGAACAATGGAAAATATCACGAGTCATGCCTTTACCGAAGTGTAATTCACCTTCAAACTTTTCCGAGTTGCGTCCTATTAGTATTTTACCATGTTTGGCGAAAATATTAGAAAAGTTCTAGCATCCCAGCTGCGTCAACATTTGATAGATAATTATATATTACCAGATACACAGTCTGGCTTTAGAGAGGGATTCAGTTGTAGCACTGCTTTAGCACACTTAGTAGATGACATAATAACAGCTTTAGATAGCAATAAAATAGTTATAATGGTAGCAATTGACTTCTCTAAAGCGTTTGATACAATCGATCATAAATTATTACGTAATATCCTTCATTATATAGGTCTATCTAATAAAGCAATTCAAATGTTTGATAGTTATTTGACAAATAGAAAGCAATTGGTCTTTATTGATGATCAAGAATCGGAAGCGCGAGAGGTTGGGTGCGGTGTGCCGCAAGGATCTGTTTTGGGTCCGCTGTTGTACATAATTTACACAAATTATTTAAATGAGCAGCTGCAGTACTGTCGGGGCCATTACTATGCTGATGATACTTTACTGTATTTGGCATTTGAGCCTGGGGATATACATTTGGCTAACGCAAGGGTTAATGAGGATGTTAAAAAATTTGTTACCCTGGCCGAACAACATTATTTAAGAATAAATTCGAAGAAGTCTTCGGTTTTTGTTTCTCTAGAAAAGCCCATGCGCCTTATGTAAATTTAGTATCAGTCAAAATACAGGGAGAGCAATTACAAAAGCAGGATGTTATAAAGGTGTTGGGTTTGACGTTAGACAGATCACTGAGATTTCGAGCACATGTATCTAGTACGATTAGGAAGTCCTTCAGTGTTTTAAAGTTGTTGTATGGAAATAGGCACTACTTGGATACAAATTTGAAGCTTCTCCTTACTAACTCATTACTTTTGTCCAACTTTTATTACTGTGACGCTGTTTATGGGCCATGCTTGGATTATGTTTGCCAACAGCGAATTCAGCGATTTCAAAATTCTTGTTTGAGGTTTGTTTATGGAGTCCGTAAATTTCAGCATATCTCTGGCTCTTTGTCCAGGTCCGGTTGGCTAAAAATGGAGTATCGGCGGAAGTATCATATGGCGTGTTTTTTCCATACAATAATACAAAGGAGCAGTCCACCTTATCTATATAATAAAATTCGCTATCGTACAGATACCCATAATATTAATGTAAGACATAAACATTTCATAGAAATGCCTAAATTTAAGACTGAGCTGTTTCGTCGTTCATTTAGTTATAACATTGCTAAGGTCTACAATGGGTTTCCGTACGATTATAAGCGGTTGGCATTGCATAATTTTAAATTAAAAATCAAACATGTATTACTCCAGCACCAAAGCTCCATTACTTAGAAAATATTGTGTTTATTATTATTATTATTTTGGTTGTTGATTGTACTATTATTATTATTATTTACTTTTTTTTCTCTCAGAATTATAGACATCAAATATGATTATAGTTGCTGCTGAGTGGTTGAGATTGAAAACCAGTTACTGGTTATACCAGATACTGACATCTCTACCATTTAATCCAAATATTCTATTGTAATGTAAATTATATAAAAAGTATGCAAAAAAAAATTTGGGATTAATAAACATTATTATTATTATTATTATTATTATATATGGCCGATAAAATCAAGTAATAACCTGGAAAAGCCCCGCTATGTTCTTGTTGCATTTCAAAAGGGTAAAAAAGATAACTATAAAGCGGATGCTTCCACGTTCGATCACTGTAGCATTACAAATATGAAATTATACCTGAATTCGGAAAATTATCCATACAGTGATATGAATATAGATATGTCGGAAAAACGTTATGCTAGAGCATACCGAATGTATACATCTTTCAAACCAAGTTATTACGGGAAACCTAGCGAACCTTTGATGAGTTACTCAAAATTTAACAAATGTGCAGTCTATATAATTGATTGTTCAGCACAAAATGAAGCCGTAAAGTCCAGTACTGTAGATATAAAACTTGAAATGATATCAAAGGTAGCATTTAGCGCAGACACAGTGGCATACTGTCTCATTCTACATAATTGTGTGTTTGAGTACGAACCTATCCATCCTTAAGAAAATAATGTAAACATGAATGTTTCATTCACGAATACTCCAACGCTACATACCTGGTCAGATGAGGAAGATAGACATTCCGAATGGATGTTTTACGCTGCTGATCGAATAAAGTTCCAGCGTCGTATAAGAAACTGTGCAAAAATATTGGAACCAGTTCTCTCCGAAACACATCGTCAGAAAGTGTATAGGAAACATTTCGAATCGTTTATTGTCGTAGACATACAAGGTTTTGTTAATCGAGACTTCATACCTAAGGAGATGACTATATCAGATGGGAAACGTTCCATACACCTTTTGTTTAAACCAGCCACACCTTTCCATCGGTTAGAACGACAACAGAAAAAGGAAATACGATGGTTGGAGAGGAATTATTTAAATATTAATTATAGTGACGGATACGTAGACTTAAACAATATTGTACATATCTTAACTGATATTTGTAAATCTTACGATACAATATACGTAAAGGGTCATCAAAAGGCCGATTATTTAAGTAAATATGTAGATTTAGATATTATTAATTTAGAATATCTACAAAATGTACCAAATTTAAACAAAACTAACTCTGCTTGCTTTTTTCATAATAATAAAAATAAATTAAGTATGTGTACACAGCATAATGTTCAAGTTCTATTAGATTATTTAATAGGTGATAACTTGTAATCAACTTGTATCAGTAATAAAAAATATATACAGCAATTATGAACGTTTTTTATTTTTATATTAATGTGTTAGATTTTTTACTGGATGCTAAGTTGTGATTTTATGTTAGTAATAAACATAATAAAGTAGTCAAATTATTTATTGAACGTACAACCAATACATATAAAAATTCAGTGTTACAACGAACAATTATCCATAATATATAAACACCTCTCTTGGCCGAAATATACGTAACCTCTGTCACATTCCATACAATCACACTCCTCTTCGTTGCTAAGTATTGGGTTTTCATGTGGTGGTTCCCAAACTATATCACTGTTTTGTTTCGGAATATTACCATCTAACGATAAAACGCTTCTACTAGCTATATCGTACATGTATGTCATTCCGGGGACGTCGCTGCATGGTTCACGCAGCCAGTTAAACTCATTGCAAATTACATGACGCGTTTCTTCATTAAAATAGGGATTACACTCCTCCAGTACTTCAATTAAATCTTCGAACGTAAAGTATTTCTCGTTCTGACGAGCGAAGGCTGCTAGAAATTCCAAATCTCTTCTATTTAACTTCGATAAATATATTTTTTGTGTTATGTACTCTGGAATATTTAGGTGACCAAATACAAAATCATATACATCATACACTTGAGCCATTTTCGACTAAAACATATAAAATATTAAATAATATATTTAATATATAACACTAAATAAAAATACTCACCAAAATATAACAATGAAGTGGCAGAGATTTGTATGTTGAAAAGAATTGGCGAATGCTAAAATAAAACACGTCAAATATTAAAAAATATTGAATAATATATTAAGCAACATATTATGTATTTAATAAATTAATAAATTCATTAAATAAAAAGCAAAATAATGTACTCACCTAAATATCGTTGTTGAAAGACGGTTTGTATGTCGCTATAACTTAGCGTATACTAATAAACATCCAGTCAAAAATTCTTCTTTTATAGTTAACTATAATTAGAACTTGCTCCGAAAATTATTACGTCAGTAATTACTTATGTATTGTCAAATCTATATTTTCAAAATTATTTTCCAAAACAACCTTCATAATAATTAGTGGTAATTAGCGAAAGTAAATTCCTTCGCGGGGTCAACCATTATTTGCATTTGGTTATAATGTAAAAGTTTACACTTTCAAATTTTTCAAATGTAAATAAGGAGTTCACATGTAAGTATTAGATATTAGTAATTGAGAATATCAAATTTAGAATTATTACACATAATATAAAAATTTAGAAGCAATTATTCATGATATATGAACATTTCTCTTGACCTCGTCATAATCGTTAATATATTTTGGCCCGTAAAATTTTTAAAAACAACTATGAAATTGGAATTCGTACAAAATTGCTCGCATTCCTGACAGTGAAATTATCAAAAACAACCTTCATAATAATTAGTGGTAATTAGCGAAAGTAAATTCCTTCGCGGGGTCAACCATTATAATTAGCGGTAATTAGCGGTGCATGCCCCGCGGGTTTAAAGTGGCGTGATAAACAGGTAGTTCTCCTACTGTTTTATTACCATAAAATCTATTTGTAAATTCATCTGCAGAAATTTCACTGATTGTCATTGGAGATTTATCATTAGGTTTTAATGACATGTTTGTTATATCTAATTTTTGATTTAAACCGATGCAATGCTTACCAAAAATTACATGCATTGAATTTGCACTACCTGTTAATGAAGTACCAACATCAAAGGAACACCGTACACCTTTTGGTATTACTTCTACATATACTTCTTTAATGTAACTACCAATTGGTAAATTATTATACTCTATTGGTGACAAATAAAAGGGAACCCAATCAACAGGTAAATACGCTGAACTAGTAGTATATGCTAAGTAATCATTTTCTTTTTTTGTTGCACCACGAGCAAATTTGGAAGATGCAAATCCCCAAGTGTGCATTAAACGCGATTTTTTAAAAAAGTTACACTTGGACTAGCGAGAGATGTATTAAAATATAAAGGAGCAACATTACCGCCAGGATTTGTAACACCGCTATGATTACCAATACTACTTTCCGATTGTGGTGCGTCTACTGCGTCTGTTGCCATGGGCGAGTTCGTCTCATCTTGACCGATGTCACTAACATCATGTGAGGAACTCGGTTGATCAGAAGATTGCATTCGATCACGATTCACTTGTTGTTGTCCTTGACGACTACTTCGTTGACGCTCTTCATGTTCCTCTCGTCGATTGGTAAAGGTTAATGCTTTGTAATGATGCTTCGACGGCATATCGGGATATAAAACGCCTACTTGTTTTTCTACCTGATGTTTGAGTGTTAAACCAGCAGCACCTATAAATATGAAATACATGTCGGACAAATAAACATAATTCTCTACTATACATACCAACTAATGAATGCCAATTTCCAGAAGTACTAAAATCGTCCCAAAAATCTAATATTGCATTTTCATCTGCTTTTAATATATCTTCAGCAGACAAAGCGGTCTCATAGGCACTATCGTGTTCTAGTGCAATTGCATCATCGGTATCGACTGGATCATCACCAGATAACTCGTTTCCTGGACCTAAATATTTATGATACGGTAATTGCGGCATACTGATCTCTCCGATTATAGGAGCCAGTTTATATATCTTATTGAATGCTAAAGTTTATTACAGCAGCACTCTCAATTTTCCGCAAACTGGGAGCTTGTCGTAAAAAGAAAAATTTCTTTTTATTCCAGCAGTGACAGCAGCAGCCATATTGGAATTTTTCATATAGATACAGCGACAACAGCGGCGGCTTTTGTTTGTTATTGGTGTGGATTACGGCCGCCGCGAAATGGTCTGCGTAAAGTCTTCTTGCTTCTGTTCTGTTACAATGTGCAAACCATACATTAAATGCATGTTAGACACCTGTTCGAAAGAATAATCTGCCATTTTGTACTATTAATTAGAAAACAGTACCAATCACAAATGACTTAATCAACTGTTACGACTGAAAACAAACGTCGTATCCGTAAAAGATACCTGTGTCGTGCGTTCTTAACTCACCACAAGTATTACCAACACCAGCGGACACAGAAGGAAGTCTCAACCGAAGATTATCTCCACTGGGCATCTTGAGGAGGGTCATCACGTACCAAACTCACCTGGAAACACGCCGTCGGAGTAGCGCTTCCACGAGACACAACTTCAGGAGCACCAGGACCCTTGGAATGCTTACCATAACTATTCTGTAAGTCCTTGTCCTCTTTTGGAATTGTATGTTATTACGTCTTTTGAACCGAATCATTCGTATTTTTATACATTTGAGCAAATTCAAGCATTTCTTCTTATACCTTTATTAATTAACATGACGGGTGATAGAGATAGATCTCCTGTGTCACGTGTGGATCAAATGCCATCGTTTGCGTCCACACTTGCACAATTTACACAATCAACACAACCAGCACAGCCTACACAACCCCCATCTCTCCCAATCAGTCAGATAGAAATGAACATGGCTAAGGCTATGCTCCCGGAATACTCCGGAGGATCCAAGAACTTAGCATACTTTATAAAGCAAGTAGAGTCATATATAGATTTGATGAAACAACCTAACGAACATAATCTATTTAATAAACTAATGTTTGAACAAATTAAATCAAAATTAGTAGGAGAAGCTAGAGATTTACTTATCAGTTCCTCATATAATAGATGCACAGATATCAAAGAAGCACTTTTAGATAGGTTCGGTGATCCGTGATCAGAAGAACTTCTCGCTAATGACCTAGTTACCTTACTCAGAAACATACGATCAGTATCATGAAAAAATCAAAAATAAATTACAAGTCCTTATAGAGCATTTTAGCTTCAAAACAACTAACGATAGTGTTAGAATCTCCAAAGAATTCACGTATAATAGACAGGCTATGATGACTTTCATATCCGGTGTTCTCGAACCCTACTGTTCCCACCTAATGAACATGAACATAACCACATTGCAACAGGCATTATATGAATGCAGAAAGTTCGAGAATAGTAAAGCACACGTTAGTTTCATGCATTTCATGCGAAACAGGGGTAGACCAAGTAATAGTAATCATAATAATAAACCAGTAAGGAATAACAATTTTCGCCCACAACAGCCACCACAATATAGCTCTCAACCACTTGCCGTGCCACTTCGCACGTTCCAACCCTTCTCTGCATCACCTAATTTCGGTATGCCAAGGCCGCAAATGGCAATGCGCGCCGTTCCACCGACTCTGTTTCCTAGCGGTCCGATAATATTCAATCTCGCCCGGTTCCCCAGAGGTTTCCAACGAACTCAGAGGTATTCGGGAGACCTAAACAAACCCAGCCACAACCTACACCTATGTTGATTTCCACTGGGAATTCGCACAGACCTCAAGGCAACAACTTCTTCACCCCACGGTCTCGACCAACCTTCATATCTCAAGAACTTTTCAATACTGAAACTTATGAAGAAGACGCTGCCGAATATTCAACCGAACCTGCACCAGAAGAATTCTACTACGGAGAAGAGCAATATAACGACCACCAAGAACAAGTCGATGATTCTCAAAATTTTCAACCGTCTACGTCTCAGACCGAGAATACATAGATTTAAATTCTATCAGCTCTAAACCGAAGTTACCGTTTATTTCTATTCCCAGCTTAAATCTAAAAATTCTCATCGATTCTGGCGCATCTAACTCAATTATGAACCCAGGCCCCGCGTATAAATTCTTTAAGCAATATTTATTCACCAAGAAATTCTCTATAAAATCCCTGGACCATGTAACCAGCAACGACCAAAACATTTCGTACCCAATTCTTTCAGAATTTGGAATAGATAAAAATATCGATTTTTCATGTTTTGAAATGGCATGACCGTTTCGACGCCCTTGTAGGAAGCCATTATTTTCAACAGCTTGGCGCAAAAATTGATTATCAGAAAAGAATTCTAGAAATTAATAATAAAAGTATCCCCTTCTTCATTGAATTAAATCCCCAAGATTTCGAAGCATTTTACCAAACAGTCAATAACATGATTACGATACCCGTAAATATCGAACAAGGAGAGGTAGTAATTCCCGAAATAATTATTGGTGAAATTTGTATTCCCGCATGTGTCAATTACCCCTAGAACAATTTGATATAGAACTTTATTGCCATGAACCAATTGATGTACAGCCCCTAATAAACATAGATACTAACCTTCCTAAAATCCAAAAACCCGCAAAATGTACACTGAACATCTCTGAATTAATTAGGACTAGTCATCTTAATAACGAAGAACACGTGGAAATTATAGCCCTTTGCACTCAATACAAAGATATATTTTATGATGAAAATTGCGATTTGTCGTTTACTAATGCAGTCAAACATAAAATTCGCACTATTGACAATGACCCTGTATATAGTAAAACCTACAGATATCCTTATCAATTAAAAACAGAAATTCAAGCTCAAATTGAAAAACTCCTAGATAATAAAATCATAAGACCATCGATCTTCCTATATAGTAGCCCTGTATGGATTGTCCCCAAAAAACTAGACGCATCCGGCAAGAAAAAATGGCGATTAGTCATTGACTATCGTAAGTTAAATGAAAAAACAATAGAAGATAAGTATCCACTCCCGCGAATCGACGAAATATTAGACAACCTAGGACGATGTACGCTACCGCTCACGGAAGTTTGGGCGGGGAGGCGGGAAGTTTATGAATATAAAATAAGAATTTCGGGTGTTTTGATAAATATATTTGTAGAAACAAGGTTTATTGGGTCAATTTCTATTGTTTGTTTTATTGCGACTTGTTTACATTACTCGAAAATACCGAACAAGGCACAGCAGGCGATGTCTACAACACCAAGAGAGATGGCTTACGGTGTTAAATTAATACCAGAATGCAATTCAGTCATTGTTTAGCACTTAGAGAGTATAGTTGTAGAATATTGCCGACGTGACTATCCGTGCTTTAAAAATTAAATATTTTGTTGATTACACAGGTCAACAAAAAAAATTTTTTTTTTTTGAGTCTTTTATTTAGTGATTATTTTCTGATTATATAAATCGAAAAGTAAACAGGAACTCCATTAATAATAAATAAAGTTTGCTTTTGTACTTAATATAATGAAAACTAAATATACGGTGGTTTTGCAAATTTTTTTAAAAGCCGTTGCATTTATGATGCAAGAGAGGGGCGAGAGGGACTGTGGGTGTGAAGTGAGAGGTAGCAGAGTGTCCTGGCGGTATGCGAGTGCGCTTTCTAGAGGAATAACGTATTTTATGTGTCGCGAGGCCTAAAAATGTCATCGAAAATGTGTAAAAACGACGTGGACTCTTTTTGCTATGTTTGTGGTGAGTTTATTAAAGTGGGAGCCAAAAAATTTAGTTTATCATCAAATAAGAAACTTTGTGAAGCCTATGAAGCTTATTTTAACATGCCCGTACGAAGTCAGAATAAAATATGGGCGCCTCACTTCTCGTGTAATAACTGCAAAAACACTTTAGAAGGTAAGAAAATACACCTTATATTTAAAGTACATTTGTATACCTATTTACATATTTTTAAAATATACATTAAATGCGTCATTTGTTAATGAATGATATTAATTTTTTTTCCAGCCTGGTACCGAGGAGAAAAAAAAAGATGAAGTTTGCAGTACCAAGAATATGGAGAGAGCCAACTGATCACATCAATGATTGCTATTTTTGTGTTGTTAATCCACGTAAGCGTCGTGCTGGAAAAAATGCCAAGAAGATCCAGTATCCAAACCTACCATCAACGTCTGCTCCAGTACCTCACAGTGAAATTTTTCCAGTTCCTTGTAGTCCAAACGTGAAGACTCAAGAGATGGTACCGCTATCACAATTATCTGATAATAGCGAAGGCAGCGAGTACGTAATCGCGACACCATCTATTGAACCACATCTCATTGATGCAGAAGAGTTTAATGACTTAATAAGAGATTTAAACCTTCCTAAAATTAAAGCAGAAATATTAGCTTCACGGCTAAAACAGTGGAATTTGCTCAAGGACAACGTTAAAATAAGTGACCAAAGAAAGCGTCATGAAATGTTTGCTGGGTTTTTCACGAAGGAAGACGGACTGTGTTACTGTAATGATGTGAAAGGTTTGTTTGATGCAATCGGAATCCCTTGCATTTCTTCTGAATGGCGTCTTTTCATCGACAGCTCTACAAGAAGCTTAAAAGCTGTTCTTCTTCATAATGGGAATAAATTTCCATCACTTCCTCTGGCTCATTCTGTAATGCTCAAAGAAAATTACGAAAGCGTTAAAATGGTTCTTCAAGTTTTAAAATATGAACAGTATGCCTGGCCCGTGATAGGGGATTTCAAAATGGTTGGTTTTCTGGTGGGAATGCAAGGGGGATACACTAAATATCCGTGTTACCTTTGCTTATGGGACAGTAGAGCCGATGCACTTCACTACCAGCAGCATTCATGGCCTCAACGGAGCGAGTTTCAAATCGGACAACATAATGTAAAAAATAAACCAATTGTAGAGCCTGATCGTATTTTAATGCCTCCACTGCACATAAAATTAGGACTCATGAAGCAATTCGTAAAGGCTCTTCGTCAAGACTCCGAAGCCTTTCAATATTTAAAAACATTTTTCCCAAAACTGTCAGAGGCTAAAACTAAAGCTGGTATTTTCGTCGGTCCACAAATAAAGAAAATAATGGCGAGTGAACATTTTCTTCAGCTCCTGAGTACTCATGAAAAACAAGCGTGGCTCAGCCTTAAAGCAGTCATTCATGGCTTCCTTGGTAACAAGAAGGCCGAGAATTATGAAGAGCTTATTTATAATATGCTTGACAGCTTCAAAGTCATGGGTTGCAGAATGTCACTCAAAGTGCACATGCTACATGCGCACTTGGATAAATTCAAAGATAACTTGGGTGAATATTCAGAAGAGCAAGGGGAACGCTTCCACCAGGATATAATGAACTTTGAACAAAGATATCAAGGACAATATAATGAGAACATGATGGGTGACTACATTTGGATGCTCATACGAGAAAGTTCTGACGATTACACTAGAAAGACTAAAAGTATTCATTTTTAAAGCTTCTTTTGTATCATTTTTTTGTATTTTTATATTTATTTGTGCTGTCTTTTATAATAAAAATTAATTAAAATATATAATTCATAACTTGTTTTAATTTTAAATATGATTAACATTGAAAAATAGACCTTTTCCATAAATGTTGAAATTTCGTTCTGGTATCTACAAAAGCAAACTTTATTAGATAAAAATATTTTTTCTTTCTTTAGTTTGGCATAAGTAATCAAAATCAGAGGTACAGAACTCAGACTCAAAAATCGTGTTGACCTGTGTTATTAAGCAATCGTAGTTTAAAATGCCGAAAGGAAAACCGATAAGTGTACAAAAGCGATCCGCTATAATTGCACTACATGAAGAGGGATATTCAGAACGTGTAATTGCTGAAATACAGAGTGTAAAAAAATCGACTGTGCCCTATACACTCCAGCGGTATCGTGCAACAGGGTCTGTTGAAGATCGTAATCGACCAGGTCCTTCTCGAATAACAACGGCTACTGACGATCTGCGAATTAGACTACTGAGCAAACGGAATAGATGGCTAACAGCACCGCAAATTACTGCAGGGATTAATCGCGGACGTCGAAGACCTGTTTCGGTCAGTACAACAAAACGCCGTCTAAAGGAAGCCAATCTTCATGGATGTGTCGCATTGCGGAAACCGTTGTTAAGATGTGGGAATCGAAAGAAAAGGTTATAATGGGCACAAAACCATCGCAACTGGACGCCAAATGACTGGGCTAAAGTCCTTTGGTCAGACGAGTCGAAATATGAAGTTTTCGGTTCAAAACGCAGAATTTTTGTCCGACGAGCGAAGCATGAGAAAATGCTACGGGAGTGTATAGTTCCTACGGTAAAGCACGGGGGTTCGTCTGTGATGGTGTGGGGATGTTTCTGCACGGCAGGAACAGGTGACTTAATCAAAATAGACGGCGTTATGCGTAAAGAGGACTACAGGAGAATTCTCGAAGATAATGCCATTCCTTCTGGACTGCGGCTAATTGGGGAAAACTTTACGTTTATCCATGACAACGACCCTAAGCACACCGCCAGGATTTGTAAATATTATTTAGACGCTCAAACAGAAGCAAATAGGGTGCAAGTTATGCCCTGGCCTCCTCAGAGCCCAGATTTGAATCCCTTGGAGTTGCTATGGGACGAAATTGATAGAAGGATTAGGAATCTCTGTCCAACTTCAAAAGATCATCTCTGGAGGCTCCTTCAATCTGAATGGCACGCAATTTCTATCGACAAGCTGAGAAAATTAACCGATAGAATGCCGCGTGTCGTTCAAGCTGTATTAAACGCGAAAGGAGGATATTTTGACGAGAAAAAGGTGTAATAATTTACAACAACATTGCACTCAGTTCGCTGAATATTTTGTTACTTTACTTTATTAGATGTTTATCAACAGAAACGGAATTAATAAATTTATTTTTGTGTTGTTTTTCTTAAGTTATTTGTATTTTTTAAATATTTTATTACTTGCCCAAACTTCCATGAGCGGTATACTTATTTTTCTACACTCGATCTAGCACAAGATTTCCATCAAATCGAAATGTCCTCCGATAGCATAGAAAAAAGCAGCATTCTCTGTAAAAAACGGACATTACGAATACTTAAGAATGCCGTTTGGGTTACGCAATGCACCTTCCACATTTCAAAGGGTAATGGATAATGTTCTGAGAGAATATCTCTATCAATTTTGTTTTGTTTACATGGATGATATTGTCATATTTTCTAAATCTCTTCACGATCACATTGTTCATCTCAGAAAAATTTTCAATCGACTTAGAGAATTCAATCTCAAGGTACAACTTGATAAATCTGAATTCCTGCGTAAGGAAGTACAGTTTTTAGGTCACGTAATCACACCTGAGGGAATGAAGCCTAACCCTTCTAAAATCACAGCCGTACAAGAATACCCCTTACCAAAAACAACGAAAGAAATAAAAGCATTTCTAGGACTAGTCGGCTATTATAGACGCTTTATCCAGAACTTTGCGAAAATCGTATCCCCATTCACTCGTTACCTGAAAAAAGGAACCAAAATCGATATTAACGATCCCGATTACTTAGAAGTCTTTCGTAAATGCAAAGACCTATTAACTAATGCACCAATTCTAGCTTACCCAGATTTTACAAAAACTTTTCACGTCACCACCGACGCTAGTAACGTAGCGATAGGAGGCGTCCTTTCACAAAATAATCGTCCAATAGCCTTTTATTCTCGTACCCTGAACTTAAGTGAAAGAAACTATTCCACCATAGAAAAAGAAATGTATGCAATTGTAGAAACCACTAAGCATTTCCACCCTATTTATATGGTAAACGTTTCATCATCGAAACAGACCATAGGCCACTAACATGGTTATTTTCACTGAAAGATCCCAACTCTCGTTTAGCTAAATGGCGACTCCGTCTAGAAGAATTTGACTACGATATTCAATATAAAAAAGGTAAAAAGAATGTAGTGGCAGATGCAATCTCTAGAATAGAAATTAACACCAAAGAAACATCAGAAGAAAACGACGACTTAGACCTTCTATCCATTTTACCGCTCATAGACGAAGACGAACTCACCCCTGAAGAAGCTGACGAAATCCTACGCAAAAACCTCCTAGAAGATGATAGCGATAATACCCAACATACAGCAATAGAAAACCCCACTTTTACACTACCTATCTCTGATAAACCCCTAAATCATTTCCTTCACCAAGTCGAAATCAAAACAGGAGATAAATATCCAACGTCTCATTCCAGACCTTTTAACAAGCACCATTATATCATCACTATTAGAGCCGGTCAAGAAACAGAAAACCTCCTACAAGCACTAAAGGAAGTTATTAACCTGAGCCAACTGTATGGAATCTATTTCCACACAGATAACATCGAGCGCGTATTTCGTGAAATATTCTCAAGACTCTTTGACGATAAAGTAAAAATCATTAAATGCAACATTTTATGCAAAAATATAGAAAAATACGAAGATCAAGAAGAAACCATTAAGGAATACCACGACAAGAATCACAATGGAGTAATAGAAACCTGCAATCAACTCAAAACACGGTATTACTGGCCCGATATGAAAACAACCATCAATAAATATATCAATGAATGTGAAACATGTCTAGTAAGTAAATATGAGCGTCACCCCCATAAAATCCAATTTTCTGGACCTCTCTTAGCTAGAAAACTCTTTGACGTAATTCACGTAGATGTGTTTACCTAGTGTTCTACCTAGTGGAGAGTATATAGACCAGGTAAGCAAAATAAAGTTTTGATTGACCCCAGTAAAAATAGATTTGTTGTTTTATGCTTATTTGGTTTTGAAATTTATGCAGAAAGTATAACTGATTGGTTGACTGACCGACGCCGGCCACTAACTGAAAAGGAGTTGCTCGATGCATTGTACGAAAGTGATGAGGATTTGGGAAGGAATGTAAATGATGGTGAAGATGAAGAAGAGTCAAATGACGAAACCTCTTCTAGTGAAGTGGATTATCAACAAACTGGCGATGAAGAAAGCGATGAACAAGAAGGAAGTGACGATAGTGATGCTAATGATGAACCGCCGGCCATTCGCAAACTTTTATTGGAAAAGATGGTACCGAGTGGAATGCCACGACGATTGCCAAGGGAAAAACACGTGCACACAACATAATTACAACAGCTTTGAACAAAGTCAAACTTCCACCTGGAGTGCATGTTGATACTCCTTGTGACGCATTCAATTTGTTTTTTGATGATACGGTTATTGGTATTGTGGTTACTTTCACTAATAAGGAGGCTGTTCGTATTCTTGGCGATTTGTGGAAACCAGTTGACGACTTTGAAATCCGTGCTTTCTTGGGCCTTTTGATTACTGCAGGAAGAAATAAACAAGGAATGGTGGACTATAATGAGCTATGGAATCCTTTATATGGAAATCCTGTTTATCGAGCGTGTATGTCACGAAATAGATTTACTCAATTACTAAGATTTATTCGTTTTGACGATAAAGCGACCAGAACCCTCCGAAGGCAAAAGGACAAGTTGGCACCAATTAGAGACCTGTGGGAACGTGTTAATACAAACTTGCTGAAATATTATCTTCCTGGCAGTAATCTAACCATCGATGAACAACTGGTGCCTTTTAGAGGTCGTGTATCTTTCCGGCAGTACCTGCCAAGCAAGCCAGATAAGTACGGTATGAAAATTTGGTGGATATGCGATAGTGGAACTAGTTATTCGTTACGTGGTATACCATACTTAGGAAAAGAAGGTCTCAACAGAGCACAAAACTTAGCGCAAAAGGTGGTTGAAGACCTTTGTGAACCTTTTCTGAGAACTAAAAGGAATATTACGTTCGACAACTTCTTCACCAGCTACGAGCTTGCATCCAGTTTGCTTACCAAAGGCCTAACTTGTGTAGGAACGCTCAGAAAAAAATAAGCGCTGCATACCACCAAATTTTTTACTTCACAGGCGACGGAATATTGAAAGCAACTTGTTTGGTTTTCAGAAGACAATGACTTTGGTATCTTATGTACCTAAGAAAAATCGCTGTGTCACATTATTATCTACAATGCACAACGACTCCACCATTGATGAGGAAAATAAAAATAAATCTGAAATCAATAATCAAAAATTGAAGATAGGCACATTGCATTAATTAGTAGAAGAAATCGTCGCTTAACAGCACCTGAAATTGCAGCAGAGTTTAACAAAGACCGGTTGCGAAAGGTATCTGTTAGTACTGTTCAGCGACGATTAAGAGAGGCTAATTTACATGGCCGAATAGCCATGCGAAAACCTCTCTTAAGACGTGGTAATAAGCAAAAACGCTTACAATGGGCGAAATCGCATAAAGACTGCACGGTGGAAGATTTTAAAAAGGTTTTATGGAGTGATGAATCAAAATTTGAAATTTTCGGTAATAGACGACGAGTGTTTGTCAGAAGATCTGCAGACGAAAGAATGTTGCCCGAGTGTTTGATACCTACGGTGAAACACGGAGGGGGCTCAGTGTTAGTTTGGGGGTGTTTTTCATATACAGGAACTGGTGATTCAGTACAAATCGATGGAATAATGAAAAAGAAGAATACAAACGCATACTGGAACACAATGCGGTGCCGTCAGGATTGCGCTTAAGTGGTCGTGGATTTCAATTTATGCACGATAACGACCCTAAGCACACTTCTAAGGTGTGCAAGGAATTTCTAAAATTAGAAGAAAATCGTCGAAACTTAAGTGTTATGAATTGGCCACCTCAGTCCCCCGATATTAATCCCATAGAATTTCTATGGGATGAACCCATAGACCGTAGGGTTCGAACTAAGTGCCCTACATCAAAAACCGAAATGTGGAACTGTTTACGCAGTGAGTGGAATAATATTCAGCCTGAAACACTCGAAAATTTAATTGCAAGAATGCCAGGAATAGTTAACGCAATTATCGCCGCAAAAGGTGGATTTTTTGATGAGCGTAAAGTTTAACCATTTTGAGTTCATATGTAACATTCACATTTTTGTAAATTTACTCATATATTGAAGTACAATATACTTTTATTATTTTTAGCCAATAAATATTATATACGATGTTTTGAGTATTTTATTGTATGTCGAATTTAACCAGAATGATCTGCCCGAACTTCCGTGACCGGTAGTGTACATATTCAGTGAAACGCAAAACTAATAGGTCGCCTTTGGTCTATTTTTTCAATATAATTGATATGTGTGGAGTAGCTTCATTTGTCATTTGGAGAAATATCCATCCTGACTGGCATATTTCCAAAAACGAAGACTTCGCAAAATTTTCTTACGAGAAATTACAACAGAATTAGTACTGGGGCAAATTAGACGTCGTAGTTTGAGTGGCTTGCATAAAAGTCATACTTCATTGATACAAACTACGTTGTATCAAGTACCAACCACAGCGGAGTCTTCGGCTCGAGAAGTAAGAAAACGAAAACGGTGCTATATTTGCCCATCAAAGAAAAGCAGAATGTCAACACAGTTATGTGATAAGTGTGAGCAAACGGTTTGTGGTGAACATTCAGAGAAAATACTCACGTGCACAAATTGCAAACTACATAAATAACTTTCAAATATTTTACTATCTTGTACTATTTTTAAATTATATCTTCTGACACACAATATTCTTTCTATATGTTTTAATGTTACTGTATACCTAATACATGAAATAAATAATGCATATTTTGCTATTATTTACATCAACAATGTGTACAAATAGATGTGTGCCTGTGAGGCACACCTTGGTATGACACGTTACGATAAAACGTTGGTAGGACTAGGGTTAATGATACAATTACATGCATACTCTATATTCCCATCTTAAAAGCCAACCTCTACACCTACCAAAGAATATACCCAATTCCTAACAAACATAGCAAAATGGTAATTCGACCGGCAAGATATCGACTTGTGGGAGCCCTCGAAGAAGCTTGGACTAACGAACAGTGTTCGTCAATAGAAAATCAAATTTTATGTCTTCAAGAACCCAGTATTCACGAATGCTCATTAAATAATGTCTCTCATTGTAAATTCATTTCTGTGATCAATAACTATAAGCTAGTTAAGCAACTTAATAACAACAAAATCGTTGTTTCCTCTAAAACACCTGTTAAAGTTGTAGAAGAATGTAGAAACGCTGTCAATCATAATAGTGTTCTAATAGCGTCTGAAAATAATTGTAAAATATAAATTATTATAGTAATCTTACATATCTTTTTCATGTATACAGAATAGAGAATTATAAACCTACAAAGAGAATAAATTTAACTCAAAAACATTTAGACAATTTGGAATTGTTAAAAGAAGAATCACAGGAATTAAGTAGTGACATTCAAATAAATCCATTAGTACATGTATCTAATATTTCAATAACTGCAATACTTGTATTAGTAATTTGTGTAACATGTGTAATTACTTATGTATTTAGAAATAAGCTTCTAAAAATCCTACGAAAAGAGGAAACTATTAATAATATCGTTGAAATGGGCACTTTGCTACGAGAAGACAATCATCCAGGGACGTTCACAACATTACCGACGCCCAACGGCGAGGACGCCTTATCTTAAGGAGGGAGGAATTATATCCGACGACATTCCTACAATGCAAGGACAGCCGTCGTCCGTAGTACCTAGAAAGTTAGTTTCACCTAATTAAGATAAGACTTAAAGTGTAGTATAAAAAGGCATTTCTTTGTAAAAACTAGTTAGTTCTTATTTGCGATTAGGCTAGAGAGCTCATACCTTCTGCAAAATAAATATTTTTTTCAAAAGTATTTTCCGCTGCTTTAATCTTTAACTATATGTATGTATGTATATAACATGTCCGTACATCTTTCGAATTTATGTTCGCACAAAATTACCAAGTTATAATTAAAAAAAGCAATTGTAATGAAGACGATGAAGCCGAAATGAATTTAGGAATTGTGTTCGGCATACGTTTTACAGTAAAGTAATGCGAAATTCTTTACATGATAGCCATACATTTATTTGAATAATTTTTATTGGGGTGGAGTTGTAAGCCTACAATGCTAATGTAACGATTGCTCCTAAAATTGTTTATATAACAACGCATCCTTAGTTATTTCCTCGCTGTTTTCAACCGTTAAGTTATCTCGCTCTATTCAAATTGTATCGCTCATTAAAACATAGGTATACCATTTAGATAAGTGTATTGCAAATGACAGGGTCAAGTAGCAATCGAGGTGCTGTCCATAAGTTGAGTAACCTATTGTAAGCAATCGAGTGTGATAGGTACACAACTTAAGTGAACAACTTTCAATATAAACGGGAGTCACTGAAAAACTTTGCAACTTCAGTGAACGATATGCGGCGGAAGTACTGCATTTTAACCTATGTATGTATATTAACGAGAGCAAATACCTAACCTTCCGTAACTAACATGCCGTCTGTGAGACCGAGAGTTACGAAAATTGCCGGCTATTTCCGCATCTTTTACTATACGCATGCGCATCTTCTTGTAGCTGATTTTCATAATATAACGTTGTCAGTGTTGAATTTGAAATTCGTGTGTGTATGTAATTTTTCATAATATTAACGGATTCGGTCTGAGAGACGGATGTTAGTTCTAACGTGATTTGTTGTTGGTAAGTTGTGTAATGCATCTTCAAATACAAACGAATTATTTCTTAGTTCTTCTAGCTTTCTCATCGTAAAAATGGCTAATTGGAGTTCCGAAATAGAACAAAAGGAACTTGAACGTCTCTTTGAAGAAGTACAAACCGACTCAGAAGTAGCTGAAGATAGTGACTCAAGTTTAGAAAATGATGATATAGAAATTCAAGAAGAAAATTCTGACACGGAACAAGATCTAACGGATAATGAAATAAATGATATTGTAGAGCCTGAATTACAATCAAAGAAACTGCGTGTTCCTTATATGTTTGGAAAAGATGGTTTCAAATAGAAAAAACACTTTGACGGGAGACCAAATGTTCGAACACGCGCACATAATATAGTAACGCAAATGCCAGGAGTAAAAGGTGAAGCTAAGAAGAAGAAAACTCCAATCGATATATGGAGTTTGTTTATTACAAATGAAATGTTAGATAATACTGTTGCTTATACGAACAATTATATTCAGTCAAAACGGTATTCTGAAGCGTATAGAACAGCAAGACTAACAGACATTGATGAACTCAAAGCACTACTTGGACTTCTTTATATAGGTGGTGCGATGAAAAGTAACTTTCAAGATATTACTGATCTATTTAGAACAGATGGCATGGGTTTAGAAATTTTTAGGTTAACCATGTCCTTAGAAAGATTTAAATTCTTATTACAAAATTTACGTTTCGACGAAAAGACAACACGACCAGAAAGGCAACAATATGACAAATTAGCAGCCATTAGAGATTTTTTGGATGAATTTAACATAAATCTACCGAAATACTTTAGTCTTTCACAATTTACAACGATTGATGAAATGTTATGGGGCTTTAGAGGACGATGTCGATTTAGAGTATATATACCGTCTAAACCAAATAAATATGGATTAAAGGTATATTCATTAGTTGACGCTAAGATGTTTTATACCGCGAAACTAAAAGTTTATGTTGGTAAACAACCGCAAGGGCCATACTGTGTTGAAACATCGAATACTTCTCTGGTTCCAAGGTTATGTGAGCCAATATGGGGTTCAAATCGAAACCTGACAACCGATAATTTTTTCACAAGTGTACCACTGGCCTATACACTTCTAAATGACTATAAATTGACGCTTATAGGAACACTAAGGAAAAATAAACCGGAAATACCACCAGCCATGACGGTAAAAAGGCCCGAGAAATCAACTATGTTTGCATTTCAAGAGAAATGTACCTTAGTATCCTATATCCCAAGAAAAGGAAAAAATGTATTCCTTTGTTCAACTATGCATCTTGACGACTCTATTGACGAGGACACTGGGAAACCATCCATTATAATTGACTACAATCAAACCAAAGGTGGTGTTGATACAGTAGATAAGCTATGCGCAAGTTACAACTGTGCTAGAATTACACGTCGATGGCCATTGGTAATATTTTATGGATTATTGAACATAGCTGGCATTAACGCATATATTATACATAAAAACAATAATATCGACAATAGACTTTCAAGGAAATTATTTCTAGAAACACTCGGAAAGCAACTGGTTGAAAACCAGATGAAAAAACGCTTGAGTGTTACAGCTCTTCCCAAAACATCCAGATTAAGAATTCAAGAAATTCATGACATTCCTACTGATAATCTAGCAAATCAACCAGTTACACACGGCCGGTGTTTCTATTGTTCAAGTACAAAAAGTAGAAAGACAAGGTTCAATTGTCATAAATGCAAAAAGCATATGTGTTTGGAACATTTGACCGCTGTATGCAAAGAATGTAGGGGAAGGTTGGATAAAACAGGATGGTCGGGTAAAACAGGATACCCTGTTTTATTTCAAAACAAGTAGTGCGATCTATCGGATTTAACCGTAACTGATAACTCTCGGTACCTACCGATGGCCAGCAAGTCATCTACCAACTCTAGTTTCACTCTAGACGGCGTAAGAGGTGGATGTGTCGAATTGTGAGGTTAAACTAAAATATTTTGCGTGCTTTCAAACGGTGATTTTTTCATGTATAGACTAAATTAATTGAAGGTGAGTAGATTTAGGGGATAATGTGATTGTTTACTATAGTTATGCACAATAGGTTTTAGAGATTTGTTTTGTTTTTTATTAAAATATAGTCACATGTTTTAACAATCCACAGTTGGGTAAAACCGGATATTGTGTGGTTGGTTAAAACGGGAGGTATCCCGTTTTACCCAACTACATCGTCAATGTCTTTTTCAGGGTAGAATTGCAATGGGAAAGTATACAAGAAAAACGGAAAGGCAGTCTTGGGATGAGAACAGTATGCGGCAGGCTGTTCAGGAGGTACTGGAGGGAAGATTGGGGTATCTCAAAGCTTCTAAAGAGTATGGGGTTCCTCGTACAACCATTGAAGCAAGGGTGAAGAAAATTAAACAGGGTGCTCTTAACAGGGAGGATTCAGCAAAAAAAGGACTAGGACGTCATAAACCTGTTTTTAGTCCAGCTCAGGAAAAGGAATTAGTAGAATATATTTTGTGTATGGAATCACGCCTTTTTGGGTTAACTCTCGATGCATTAAGAAGTTTGGCATTTGAATTAGCACAACGCAACGGCATGCCTAATAGATTTAATAAGACCAAAAAAAGGCTGGTAAAGCGTGGCTGTATGCCTTTCTCAATCGGCATCCGAATCTTAAACTTCGATCTCCCGAGCCAACCTCACTAGCTAGGGCAATGGGTTTCAATAGGCCTTCCGTAGAAAAATTTTTCTCCCTGATTACTGAAACGATGGAGAAACACAAAATACCGCCTGAGCGTATTTATAACGTCGATGAGACAGGGATTATGACGGTACCAAAAAAACGGTCTAAATGTTTATCATTGCGTGGAAAACGACAAGTTGGCTGCTTATCTTCGGCTGAACGTGGAGTTCTGGTTAGTGTGGAAATCTGCATGAGTGCTAGTGGTGCATTCATGTCACCATCGTTCATTTTCCCAAGAGCTAGGGCAAAGCCAGAACTATTGGATGATGCTCCCCCTGGTAGTACAGCTCATTATCATCCATCAGGGTGGATGCAAACGGAAATATTTTTAAGTTGGTTCGATAAATTCATTGCTTTTTCAAACCCTTCTAAAGAAAATCCCGTTCTATTGCTTCTAGACGGTCATGCCACGCATACCAAGAATATAGAGCTAATTCATAGAGCTAGAGATAACGGTGTTGTATTACTGTGCTTTCCACCGCATACAACACACCGTCTACAACCCCTAGACGTAAGTTTTATGTCACCCCTCAGCACATATTACAGTTCAGAGGTTCAAAGATGGATGCAACAACATCCAGGCAGGCCTATTACTATTTCTCAAATAGGCAAACTTTTTGGAAATGCTTTTATGAAAGCCGCTAGCGTCCAAACCGCAGTTAGTGGATTTAGAAAAACGGGGATACATCCACTAAATCCAGAGATCTTCCCAGACTGGATGTTTGAACCGGCCGAGACTACAAATAGGTCCATCCAAGGTGAAAGAAATGATAACCAATTACCAGAACCTAGAAACTCTCCACCTAGAACACCACCAAGGACAGGGCGGGAGCGAGAGCGCTCCCGCTCTCGCAAGAGAAGAAGGCGGGCAGACATGGAGAGGGAGAAGGAGAGGGAACGGGAAAGGGAGAGAACCCGTGAAACTCAAGACAGACAGACAGGATGGCGGGAACGAAGTTCAGAAAGGACCAGCAGTCGTAGTTATAAACGCTCGTGGCGGCAGGATGTATTAAAAAAAATTAATCAGAACAGTTATAGCGACTGGGACCAGGTAGAAAACAGATAGACATAGAGAGGGGCGGTTGTAAAACATATAGGAAATTCACGCATCGTCAAGCATGCTAATCCGTATACGTACAACAGCCCCACTCTAGGTCCATCTCTTTTCTAGCTGGCCTTAGTCGCTGTGTAGTCCCAATACAGGCCGTCCCATTACGGGCCGCGTTTGAAAACTACCTGAAACAGTGCCAATACAGGCCGCCGCGATGATTCATTAATTCCCATAGATTTAACATTATGCGGAATAGGAAAAACCCAGATAATCAAGTTACTTTCACATTCAACAATATTTTAATGTGCGTAACATCCAGAAACTCTTGTTACGCGTATTTTTCGTGTTTTTTTCTTTTCGACAACTCTGTATACGCTATCGCTATGAGTGCTTATTGAGTTGCCTATCTCCGCTGTCTTACCGTCTGTAAGTTCCGTTTCTGTTAGGAATTCTATATTCGTGTATTGTCCCGCTGCCCGTATAGATTCTTATCACGAAGAGTTACCAACTTTGTATTTTTACGAATTTTGGTATTTTGGTGACGTTTTTCCGTATCCGCATTCTTCTTCCCTGTGCAGTGTTGGTGTTCTCTTGGATTCATTCATTCATTGTCCCAGAACTGGTGTGCCGACAGTTTGATTTTAGCGAAGGTTCGCTTACACCGTTTGAGGTGGATTTTCACGGCGTCCAGTGTTTAATGTGTGTCTTAACGTCTGTGTAGAGCAGTTTTGCACCGCAAATGCTCGTACATTAGGTTTTTGGAACCGATTTTTCGTAATTCTGGGATATTGGATGTAGGACTCCGCCATTTTCTGCAGGTAAATTTCGTTCATTTTATCTTTTCTTCCTCGTTATTCTGTGTTCTGATTTTCGTGTATTTTCTCCCTTTTTAGAGTCTTTTTGTACCGACGTAACAAGTAATCTTTCAACGTATCAAGGTTATCCCGTCGTATCCAAATCTATATCGACGTAGAATATTGCCTACGTAACCGAGTTTACAAGCAAGAATTCCAGATAGAAGGTGACCTTGGAAGACCTTCGGAAAATGTTTGAGACGCATTGCAGCTAAGTTTTTTTATTCCTTCAACGTATATTTCCAGCTTATTTTTCAACATATTTTAATATTTTTAAACTAAAATATCGAAACTAAGGGTTTTCTTTTTTTATTTTGCATAACTGTACCTTCATGGTTGATTTTGTTGTACAATTATCACTCATAAAATTAGAATCTTTTGGGTCAGACTAGTGCCTTTTTTTTTTTTTTTTTGAGAACAGTTACGATCTCTGGTATTTATAAAATTTTAATTTAGTTTTTTTTTTTGTACACGACCATTTGGGTCGCTTAAGATTCATGTAGTTTTACGTAAATATTTTTCTTTTTTTTTAATTCACATAACGGTGGATCGCTTAATGATCACTTTAATTTTCTTTTTGGATTAACTGTATAATTTAGCTTTCTTGTGAAATAATATACTGTGTGGTTCCGTGGAGGAGCTAATTTGTGTAATCATATGTAAGGTTGCGGTTTGATCAAACGACAGCTGTCTGACGTCTTTTATTTGTCACGATATTTAAATATTTAGGTATATATATATATATGTAGGGGACCCAAAGGTCCTTAATTTTGACCCGTTCTGAGTTTTATTCTGCTTCTATTTACTTTTTTTTATAAATAAAAGAAAACAATAAAATCTATGGTAACGGTTACTTTTCGTGAGTATTGTGTATTCGCCCCGCCTCCCCGCTTGCCTCCTTCTGTTTTCAAAGGTAAGCCCTTAGCGTCTGACAAGGTATCAAACAGAAAACAGTGGCGCATTTTCAAGGACTATCTCTCCCTCGACCCACGACCGTCTTCATTGGGTTAGCTGGCCCTTGCAGAAGCTTCTCCTTCCATCAGGTAGGTCCGAATACTACGGAACGAGTACACCCACTTTTATCTTACAATATTATTTTAGTAGTAGTAAACGTTTATTTCGTAACAAATTTCGGCGCCCAACGATTTGTGTCGTTACACTCTTAATAACCTATTGTCCTATAATCCTAATCCTGATGTATTTGCGATTACAAAATGCAAAATCTGGAATTAGATAATCGGAATATATTTATATTTCTCAGAAATAGGTCATTAGTCATATCTATTACCTGTACTTAATAATTACAAAATGACGACATTCCGACCAATAGGTGTATTTTCTAAGTTGTAGTGGTTAAGTAGTTATTAGTATAATTATTAGTACGTAGTGAACGTCGGTTAACGGTTAACACAGTGTGAAAATTAAAGTTGCAATGGATTGTGTTGAAATTATTGAGAGTGCAAGGGGAAATCCGCAAGTTCTCTATCAAGGATTTAAATATTGTTTGAAGAGGACTAACAAAAATTTTACCAAAAACTGGAGATGTGTAAATAGCAATTCAAAGTTAGAATGCAGCGGCAGAATTACAACGAACAATGAAAACAAGGTTATCCGCACCAGTCAACACAATTGTTTAGTAATACCTAACGTTGCATATACCGATGTTGAGAAGTGCAAATCAATTTGTAGAAAACGTGCCAGACAGGAAATGACATGCATACCAAAAGTGTATGAAGAAGAATTTCATCAAATTAAAGATAGTGGATTGGAATTTGTTACAAAAATGCCAGCGTATGAGTCTATAAAATCATCCTTGTACCGACACAGAAATAAAGCTCTAGGGGTGCCTGCGTTACCAAAAACTAGAGCAGAATTTATAGTTCCCCATTATATAAATAAAACTGAAGATGGAGAGAATTTCACAATTTTTGATCAAGGTACGACATCGAATTATCGGCTTTGGGAGTAAGCTGAGTATACAGGGATTATCGTCAAAAAATACCATTTTTGGGGATGGTACATTTAAATGTTGCAACTCATTTGATCAACTATATACATTCCACGTGGATTTAAAAAGTACCGAAGAAACGACTAGTGTACGACCAGCGTTGTACGCGTTACTACCTAACAGAAAAAAGACACCTACATAAAGTTGTTAACGTTAATGAAAGAACATATTCCAAATTTCAACCCAAGGAGCATGAAGATAGATTTTGAAACGTCAACAATATTAGCGTGCAGAGAAATGTTCCCTGATTGCAAACTCAAAGGTTGCAATTGTCACTTTAACCAAAGCATATGGCGAAAAGTGCAAGAATTGGGATTGGCTAAAAGATACAGGGAAGACAAAGACATCAGGAAGAATATAAAGCTTACAGCTGCATTAGCTCATTTACCTCCCCAATATATTGACGATGGCTGGCTGTATATAATGGAAAGCTCCCCAATTTTAGAGAAATAATGGACTTTAATGATTATTTTGTGACACAATGGTTAGAAAATTCTATAGTGCAAGACATGTGGATATGCTATGAAGAACGTCATAGAACGACGAATGTATGCGAATCTTGGCATAGTCGTCTAAACAGGCATATTGGGAAGTCGAAGCCAAATCTAATTGAATTAATTATATCTTTAAAAAACGATTCAAGGCACTACGACATTATTCAACAAAGGATTGACCACAATATATCCCCAAAAAAGCGTGCTGCAAAATATATTCAAATGGATAGGAGGATAAATGGAATAGTGTCGCAAATACAAGAAAGTCAAGATGTAGAGCAAGCACTTCCCAAATTAGCAAGTTTAATTAATATTTAATATTTGCATATTTAGCAAACGTCATTAGTTTTTAATATTTGCATATTTGTATTTCTATTTGCATATTTGTATATTTAGCAAATGTGATTCATTTATATTTTAGACGATACTGAAACATGGTAGAATTGTAAATATAAATAATTATGTATGTATGTTATCATAAACTTTATAATAAATAATTAATCATAATTGATAGTTTTTATTGCCAATTTCTGGTCGCGGCCTGTAATGGCACCGTTCAATCCTACATTTACGGCATAAAAATTTCGCGGCCTGTAATGCTACTCCATTGCTCCGCGGCCTGTAATGGGATGGCCTGTAATGGGACTAAGTCAAATGTTTTGTATAATACATACTACTCCTTGTACTAACTTGTCCTTTCTGTTTATTATGACATTCTACTTCGTGCGTTTTCCCCTTGTGTTTTTATGAAATTGTATTCATAAAAACACAAAAAAAGGTGTTGGAATATTTTTTTAATATAATGAATAAAGTTGCTTTGTAAAATGTTATAAAATTTAATAGTGTAAGTAAATATGAAATTCTCTTAATCATAATACTTTAAAAATTGTTGGTATATTTTTTTAAAATAATAAATAAACTTGCATTGTAAAATGTTATACATTTTAATTATGTACGTATATGTATATGAATTTCTCTTAATCATAATAGGTACAGTAAAAATTGTTTTCATGTTTTTTAATATAAAAAATAAAGATACTTTGAAAAATCTCATAAAATGTAATTATGTACGTTGATTTTCACAACAGTTAATGCCTCAAAAACCTCTTCCTTTCATCCATTAATATAACTACTTTGTAGGGCCACGTATCTGTAAGTAGCCCCCGGCCCCACGGTTCTTTAATCCGACGCTGGACACACATCAATGTACGTTCTGTGAAGAAGAGGCATCAAGAGTTATCTCGTATTTCCATATACGTATGTATTATACTGATATGCTCTACCAAAGCCAATTTTTCAAATATTTCGGTTTTTTTGTTTTTACAGGGAATTGAGTTCGTTGTTTGTTTCGTATAGAATTAAAAACACTTTCTTTAGAATGACATGTATTTATTTAATTATGTATAATAAATGATTCGGTTTATAAATTGATTTAACAAAACAAAATAATATAATTAAAAATAAACTTATTCTACCGACCTCTGTCGTCCTATCGCAAAATTAAAATAACAGCGGTCGTTATTATCATTATAGAATTCTATATTTTTTTCTTACCATTAAAATATTATTATAGGTTAGGTTATTTTTTTATGTACACAGATTACACTAAGCTTTAACGGGTGAACGGGTGCTATTTAGTATGAATTGTATGAATCTGATCTGACCTGGTGGATCCAGAGTGACCTTGAATTGAGGACGGTATCGATTCGGGACGGGTCTCTTAGGTTGTAGGTCTTTGGAACTTGGGTAAGCTGGGAAACGAATTCAAATAGGATAATTAATGGTTATTGAAATTTATAGGTTAAAGCTACAAATGTTTTCCTTAACATTTTTAGGATGAAAAATACGAGCTGTGTCCTCGATGAACGATTAAATTCGACTGTCGTTTTGCAAGTTTTTTTAGCGAATCCTGGAAGTATTTTTGGCGTCATTGGCTCTTATTGGATGAGGTAAAATATCTTAAACAAAAGGGAATCGTTTGCGAAATGAAATTTTGGAAAACTTAATTTAATTTATTTTAGAATTTTGGAAATAACTACGGAATCGGACTCAGAGTGCCTCAAATAGGGTTATTACAAAATTCTGTAAATTAACTCTGTTGTTTGACAATTGTGTTTGACACTTGGGAATGGTGCCGATGTGAAACTGTAGAATTGGACAATTTTTGTAAGGAACTATTGAAATAGTGATGTTTCCTGAAGCTTGTGTTAAATATGATATTCTTTATTCTTTGCTGATTACGAAACTACATTATCTACATTGTTTTCTTCTTATAGAGTGATTGGAAGTATTATTCTTTCATGGCAAAATGTCATCTCTATTCTTAATGATTTCTTTTATAAATTTCATTATTGTTTTACCTAGATTCAATTAGTTTATATATTTTTTTTATTAATCGTTATTTTAATTTTGATATCAATATACAGGGTGCTGTTCTTGTGCAATATACCTGGTGTCTCCAAAATGGTGTGTTTTTATTACTGGGGTTTTATAATTTAATTTTGATGTTCACAAGGTAGCTTTCGACGTCAGACATCCGCACAGTGGATTGAATTGTCATCCTAACACTCCAATCACGGAATATCTGCTGGTCTAATTGCTCCCTTGCTCACTAAGCCAACCATTACAGTATATAACACTACAATACGGAAAGTTTCCCTTTACAAAGACCGAAATCAAAACGGGATAGCGCTATATGCAGCTGTATATGTCTATCGCATAAGCACCAGCGCTACTATTACCTTTGTTTCATATAATCATATAACAACCGTAGAACGAAGTAAGACAAAGGAGTGATGTTCCATCCCCCTTCATCGGTGAGATATTTGCAAGCAGTTTCATAGGAGACCAGCCCTATGGGTATTAAACGAGCCACCCATTGTATAATATTACTGCTCCACACTCAAGCATTAATAAATAATCATATCTCGCTTCGTTTAGTATCGTGGCAATTTCCTCTGGTATGATTAATTACTATGGAAAGGGGCGAGGTCATCGTATAAACATACTTGACTAGATTTGAAAATGCTTTAGCACCCAATTATCGCCTCTATTTCCTACAGTAAAAAAATCATAACTTTGAAACCAGCTTGAAGCAATGAAAATTTAGGATTGTGGATTATCAAATCATCATCTATATTTTAGTGACACAAATTTAATTCAACTCTCACCACAAAAGAGAAGTCAATTTTCCCATGCGTACTTCAATGCTTGTAACTTTGATCTTAACCCTTTGAGGACTACTGGTTATCAATGAAAACCACACTATTGATATCCAGTCTATTATTTTCCTATCGGTTTTACGTGGTAACCACGATGTTTAATGTGTTGCCTAGGCATCATTTTTGCACTCCTTGGCGATTGCAACCAGTTTTGATCGTCATCAGTGACATTTATGATGCGGAAGTGATAGTGTTTCGAGCGTGTTTGAGGTTAAATATTAATTTTCTAAATTTTTAGTTTTTTTTTTGATATCGTTGCTTCAAAAATAGCAAGTAAGCGTTCCAACATATCTATATTTACTATCTATTGTAAAAAATACCCTGTATTTTTCTAAGTGGGCCTAACGTGAACAAATTTTTGTGTGGTTTCCCGTCGTGGCCACTAGAAAGGTATAACCCTATTTTAGAAAGTATGTCTTTTTCATCTGGAATTTTATTCTTTGTTAGTAGATTGTATGAAGGTATTTTTAATTCTAACATTTAACAACAAATGTGGTGAAGCATATTTTGTAATGTAAATTTCCATTTCAGCCATTATGGCTACCTGGAAATTTTCTGAAATTGAAAATATGGATCCAAATCGTGTTTTTGACCTTCTTGAAGAAATACCAAGCGATGATGAATCTTTTGCAGATGATCTAGAAGAGGTTATGAATGATGAATTGCTATCACCTGATGCTCCCAATGATGACGAAGAGGTTTTTGACATCGAAAATATGGACTTAATTACCGTGAATAACCACGTGATTTCCAATAACAATATGCACTGGGACAGCGATGATGACATCCCACTCGCCAGACGACCTGATATATTCCTTCCAGATTACTGGACTAATGATGTTTCCAACATTACAAAACCAAATGCCTTCGTAGAATCAACTGGTCCGAATTTGCCTGATACTATTGAGACACCGACGGATGTATTCTTGCATTTGTTTCCCGAAGATTTGATTACCCACATAGTATTTCAAACCAACCTATACGCATTTCAGAGATATGGTGAAGGAAGAAATTTCAAACCAACTACTGCAAAGGAGATTAAAATATTTTTGGGAGTTAATATCCTTATGGGTTTGAAAAAACTCCCAAGCTTCAAAGATTACTGGTCCGCTAACGATGAAATGAGAGATACTTTTATTAGTTCCGCTATTAGTAGAGACAGATTTGCTTGGTTGCTGAGTAATATTCACCTCAATGATAATTCAGTTCAACCACAAAAAAATGAACAAAACTACGATAAGCTATATAAGCTAAGACCTTTACTCTCTAAGCTTCAAGAAACATTTATGTCATCCATGAAGCCTAGCGAGTTTCAATCCGTAGACGAGAGCATGATAAGGTTCAAGGGGCGTAGTAGCTTCCGCCAATACATGCCCATGAAGCCTATAAAGCGAGGCTATAAAGTTTGGGTCCGAGCAGATTCAACAGGATACATGTGCGAATTCCAAATTTATACCGGTAAAGTTGATCAAGTAACAGAAAAAATTTAGGTGCTAGAATTGTCATAGACCTCTCTCGAACATTGGAAGGCAAAAACCACAAATTGTTCTTTGACAATTATTTTAATTCTGTCAAACTCCAGCGAAAGTTGTTAGCTGACAAAATCTATTCTTGTGGAACTATTCGAAAGGGGCGTATACAGTTCCCCGAACTCAAAACAGACAAAAGCTTGAAACGTGGAGAGGCTGACTGGCGCGTTTCAAAGGATGGAATAGCTGCACTCAAATGGATGGACCGCCGAAGTGTCCTACTTTTAGGAAACTATCATGATCCCTCAATTATGGAGACTACTTCCAGAAAAAAGAAAAATGGTTCTACTGAAGATATACCGTGTCCAAGGATGATTCGTGATTATAATAGTCACATGGGATATGTTGACCGTTTTGATATGATGAAAAGCCTTTACGAAGTTGATAGAAAATCTCATAAATGGTGGCATCGAATTTTTTACTTCGTTGATGCCGCCGTATTCAATGCGTTTGTTCTCTTCCAACAAAGATGCAACTGTAAAAGCCTTGCGCTAAAACAATTTCGAATGTCTGTGTCGCGAGGACTTATAGGTATCAATGAATCTGTCAAGCGCGGAAGACCTTTTTCAAGTCAGCCTTCAAGTAGTTTCAAAAAGGTTGTACCATACGAAGTACGTTATGAAAATGCTGTTCATATGCCTGAAAGATCTACCTCACTCCGGTGCGCTAAATGTAGTACACTCAAAGATGTGCATAGAACCATTTGGAAATGTTCAACCTGCCGAGTTGGGTTATGCCTAAATAAAGACAGGAACTGTTTTGCGTTGTTTCACATAAAATGAAAAATCATTTGGCGTCATTTGTTTATTTCAATTTTGCGAAGTAATCTTGGTAGTTTTATTACTATTTAGTTCCTAGTGGTTAACATTAGTAACCACATCCTGCAGGATAATCCTGTATATTTTTTGTGTGTTTGAGTCTTATTTCAACTAAAGCTTATGTTAATAAACAGGTTCTCATCAAAAATTCTCATTATTTTTCACTTTCACAATTTTTGAATTAATTTCGGCCTCAAAGGGTTAATAAACTTATTAAAGAAATACTCCACACGATCGATTCGTAGCAAAAGAATTCGTTTTTCATCTTCTATCGTTTTTCAACTTCTATTTTTTGTAAAGCGAGCGAATTTTTTACCTGGATGAATACTATCGCGGGTAACTGTATATTTCAATACATATTGCTCCTTTTATATATTTGCAGATGCAATAACTACATACATACTTCTTTTACGAAATGTTACTGGACGAATAAATATTAAAAACAACAAAAGAATGAAAATCCTTATCATGCAATGTGACAATACCTGAATTATTGGTTGCAGACAGTTATAATTGATACAAGCAGCTTGTCATAAAAATCAAATGTCAGATCATACCGTATCACAAACTTACATCGTACAATTAAAAAAAAACCCTTGTACTACATTTATCTGTCGTCGACTGTACATGACGTCGTGTAACATTTTCATATTGGCAACTCGATAATCTCATACGCATACAACTCAATGTCAATGTAATCAGATATTTCTAGTAATTTGCTTTGAAATGTATAGTTTCCTGAAGCTATAGGCGTTTGCGCCAAGTATTTTCGTTTTGGAAGAATGTAGGGGAGGAAGGTACTAACTGAGACACTTGCCTAAGTGAGACAGTGGTAATAACTAGGGAATTTTTTCATTTGTGTGCTTCTCTCATTGTGAGCATGCGGTAAATTATTTATTTAAGTGTTAGCGAAACGTTAAAGTTTCTGAAAAAAGATTGAAGGAAAAATTGTCAATATAAATAATTTTAAGGTAAGAAAGTTTTCTTTACTACATGATAAATAATTCGATACACATAATATGTATTGTTATTAAATATTTTTCTACGTGGCATAGTAGATATTGAGGTATAACATAACCTCATATACAGGGTGGCCGTTGAGGTATCCGAGAAACTTCGTATATGGATTCAATGACTAATTTTAAGCAAAAGTGATCGTATTCACTTTTGCCGAATTCCTAACGGTTCTTGAAATATCGGAGTTTGAAGTTGGCTGGTCGTATAGATAGATGCTTAAAAAAATGTTGATTGTCAGTTCGTTAATTGTCATCATTGACAGTTGGTTATTTTTTATTGCGTAATTTGTGTTAAAATCATGCCTGTAATTTATTCAAATGAAGAATACGCTGACATGATTTTCGTGTATGGATATTGCAACGGTAGTACCACCGCCTCAGTTAGGGAATATCAACGACGATACCCAAACCGCCGTCTTCCAGACAAGCAAACGTTTAGTAGAACCTTCACAACTCTTCGATTAACAGGTGCGTTCCCTAAACCGAATTGTGAAAGAGAACTTATGCGAAGAAACAATGCTGCAGAAGTGCTTGAGGTTGTTGAAAATGATCCTGGTGTTAGTACGAGAAGAATTTCTATACTTACTGGACAAAGTAGGACGGCTGTGCAGGACACTTTGCGAGAAAACGGACTGCATCCCTATCATTACCAACCGGTACAAGAACTTCTCCCCACGGATCTTCCCCAAAGAGTTCGTCTTTGTGAATGGTGGAGCGATCATCTGGATACTCTTCCAAGAACCCTTTTCTGTGACGAAGCTACATTTACAAGAAATGGAATCAACAATTTCCACAACGAACATGTGTGGGCAATCGAAAACCCTCATGCCGTTCGAGAAACCGACTTCCAGAGAAGATTCTCCGTAAACATTTGGGCTGGAATAGTTAATAATGAAGTTATTGGACCACATATTTTCGATGGAAATTTGAACAGCGAAATGTACCGGGCTTTTTTGGAGAACGAACTACCTCTACTACTTGAGGACATTCCTCTTCAAATCAGAAGGACGATATTGTTTTTACATGATGGTGCTCCGGCCCATTATGGAAGAGGTGTCACTAATTTCCTCAATGAACAGTATCCAAATCGATGGATAGGTCGTGGTGGTCCCATTGCCTGGCCGCCGCGATCTCCGGATCTCAACCCACTAGATTTTTTCATGTGGGGACATGTGAAGACACTTACCTATTCCATGGGAAAGCCTGATAATAGGGACCAACTCATCCAGAATATTCATGCAGCGTTTAATGAGGTGAAAAACAATATGGAGAACTACAACTGGGAACGAGAGCTCCGACGGAGGATTGAGTTATGCATTGCACAAGGCGGTGGTCACATTGAGCAGCTTTAATAATTGCACTGTCATTATACTTTTATTAAAATAAACGACATTATTTCCTAAGTCCTCTACTAATTTAATTTTAATTCAAACTCCGATATTTCAAGAACCGTTAGGAATTCGGCAAAAGTGAATACGATCACTTTTGCTTAAAATTAGTCATTGAATCCATATACGAAGTTTCTCGGATACCTCAACGGCCACCCGGTATAGGGGTTGGTGTTCTGGTTTATGTTTCAAACGAAATTTTTATACATTTACTGCCACATGTTCTGAGTACTAACCGAGACACGTCGTTAGAGACGTGTCGCACTTAGTACCTAGGCACTGCATGCTTATATAATTTTGGTGTTAATGATTTTTAATGCAGTAAAAATGTATTTTAAATGCCTAGAAAACTGCAGTTAAATTAGTTCTGGAAGAAAATGATTCAATTAGAATAGCTGCAGAAAGATGCAATATAAAATTTCAAACTTTAGGTAGATATGTAAAAAAGGCAAAAGAAAATATCGATACTAGAATGTGACCAAGTTATGAACACAGACTAGTTTTCAAAACTGAAAGGGAAATTTTAATTGCAAGTTATTGTACCACTTGCAGCAGAATGGCGTACGGTTTAACTACATCTGATGTTAGGAAAATTGCTTACGATGTTGCAGTAACCAACAATTTGCCAATGCCAGATTCCTGGAAAAGGGACAAAGCTGGTGGTGACGACTGGTGTAGAGCGTTTATTAAACGTAATAATATTTCTTTAAGAAAACCAGAAGCTTGCAGCCTCTCGCGATTCACTTCTTTTAACAAACACAATGTCAAGATATTTTTCGATAATTTAACGAAAATTCTTCATCGTTCTCCGCATTTTGCAGATGGCACTCGCATATTTTGCCTAGATGAGACAGGTACAACTACAGTACAAAACCCTAAAAAATCTTGGCTCAAAAGGAGTGAAACAAGTATATAAGAGTACGAGTGGCGAACGGGGTCAGTTGGTGACAACCTGTGCTATTATTTCAGCAACAGGAACTTTTTGCCTTCGGTACTTGTTTTTCCACGAAAAAATTTTAAACCACATATGATGAAAGATTGCCTTCCCGGTATTTTGGGTCTTGCAACTCCCACTGGATGGATGAATACTGACCTATTTATTAAAGTTCTTGATCACTTCATTACTCTTTCTCATTCTTCAAAAGAAAATCCAACAGTATTAATATACGATAATCACGAAAGCCATATTTCTGTTGAAGTCGTAAACAAAGGCAGGGATAATGAAGTTCAGATATTAACAATACCTCCGCATTGTAGTAACAAACTACAACCCTTAGATGTTGCTGTATTTGGGCCCTTCAAATCTTATTTTAATTCTGCATGTGACAAGTGGCTGCTTCAACATCCAGGAATACCCCTTACGATATACGATATTGCAGGAAGAATTACAGAAGCTTTCGAGAAAGCATTTACTCCTAACATTTTAGCTGGCTTTCGTAAGACTGGTATTCATCCTATTGATCCCGCTGTATTTACGGAGAACGATTATTTACCATCATCAGTTACAGATCGTCCAAGCCCCAATGTTGACCCAAGCATTAATATTTCGACATCCAGAGCTAACAGCGATGAACAACCAAATACCTCTAGGGCTCTGCAAGAAGTTGATTCGAATACAGACCGTGCAGAGAACTCAAATGTTGAAGCTCAGTTCAGTGAAATCTTGCATGAAGAACATGTCCAAGAGAATATAGCCATTCATATCACATTTCCAACAGAGAACACAACTGAAACAGAGAATATACCTAATCACACTACACCTCCAAAAGAGAACAGGAAAATAGATTTTATTACACCAGAAGAGCTAAGGGGTTTACCAAAGTTTGGTGTGATGAGAATCCTCATGTTACTGTTGAAGCCAGACACAAGCCACGTGTCTCTCAACACATAATTATAAAAGAAACTTCCTACAAATGTGCCCATTGCAATGTGCCACTTCGTATTTTAAAATGTTTTCAAAAATATCACACCCAGAAAAGGACTGATGTTTTGAAAATTATGTTTGTTTGTATCTTTTGTGAAGAATATTTTATTTCTGTTATATACAGGGTGATAACGAACTTCTTAAGGAGCAATGAAGTCTGAGTAGCCCATAGGATGTAAACAGCATATCCAAAAATTAGGATACACAAATGGTGCAGAAAAAATTGTTTAGCGTGTATAACCGTTTTGAATGGCACTGTATTATACGGAATGCACACAATGCACACGTATTGATGTATGTATGCTATCCGATACAATGATAAATTGATGTCCTTGACCTACCTCAACGTCTGATAATGCGAAAGGAAAAGAGTCGAAGTTAGTATAAATTCAACCAGCTAAGTGCGTGCGTTGAATAAAATTATAAATTTGTCGGGGTGAATTGTTTTTACGACCTATACCGTTTTCGCTAGTTTGTAGCAAGTTATTTTTGTACTTTTTAGATGTTTAGAGTAATATACTTTTTGAAAATGGCTCATCGTTATACGAACTAGGAATATCTAGATATGATTGTAATGTCCAGAGAATTTAATCGAAATATGGAGGCTGCTGCATGAGCTTATTATGAACGTTTTCCTGAGAGATATCGGTCGAATGCTAGAGCAATTTTAGCTGTGCAGCATGTTCGAGACACTGGCAGTGTAAAGTCTCAGTTCGGACGAGATGGAGATCGTCAGAGACGCAGACGCATACTGAACGCCGAAGAAGAAGTGATGAAGAAGTTTGATTGAAGAATCTCCTGGCACAAGTACTCGTCAAGTTGTGCGTCAAACAGGTTTCTGACAACCGATTGTGTGGAAAATTCTAAACGAATACCACTACCATCCTTACCACGTGCAAAGGGTACAAGCTTTAGCAGCCGTTGATTATCCACTACGGCTTAGGTTTTGTCAATCACTTTTGAATATGCAACATAACATTCCTAATTTTCTAGTCGATATTTTATTTACCGACGAGGTCGGTTTTACGCAAAATGGAATGCTTAATATGCACAATACACATCAATGGGCTGTGGAAAATCCGTATGCAATACACAAGCACTACAACCAGCAACAATGCCGCAGTGTTTAAATGGTCAAGCATACCTACACTTCACGAAATATACCTTTAAATGTACTCCAGCGTATGTGGTTCCAGGGTGACGGGACCTCGCACAGTGGAGTATTTATCGATTCTAGCTGGACAAAAATCGATTTTGCGAAATTGATCTTACCGTATCCCTTCCGATTTACATGATATACTAAGAGTAGTATGGATAATTACCCATAAGCACTTTTTTATAACGACGAACCTCTTATCTTGACATTACTTTAAAGTTTACTGTTAATTGTGCCAGACGTGTCTGTTTACATAGTTTTGTTCAGTGCTTTAAATTTCATTATTAATTTTTTATTTGGAGTGAACCTTGGCAGTGCAGCGTTATGGATTTATCAGAACAAGGTATGTACATGAATCTATAAAATTTTTGCACTCGTATGTGCTTTATTGTAGTAGATATTTTGTCCTGAAAATACTTGATACATTTTTTACAACAGTCAATTTTTTATTTTCAAAATAGAAAAAGTTATACTTCTAAGTGTTTCTAAGTGATGAATTTTGAATTATTTGTTTACTTAGAGTCTCAACTAAATGGCAAATAATAGTTTACCTGCCCATTTTTGCCCGTCCACATCCTAGGAATATTTTAGTGTCTATATAACTCATCAAGATACACAACTCGTGGACCACAAAATACAATAAAATCTGAAGGAGAACACTAGAAATTTCAGAAAAACTGCAGAGCGATTTGCACACGCACGTTAGCGAATAAGCGACATCTATCTACTTATCGACTATTCGACTATTTAAACATAATATGTCCATGTTTACCAGTCAATTTAAAGAAAAGTGGTCAGCTGCATCCAGAACTCATGAAAATTTTATAAAGAAGTATGAGACCTGGCTTTCCGGAAGTTTTAAATTTCCTTGTTCAGTGCCAGTTACATCATCGGGTCGGCCAGTTAAATCATTTCACGAGTCCAGTGAACGTACGAAACGCAGAAAAACGGAAGCTCTACGGGATGGTGTGGACTGTGAAGAACTTGTTTTTGCTGCCAAAACGAAATTGAGGTTTTGTGGCAAAAGAGACGCTGCAGAAGTTATACAACGGCTTAGTGAATCTCCTGGCCGTGCTACGAAGTACAAGAAGGCCTATTCTAAAAGTGTTATGGAAGGAAAAGAAAAATTGTCGACATTGGAAGCTCTATCTAGATTTGTTGAAGCAGGACTTTCGAGGAGACAGTACGATATTATGCGTACGAAACAATATCCCTGCTATAGCAAACTGCAAGCGGCCAAAGAATTGTGCTATCCTAAGCCAGAGTCATACACTATTACTGACACCTATGCAGAAATTAATTTACAAGGATTCTGTGATGTATTGCCGTGCAGTATAGACGTGTTTAGGCTGTTGCAGTTTTTTAACGTGTATTCAATCGTGTCAGTAATACTTCTCTTTACTTTAATTTCACTAACACAATGCCGGAAGATCGTGTTTTACGTGCAGACGCTATAGTTTTGAAAACTGTAGAAGCAGTTTTAAAATCTGAGGAATTATTAAATTCAATCAGCAACATGATCGCAGAGAAATTCAATCAGAAGATAGAAGAGCTAACCAATGCATATCAACATAAGGTGAGCCAATTGGAGGAGAAGCTTAATAACGCGCATAAAACGATAGACTCGCTCGAACAATACTCTCGAAGGAATTCCCTGAGAATTCATGGTCTACCGGTAATTGCCAATGAAAACACAGATGAGGTGGTGATTAAATTTTGTAAGGAGAAGTTGCAATTCGAGGTAAAGAAGGAAATGATAGATTGCAGCCATCGACTGGGTAAGGAGGAAAATCGCTCCAAGCCGCTGTTGGTGAAGTTTGTGACCAGAAACATCAAACAAGAAATTTATCGAAAGAAGAGTAAACTGAAGGGAACAAAAATTGTAATCAGGGAAGATCTCACCCATAACAACATCCAGTTAATGAAAGCTGTTAGGGACAAATTCAGCACAGTATGGACAAATAACTGCAGCATCTTTACCAAGGTACGCGGTAAAATCTATAAAATCAGTAGTCTTTCTGACATAAATAATATTAATGTAAAGATATAACTGCATGGGCCTACCTTTTCGTCTTGCATTTTACACTTGTGGTAACAGAACGATTTTATATTTTTCTTCTTTTTGTATGCACATTTTTGCTTTATCTCTGTATAAAAATACATACTTTTTCTTAGTATAAGAGCCATTGTTTTTGTTGTTTAGAAATTCATATTTGTAAATAAATATTTTTTGCTGTAATATAGTAGCATGGTATCTGCGATTTAATATATTTGATATATCAATTGTATAATCCGATATAAACATTTATAATGCTATGTACTTTGAGTTTGTATAATTTTTGTGCTTGCCTCTCGTAAAACATAGTTATAATGATATGATTAAATTAGCTCATGTCAATGTTCGTTCTCTTACGGCTCATTTCATTGATTTAGCACAACTACTTTCTAATTTTGAATATGATATTTTAACAATAAGTGAATCCTGGTTGACGCCTGATATTGATACAACGGTCGTCGGTGTGGATGGTTATACATTTGTGCGTAAGGATCGTGACGCTCGAGGGGGTGGTGTTGGTATCTATCTAAAAACTAATATATTTCATACCATTCTGGAATCTTCCAACAGTATTGAGCAGTTGTGGATATCTGTCGGTAGGGGTAGCAATGCCATTGTTTGTGGAGTGGTCTACAGACCACCTAACACTATGTTACATGCTTTTACAGATGAACTAGAAACCTCAATTACGGCCTTTCTTCCTATTTATAATAGAATTATCTGCACAGGTGACTTTAATGTCGATTTATTAAAACCTGATTCTGCGCCTTCTACCCATTTATTACAGGCATTTGAAACTTTCGGTTTCCATCAAATTATTACTCATCCAACGCGTGTTACCGAAACATCGGCGTCTCTTCTAGACCTAATTATTGTGTCTGACGCAGTGGTTGTAGAGGATGCTGATACACGCAACGTCGACTTCACGGATCATGATCTGGTTTGTTGTAATGTCGTTAATAACATTATCCCAAAGCAGGCTACAACAGTAACATGTCGCCAATTCAAATATTTTGATTTTGATGAATTCCAACAGCATTTGTTTTGCCTCCATTTAGACGACATATTTTACACCACAGACGTCAATGCTAAAGTGAACATCCTGTCTTCTCGTCTTGTAGAGCTATTTAACTTGCACGCTCCTTTGAAAACGTCGATTTTTCACAAACCTAAAGCTCCCTGGATAACTGATGTTATAAAAATAATGATGGCTACTAGAGATAAGGCCAAAGCTAAGTTTATGAGCTCAAAAAATTCACAAGACTGGGACTACTACAAAGAACTTAGAAACTTAACTAGACACGCTATTAATCGCGAGAAGAGAGCATATTTCGATTATTCTTATAAAAACAAAAATCCTAAAACCATTTGGAAAGAACTAAAATCAATTAATATCTCTACGAAAAGACCAATTGACATACCTATCGAGCTCCAGGATGTAAATGACATTAACAGATTTTTTGTAAATTCAATCCCAGGTCCGTCTGATCGAAACGACGATTTGGTCAAGTACTACCAAACCCACACAAAGAATAATATCGACAATGATTTTGCTTTCACATTGGTGGACGAGGAATTGGTAGCTAAGGTGCTGCATACATTATCCTCACGTTCCTGTGGATGTGATGGATTATCTATCAGAATGTTAAATTTATGCTCCCCTTTTATTCTCAGGTATATCACGCATATTATTAATAGCTGCATTCTCGAGAGCGCGTTTCCTATCGCCTGGAAAGAGGCAACCGTAATTCCTCTTCCAAAAAAACCATCGCCTCAACTTCTGTCTGACTTAAGGCCAATTAGTCTGCTATCTACACTATCAAAAATTTTCGAGAAAATTCTGAACATGCAACTAATACAACATCTCAATAATGCCAAAATATTGCCCATCTACCAATCTGGTTTCCGTTCTGGTCATAGTTGCGAGTCAGCTTTACTGAAGATCACCGATGATATCCTTACTGCATCGGATAAGGGGCTTTGTACTGTACTGGTAATGTTGGATTTCACCAAGGCTTTCGACACGATTGATCATAAACTAATGTCTGCCATTTTTCATTTCGCTGGTTTAAGCGACGGTGCTGGTAAACTTTTAAATAGTTTTCTTTCTGAAAGATTACAATCAGTAAAGTTAGGTGCTAACTTTTCTGAGAAAGTCTCCTTGCGTTCAGGAGTTCCGCAAGGATCAATTCTCGCGCCCTTATTATTCTCATTGTACACTTGTAACCTATACGAATCTGTTAAAACTTGCACTATACATATGTATGCGGATGATACACAACTTTACCATTCATTCGTCAGAGATAACTGTGTTCTTGCCCTGGATAACGTACAGCGTGAACTCGATACCATTTCCCGTACTTGCTCACATCATTCTTTGCACATTAACTCCACAAAATCGGCAGTTATGTTTTTTGGTAACCAGCAGACTTGCGAGTTTTTGCGTTCGATCTCTTCACTGCAGATAAATGATAAAATGCTGCCAGTTGTCACAGAAGCTAAAAGTCTTGGTTTAGTAATAGATCCCTCTTTCCGCTACAGGCAACAAGTGTCCAAATATATTCAACGGGCATACTGCAATCTCAAAATGCTTTACCAACATCGGTCTTACTTGTCTAAAGATATTAAAATAATGTTATGCAACAGTTTGGTTCTATCCCCCTTTACATATTGCTCCACTGTGTACGGTCCCTCAATTGATTCCAATGACCAAAAAAGAATTCAAAGGGTGCAGAACGCTTGCCTGAGGTACGTTTACAATGTTCGGAAGTATGATCACATAACGCACACTTTGGAATACTGTAAATGGTTAAATATGCGAAATCGTTACTTACTAAAAGCAGCTTGTATGTATCATTCGATCATTACCAGTAAAATTCCATGTTACTTATATGAAAAAATTTCCTTCCGCACGGATGTCCACAATATCAATGTTAGGTCACGAGGTTTAATTACACCACCATTTCATAAGACATCTTTGTTCGAGCGATCTTTCTCTTTCAATGTTTACAAGCTATACAACGCTCTTCCCTATTTAATAAAAAGGATGTCGTCGGCTGGTTTCAGAAATTCACTCTTTCATTATATCTACGAGAGACAAGTTACAAACTTATCTTTGCCTTAATGCTTGCCATTTGCTAATATGTAGATAAACATGTAATGCATACCTCTTTTGTGTATGAGCAAAAGTTATGTTTTGTTTAATTCTTTATTATCTTATTTTGTTGCTTTGGCAGTCACAGAATTTAGTTTTAAGGATAATTTTAGGCACAGTGAATCAACAAATTATAATTGAAAAATTATAATTGAATAATCTCATTCTTGTAATACAAGGTTAAGTGGAAGAATGGCAAGGGGTTGACCAACTTGCTAAACTTTACCTTGAGATTTTTCGTATAGCCCGCTTTTTCTTTTAGATGAATTGTAGATTAATTTATACTCTATGTTATATGCGATACGGAAATAAAACCTATTATTATTATTATTATTATTATCTTCTAGACCACACTACGGAAAGGTTGATTCTGCACTTACAAGACGTAGTAACCACTTTAAGCAAAAATGAGCGAGCAACCATGCAATTGTTGACGAAATGGGGTTGTGATGGATCGCAACAGTCTCAATTCAAACAGAAATTCTTAAGTGATCCTGGCTGCAATGCAAACATATTTCAGAGCTCATTAGTTCCATTACGGATAAATTGCGGAACAAATAAAAAAATATTATGGCAAAATCCTATAACATCTTCCCCTCGATATTGCAGACCCATAAGGATTAGGTTCGTGAAGGAATCTACTGATATCACTCGGGATGAGATTAATTACATAGAAGAAAAGATCAAGAATTTGAAGCCTACTAAAATTGATGTTGATGTGTCTGTTGGACATTCCATGATGTTCACGCTGATAGACGGTAAGGTGTGTAATGCTGCTACAGGAACTGTATCAACTTTGAAATGTTATGTCTGCGGAGCATCTTCAAAACAATTCAACGACTTAGAACGCAAAACTGTTGATGATGAAAGTACCTACAAATTTGGCCTGTCCGTTTTGCATGCTAGAATTAGATTTCTGGAAAGTATGCTGCACCTGTCGTACAAGCTACCAGTAAAGAAGTGGCAGCAAAAGCTAGCCGACGACGAGAAAAACCTTATAGCTGAAACAAAACAAAGAATTCAAGCGGAATTTAAAAGCAAGATGGGTATAATAGTTGATGTACCTAAAGCTGGATTTGGGACTACCAATGATGGTAATACCAGCAGAAGATTTTTTAGTGATCCAGAGTTAACGGCAGCAATTACTGGACTAGACTACCGACTCATACATCGACTAAAAGTTATTTTAGAAGTACTTTCCAATGGCCACAAAATCAACATAGAGATGTTTGCCAATTATACTTTGGACACCGCGAAACTCTATGTGGAGCTCTACCGCTGGTACCCCATGACACCGACATTACATAAAATTTTAATACATGGTCCCGCAATTATACAATACGCACTGCTACCAATTGGACAATTGTCGGAGGAAGCAGCTGAAGCACGAAATAAGCATTTTCGTACATATCGTTTAAATTACGCAAGAAAGTACTCTCGAGAACAATGTAATAAAGATATTATAAATAGATTGCTGTTAACCTCAGACCCTCTGTTATCCAGTATTAGACCGAAACCTAAGAGAAGTGCTAAGCCTTTTTCAAAAGAGTGTGTGGAATTATTGCTACCGGGTGAAAGAGAAACACCATCAATAGCTGCGGTAGCAGATGAAATGGAAGACAGCGAAAGTGATGGTGATGATGACTCATTATCGTTTTCAGATTCGGATTCTTCCAGTTAAATTTGATAGTAGATTTAAGGTGGGTTTATCAATGTGAGGATAAAAGTGTTAGTTAAGTAACTGACAGATAATGCTAACTGGCAGATACAATTTAGGAACTACAATGCATTATCTTGCAGATAACTTCTATTTGACACTCAATAAACGTTTCATTGTAATTATTTTACAAATAAAATTTTATCTGCAAGTTAATTTATTTATCCTCACATTGATAAACCCACCCTTAGTGAATTAAAGAAAACCTAATACCTAATGATATGTATATTTGTAGGTCATTGTACTTACACACATCAAATTTAATTACTATACTATACTCAATTGTATGTTTATTACTATTTTTTTACTACACAAGATATAATTATATAATATCAATTTATCTTTCTACTTATATTGTTTTCGTAATCCTTGGTCCAACATGATAATATACATATATGTACCTATTTAATAATTGTGTTTACCCATTTCTTAATTTACCGCAAATCAGTAATAGTTTTTATTAATTATGTGTATCACTAATAGAATTATTGCTCTAAATCTATTTACGTACATACTTTTATTTAAATTGTAAGAAGACATAAAACGGTTTATTATTGCTAAGGGTAATTGTATAGTAATTACAACAAGAATTAAATTACTATGTAACTTAAATATTGCAATTTTCGATAATATAGTAAGATAATATTGCACAAATGTTATTAAAACGTTACACAGTTCCATATACAACTTTAATGTTATAATAATAAATCAATTTCATGTCATAAAAATGCAACGGCAATTTTGTCCAGCTAGAATCGACAAATACCCCACTGTGCCTCGGCGCATTTTGCACTTGAACAATCACTTTCCGGGAAGATGGATTGGCCGTCGTGAACCCGAAGCATTGCCGCCCCACTCTCCAGACTCCGCTTGATTTCTTTCCGTGGGGATATTAAAAAAGAAATTGGTTTACGCAACCCCAGGTAACGATGTTAATGAGTTGATCAATCGCATCAACGTAAGCACACAATCAATCACAGACAGCATCAACATGGAACGCATTCGTGAAGAAAATCTTTATGATGATATAAGGTACGACAAAATTAAGAATGGTTAAGCTAGATACAATTAAATACCGGACCATTCTTGATTTTGTCGTACTATATTAGTATTACTAAATATGAGACACTATCGTGTTGTTAACACCGTGTTACGTTCGTGTGGCACCTAGGTGGCGCTATAAGTCCGTACGCTCGGATTAGCGTTGGTCACACTGGAATTGGTCTCTTTGAATTCAACCGTCGAACCAACAAGAAGTTCAGCTGGTTAATGTCATATTAATTCATGCCTATATTGTAAGGCCCACTTGGGATTTGGAATTAATGTCGACGAAAATCAGTGTTTAGTGATGTAGTATTCAGGTTTAAGAAGTATTTTTTGGTATAAGCCATCACTGATTACGCTTAGTAGCGGATTTTATAGCCGGCATAGTTTTTTTCTTTCTTCGAAAATTTGAGACCACGTGTGTAGTAATTACCCTTTCCAGAAGGTTAGTACTTTTTTTGTCTATAATTAATTACCTCAGTTAATATTTTATACATTATTTTAGGGTATTTTGGTAATATCTAAAATTAGATATTTGTTAAGAGTTCAACAAAGGTGTTAGAACGTTTTTTTTATGGTTTAAATATTATAAGCATTTGGCTGTTACAATAATTTTCCTGGTTGCCAATTAAGGTATTTCACACAATATATCTAAGCGGAATAACAGCTCCGAAGGGTAATTTGAGCTGATAGCCGTGCAGGTTTTGCGGCTGCAGGTTGATCTACGACAGATTTGCTCGAATGAAGGTCAGGCAATACGTTTAATATTCGTTAGCATTAGGTTAAGAATTGTTTAATTAATCAAGGTAGTAACTTTGGTTTTTTTTGTGTAATGAGTCCTTCAGACGTTAATTGATCTAGTATTTACTAACTTTAGGAAATTTTTAGTGTGTAACAATTTTACAAGGTATCAACTTTATCCTTTTTGCATTTCATGTACTAAGCTCATCTGGCAACAGTAATTAGACGTTTAGTCCTTGTTAGATATTTTTTTTATGTACGAGTTGTACTCATTTTTAAGCCATCTTGGCGTAACAATCACTGTATGTATATTTAATTTTTATTCATAGTCAAACGTTTGATTAATTATCGTTACTGTTTGTACGAATTTATTATTATTAAGGTATTTTAAAGTTAAGGTAATCAATATGAGCTTAACTTACATTCGAGTAATTAGTGTTACCAATCGGTTTAACGTCCAGTTGTAACGAATTAAGGCAGATATTTCTGCGTAGATTTTACATGTCGTTTAATTCTACTCAGTATTAATTCATATGTTTTTTTGGTACAGTTAATTATTGGCCTTCAACTTATTTTATTGTTTTTGTAAATAATTCGAATTTGACTAAATGTGTTATTTGATCAGCCTAATTTTTTGGTTCAAATTAATTTTGTATAGATTAAGTATTGACTGAGGTAATAATTTGTGAACTTTCAATCATTTATCCGGTTTTTGGTTATTCAAGATGTTAATTGTTTGAATATTTTGATTTTGTTTATTCAATATACTAGGTGTTTGTAATTTCTGGCTTTTCTTTTCTCGAAGGGTTCATTTTCGATATCCTATTTTTTTTTTTTCAATCTTTAGGGGACTGCGTGACCCTTTATGCCTTGCTATTATACGTGGTGGCGCAATTAAGACCTTTTTCAATAGTGTTCAGGTGACCTTAGGGGAGTTACCCAACCGACTGTCTAGCTGGAGTAAGGCACACGCAGGTAGGTCCGAGAAGGAACTTTGCGAGGCCAGAGTTCGTTAGATTAGTTTATTTTATTTTTGATTATTTTTCTTGCATTTGAATTTCACCCGATCTATGCAGCTGGCTGTTCATTAGCCTGCGTGCGTAGCAACCGAATGTATACTTCATTATTAGTAACATATCTGTTTAACATAGTAGTAGTCCTAGGTACCTCGTGTCTCTGAACACGCTAGCATTCCTGGAAGAACGTTGGAAGACGCCGCCAGCTGCAGCTCCCACGTCGACAGAAGACCGAACACCTTCACCGGTGCTTCTACACTTGATGTCGCCCGGTTCACCAGACCTCAGCCAGTTTTCGCCCAAAACCGAGGCGTACATTCAATGGCAGTTCTTGGAGCTGTTTGGACCCTCTCCAGTAAAGGACATCCTATCTCCGCTGCCATCGACACCGCCAAAACCGCTTCCGCCTGCGTCCGGCACCGGAGAACACGTCTTTGCTGTACCATTGCCTCCAGGGCCTCCAAGAGTGGGCCGTGCAAGCAAAACATACGGATCCAGTATCCACCGTTCCATAGTGCCGCTGGCGAATTCCCGGCCGCTATCGATCCCAGCAGCCTTAAGGCCGCATACAGAGCCCGGAAAGCAGCCACCGTTGCCAGCCGTTACCCCGCCGTCAAAGTTTCCAGTGACCAGATCCCGTGACGAAAACCGTCCAGCAACCGCCCGGCCTGGAAACACCACCGCGAACCCCCGTCCGTACCGTTTGACATCCAGTCAGAATCCGCCAAGAATACCCTACATGCCAAGACAGTGAAGTAAGCGTGTGAGTCTTCGAGCATGGGGAATGTGTAACGAACCGTTTGCTAAAACAGACGAAATTTCAGTTATTATAATTCCGTTCAGTTAATTAAGTGAAATTTTAAGTTTTATTTCTAGAATCCGAACAGTTACTTTTGAACATGCCTGTATTTATGACTTTTGGAAAAGAGTGTACGGTCACACCTGTTGTGAAATATTCCGCGCATGTCCCGCGGTAGGGAGAGGGTATCCCTAACGGGTATTTAAGAGCCATGCAGTGTAATAACTCAGTTCTCTCATGAACTCAAGAAGACCATCCGAGAAGTGGACCAGCCGAGGACAGCCCGAAGGATTCCAGGACCATTGCCAGCTAAGGACCCCCGTTGCCGTTGCCAGCACCTGGAAGGCCCCGTTAGAAGCTCTAGCCAAGGACCGCACATTCGACTATCAGAGGACGTATCCACTTCTGCCAGCCGTTGCAGAAGATACACTCCGATAGACCCTGACGCAGCAAAACGTATAACTGCCGTAACACACACTCTTTCCAAAAGGTCCTAGTAGGTTGCTATACACCGACATAGGCATTATTTTGGTAGACATTGTTTTGTTTACACCATTCTGTACATATTATGCTTCCGATTTCCTAAGATTATCAAAGTTCCGTTAGAAATGTTTATTTCCATGTATGTATGTTTTACCATCCGTACCATTGTTTACAAAGCTATTTTCTGTTAGTTTATTATTTAGAAGCCTTCCGTTAAAATAAGGTGCTGTTGTACTTTGTTAACCTCATCTTATCATGCTTCGTAATGTATTTATTTTGGTTTTGTTCTATCTGTATAAATAGTGCTAAAAGTATTCTATGTTTGTTAATAAATCTATTGTAAATATTTTAATTACCTGGACTTATAATTCTCCGACATTATTTTGCTACCTGAAGAGTTTAAAATAAGTAATGTTTTCTCAACGTCAAATGTCACCTTATACACACGCTTGAAGTTGGCTTCAAGATGATTTAAAAGCATCGTAGGGACATCTACCGCCAACTAGCAGAAGGTTCACCGAGACATTGGACACCGTGACGAAAGTAGTTGAGAACATCATTACAGGCTGGTAATTAAAATGACAGTAAATAAACTGTTGTCATTGTGAATTTTTTAAATGGTAAATAGTTATTTGTCGTTGCTATTTACACGTAAAAATGGTTAAAAGGAACAATAGTTACAGTTTTTTTGAAAAACGTAATATGTTGGAGTGTTACATTGAAAGCGGAAAGAATGCTGAGGCTGCTTGTGCATTATATTTTCAACGTTACCCCGAACGTTCTCAACCTAGTGGGAAACTCATGTGTCGACTTTTGAGTAATTTGGAAATATATGGAAGATTTAATAAACCTCGATCAAAAAATATAATAAACGAAATGAGGCAGATGATCTCAGACTCGCATAGTTTCTGTATTGAAAAAACATAAGTATTGTTACGGCCGTACGCCTATGGCTTATTCGGGAGAACTTCGAATTCTAGAAAACCTCTAGAAAAGTTCTAGATTATTCGAGTATAGAATGTTCGGGATACACCAAGACATATAAAAAGGGGTCGAGGCTGGACCGAGGGAACAGTCTATTACCGAACTTCGACAAGTGTAAATAAATATTGTAAAAGTAAATAGTGCGCGGACATAAATAATCTTTTAGTGTTAGACAATCGTTATTGTTTTATTTGTTACCACGTTATTACTATTATTAGAAATAGATCGTTGTTTTTACGAAATATCGCCTGAATATTTATTTAAACCCCGTAAACGTTACAGTATAAACCTTACAGAACCAGAAAAGTACGTAAACTTCATCCGGGAGATGCTCATAGAAGATTAGAATTTTGTAGGTGGTATTTGAGGAAAATTCGACAGAATCAAAATTTTGGGAGAAATGTCATATGGACAGACGAAGCACGTATTAGCAGTGATGGAATTTACAACAGCTACAACAGTTATTACTGGTCTGATATTAATCCCCATCAAACAGTTGAACCTTTAAAACAAGAAAAATTCGGATTTAACGTATGGGTTGCTATTTACAATAACCGAATAATAGCGTACCATATTTATGATGATAATTTAATTGGAGCTGGATAACAAATATTTTTCCAGCAAGATGGTGCACCGGCACATAATGCAGGATTGTTAAGGGTATTTTTAAATGGTACCTTTCCAAATCAATGGCTGGGAACGAGAGGACCAATACCTTGGCCTGCAAGATCGTCTGATTTGTCTGTTTTAGATTTATTTTTTTGGGGGTACCTAAAGGATGTAATATATAAAGGAACAATGAACACGTTACGTGAACTGAGGGATAATTTTGAAACTTCAATTCGAAAAATTACCAAAATCCACAGTCATAACGCAGTCAATGCTGTTAAAAAAAGATGTCGATTATGTATTCGGCAAGGAGGCCTGCAATTGGAACATTTAATTTAACATATTTTCTGTTGTTGCGGTTATATTCTCGATGTTGAAGTAAAAATATAGAAATCTCCTTGATAAATTACTTTGTATTGTATTATCCTTATTCCAAGAGAAAAGTGTAAGTTATTTATATATTTTCTAATACGGTTGAAACAAAGCTTAAAACTTATGTAATAATACACAGGGTGTTCCAATTAAGAAAAGTTGATCAGGTATGATAACTTCAAATTTTAAAACCCTAAAAAAAACTTTGAGTACGCCACTGTCTTCCTCTTTCAATTTATATAAAAAGATATTTGAACACTTTCTTGATAAACCACCTAATAACGTAGATATGATCATTTATTAAAATTGACTATTTCGATTTACCCTCGTATCTCCCAAATAACAAGTAAAAGAAAAAATCAACTGCAACCAGTGATTAAAGTTCAAAAAAAGAGATCGAGAGTGCGTCATCAGTTTTTGCCTATCTATTCTAGATTCTAAGATAGCCTACAAAGACAACCAAAATAACTCACCCTGTAGGGAAAAGTGGTCAACATTCGGTTATCTTCAATAAATCGCAATATCTTTTGAATTTGGCGCTCAAATCTGCCAACCCAGGCAGAACTTTTAGAGCCTCGTGTTTGCAACGTGTGACTGGCCGTGATTTGCAGACGCTTTAATTTTTTTTCACCATTGTTTTTTATTGCACTCAAGGTAAGTTTTGCAGTCTGATTTACAAATCTATTTTTGATGTACTAACTGCTAATCAATGTGCATATGATGAGAAATTTTGTTTTATTCATTGTTTATGTAAAACATAACCTCCAAACAATCCACGCTTTTGGATTTTCACTGAATATTATTTTCCGAGGATGTGGGGAAGATTCGGCTACATAACACGGTTAACATTCGGCCGGTAGCCGAATGTTCCCCATGTAGATTTTATCTGCATTTTTTTCCGCATCAGAGTAATGTGATAATTATTATTAACCTAAATATTTGTTTCAGATGCCGAAGAATTACATTAAAAAGACCAATCGTTGCGAAATAAACGAAAATAACATGAAACTGGCTACTAAAGTTGTTTTAACAGGAACTTTAAGTCAGTACAAGGCTGCACAAGAATATCAATTGAAAAGGCAAACCCTGCAGTCTAGGATCAAGATCCTTTTGAAGAAAAACTCCAAAGAAGAGCTGTTAACTGGGTGGGCCGATTCAGGCAATGAAAGTGAAGAAGAGGTTTCTTATACAAGCAAATACATAGCTCGAGAAGTTTTCATCTCAAGTCAGGAGTTGGCCTTAACTATAAGCAGATAAGGAAACTGGCCTACGATTTTACTAGCGTCCTACCGGACTCTAGGGCGCCACCGAGTTGGGAGTCTAATAAAACGGCCGGTTAGATTTCTTTTTTTGAAAGAATCAAAAATGTACATCTACAAATAATATTTTTTCCGGTCTTGATTGGTTACGAGGCTTTATGAAACGGTATCGCAACGACATATCCCTTCGCAAGCCTGAAAATACTAGCATAAGTATGTAGGTCTATGGCTTTTAATAGGCCGGTGATCGAAGACTTTTTTGACAAGTTCGCCAATGTTCTGGAAAAACATAAGGTCAAACCAGAACAGGTCTGGAATCTAGATGAGACTGGAATAACAACAGTTATCCACCTGCTAAAGTTGTTGCTCCCAAAGGCAAGAAACAAGTTGCTCATATATCTTCACAGGAGAGGGGTGAGCTTGTCACATTTGTGGGAATGATAAGTGCAGCTGGACGAGTAGTGCCGCCGGTATTTGTCTATCCTAGAGTGAGAAGCCCAGATAAATATTTAGGCAACGAATACCCAACGTCTGCCATTGCTCATGGGAATAAGAAAGGGGGATGACCTCTGAACGTTTCCCAAAAGTTCTCGAACATTTTGCAAACACTGCTAAATGTTCTGTGGAAAGTAAAGTGCTTCTTCTCTTAGATAACCACGAGTCGCATATTTCTGTGGAAGCCATTAAATTGTGTCGAGAAAAGGGGATAATTCTATTTTCGTTTCCGCCACAAACGACGCACAAGACTCAGCCTCTGGATGTAGGGTACTTGGCCCATTTAAATCATACTCAGCTACAGCTCAGCATGACTGGCTTCTGTCAAATCCCGGAAAGGCTCTCACAATCCGACATCTGGCGCGTTTGGCAAAGCATGCATATGAAAGTGCGTTCACAATTAAAAATATAACCAGCTCATTTAAAAGCACTGGTCTGTGGCCAATGAATCGATTCATATTCAGTGATGAAAATTTTTACCCAAGTGAAGTAACTGAGCAACCACTGATGGACAATGGAGACGACATTAGCACCACACAGATGGAAATGGAGACCAGAACAATCTCACCAATTCCTTCAACATCAAAACAATCGCAGGAAATTATAAACAAAACGCCAGTAGTAAGGCTACCTGTTTATCACGCCACCTTTGACCTTTGACCCCGCGAAGGAATTTACTTTCGCTAATTACCGCTAATTATTATGAAGGTTGTTTTTGATAATTTCACTGTTAGGTATTTAAAGAATGCGAGCAATTTTCTACACGTAGATATTTCTCAATGTTACAATACTGACGTAATATTTCAAGAACTCAATGGAATCTTTTAATTAATATATACTGACTTCCAGAAAAATTGCAACACCTAGAAGTTGTCGAATGATTTTATTGAAATTTTCAGGAAACGTTTATTTTCATTAAACAAATTGATGATTAAAATTTGAATAAAATCTAGCCAGTAGTTTTTTTTTGCATGTTGTTTCCATAGCACATAGTAACTATAAATTTGAAGTATTAGACCATTTAGTAACTATCAAGTTTGCAAATTGTTGTTGTTACGTCACAATTTCATTCTGCACTTGATAACAATGCCGAGAGTACGTCAACATCAACATTTTGTCCAATTAAGTGATTTTGAACGTGGCCGTATTATTGGTATGAGAGAGGCCGGACTTTCGCTAAGAGAAATTGCTCGTCGTGTAAACCGAAATGTTTCAACGGTATTGAGGTGTTGGTCCAAATGGTCCGAGGAAGGGGTTCAACATCGTCGCCGTGGATCTGGACGTCCTCGAAGGACTACAGATCGCGAAGAACGTCGCTTAAGACTTTTGGCCACAAGAGATAGATTTTCAACAACTCGATCAATTGCAAATGATTGGATGAGAGGTACAGGACTCAGAATGTCAATGTCAACTGTTTATCGCCGGATAAGATCTTATGGATTGCGTTCATATCGTCCATTTTTATGTCTTCCTCTTACACCACTTCACCGTCTACGCAGACTAGAGTCGAGCAACTTAAGGGTTAATTGGGCGCAGGAATGGCATCAAATTGTGTTTAGTGACGAGTCCCGATTTTGCTTGTGGGTCCACGATGGTCGTAGGAGAGTCAGACGGATGCGTGGAGAACGTAAAAATCCAACATTTTTTGTGGAACGCAACACACTCACTCAAGGAGTTATGATATGGGATGCAATATGTTATGGTAGCAGATCACCCTTGGTCTTTATTGACGGCAACTTTAACGCACCTGGTTACATTGCTAATGTGCTACAACCAGTTGGCCTTCCATATCTTCAGGGGCTGCAAAATCCCATTTTCCAGCAGGATAATGCGCGCCCTCATACGGCAAGGGCTACAACACGGTTTTTGGAAGAATCTAACATTGTCGTCCTCCCATGGCCTGCTCGGTCGCCTGATTTGTCGCCCATTGAACATGTATGGGATATAATTGGTAGGCGAATACGTAATTTACCGCACCCTCCAGATAATTTACACGATCTTCAACAACGGATTCAAGAAGCTTGGGACGATATACCACAAGCAGCTATAGATCACTTGATTAATAGCATGCCAAGGCGTCTAGATGAGTGCATTACAAATCGTGGCGGAGCAACTCATTATTGAAAAAACTTTTAAAGCTTTTATTCTTTTGTTTTTAAAACTTAATCATAACTTTGTTTCATAGAAATAGACGTTTTCTGAAAATTTCAATAAAATCGTTAAATAGCTTCTAGGTGTTGCAATTTTTCTGGAAGTCAGTATATATTAGATATGTGTCACAATGAAAAGATCGTATATAATCGAATGGTTGATCACGCGAAGGAATTTACTTCTATGTGTAAATTATTTCATTATCACCAAGGTTGTTTTGGAAAAATAAGTTTCTGATTACTTAATAAGCGAAAGAAAGTGTACCTTTCGTCATTAGTATGACAATTTTTCTAGGAAAAAACAAGTTTCGACTGGCAACATGTGTGTTTGGGTAGCAACGTATGACTTATAAATTTGTAATTTTGAAAGTAGAAATTTCACAACTTTCGTTCAAATTAACATATGCGCTGTTAATTAGTGACGTAATAATTTTCGGAGTAAGATCTAATTATAGTTAACTATAAAAGAAGAATTTTTGACTGGATGTTTATTAGTATACGCTAAGTTATAGCGACATACAAACCGTCTTTCAACAACGATTTTTAGGTGAGTACATATTTTACTTTTTATTTAATTAATTTATTAAATATATATTGCTTAATATATTATTTATTATTTTTTAATATTTGACATGTTTTATTTTAGCATTCGCCAATTCTTTTTCAAAATACAAATCTTTGCCACTTCATTTTTATATTTCGGTGAGTATTTTTATTTAGTGTTACATATATATTAAATATATTATTTAATATTTTATATGTTTTAGTCGAAAATGGCATCTGACATTGCATATAGCATGGTGGAAGCGATGGAGCGCGTAAGAGTCAATCTCCGAAGAGGAGAAGATATGACGCCTTACGTGCAACTATGCGCTACCAACCTGCTATTATTAAATAATGCATTGGAGGAGGCAAAGAGCGTCGGGGAGAAGAGTAAGTTGCAGGCGGCGATATGCCGCATGTTGGGATACCGGACTTTGTTCGAGGCCTTCCATGTTCGTGGAGGCGGTGAAGTTCGGGAGGAGGATAGGATTCGCTGGCATGACGTGCAATCTGCCTTTACGAGCAGAATTCGGACAGGTTGAATTGTTAATCTGCGTCATGCGGATCCTAGAAACTTCCTGGACGATGCCCGAAACATGGTGGTGGAACGTATCGCCGACGAATTGAAGAAGATTCAATTCTTAAAAATCAACGCGGTCTTCACTGGAAGATTTAAGGTGCTAGACCGCGTTGAATTTAAACATATTGCGACCCGTAATAGACCAGTAAACTTAGATACCAATCTGGAGGAGTGGTATGACGAACACGTCAAGGAGGTTATTTTGAAGGAGCTCGAGGAATTTCAAGTAAGTTAATTTTGTATTATTTTTTTATAATACTTAACTAATTTAACATTATAGGAACGGGATAGTGGATGGGCGTTAGATGCGGTAGTTGACTTGAACGTCAACATTAACCAACACAATCCGCAACGTGATGGCTCCTATCTACCTCTACCGCCGAAAATAGCACGAAAGCGCGCCTGCATTAACGTGCGTAATAAGGATGATGCTTGCTTTGCTAGGGCGGTGGTCTCCGCTCTGTACCCCGTAGATGGACAACGTCACTCGGACCGTACAACAAGTTATCCGCATTACTCCAATGTTTTAAACGTGAAAGACATTTCATTCCCCATCCAGCGTGCTGATTAGTGTGAATGTGTATGTGTGCGATAAAAATCTAAAGTGCGTCTCGAATCGTCCGTGTAAAAATAAGAAAGATAGACATGTCAATTTACTTTTAATTCAAAACCGCGAAAAATCCCATTATGTATGGATAAAAGACCTTTCACGTTTAATTGCAAAGCAACTGAGTACAGACAGATATAAAAAGTTCTTCTGTGATCGCTGTTTATCTTATTTTTACACAGAGGAAAAACTTCGGCAGCATGAACTTAATTGCGGTAACAATAACGAATGTAAGGTGACGTTCCCTGAAGAAAAAACAATTAAATTTAAAAACTTTAAAAATAAGTTGACGACCCCGTTTATTTTGTATGCTGACTTTGAATGCTTAGTGCAACCCACATTAGACAATAAAAAACGCATAAACACGTCCCATATAGTGTAGGTTATTACTTTAAGTGTAGTTTTAGTGAGGACCTGAGTTATTATCGTAGTTATACAGGTACAGACGCTGCGGAGTGGTTAGTGCGCGAACTTAACGAAATCCGCGAGAACGTTGAAACTGTTTATTGGTACCCTATTCCGATGGAAAAATTATCTCGTGAACAATACCACCAATATGCCACTTCCCCATTTGCCACATTTGTGAGAAACCACTTGACCTGGAACGGGTACGGGATCATTGCCATTTAACTGGAAAATACAGGTATGTTTCAATAATATTTTAATTAAAAAAATAATAAGTAAATTGTTTGTTTACAGAGGACCAGCTCATGTGCAATGCAATCTGGAATTTCGGGACACTAAGACAATTCCCGTTGTATTTCACAACCTCTCAGGGTACGACGGCCACCTGTTAGTGGAGGAGTTGGCAGCTGCGGGACACCTGAAAGTTATTCCCAACAATACTGAACAATATGTTGCCATGGTGTTAACTTCGGATGATTCCGAAGTGAAATTCAAGTTCATCGATTCCTTCCGCTTTATGGCCTCGTCCCTGGAGAAATTGGCTTCGTATTTGGACCAGTACCCGATTTTGGACAGCCAGTTCAACGTGGACACCTCCCTACTGAAGAGGAAAGGAGTATTCCCCTATAGTTACATGAGTTCGTTGGAGAGGTTAAATGAACAACATCTACCATCCATTGATGCGTTCACAAACGACTTAACCAACACTCCAATTACACCTGAGGATTATCAGCATGCGGAGATGGTATGGCGAGAGTTCAATTGTACAACTATAGGGGAATACTCCGATCTTTATATAAAGACTGACATCTTGCTACTTGCGGACGTTTTTGAACATTTTCGCAGCAGCTGCATGGCGAATTATGGGCTGGATGCGACACATTACTACACGGCTTCGGGTCTGGCGTGGGACGTCATGCTGAAGCATACTGGTGTGGAATTAGACACACTGCAGGACGTGGACATGCTCATGTTCTTGGAGCAAGGCATTCGAGGTGGTATGACGCAGTGTTCCTCCCGGTATGCAAAGGCTAATAATAAATACATGGCTGATTACTATCCCAATCAGCCGAGTACGTATTTGATGTATTATGACATCAACGCCATGTACGCCTGGGCCATGTCGCAGTACCTCCTGTACGGAGATTTGGAATGGATAGAAGAAGATGTGGAAAACTTTAATTTCAACGTCCCCGACGACAGTCCCATAGGTTATATACTGGAAGTGGATCTGGAGTACCCCCAACACATACATGATAGACACAGCGACCTCCCAATGGCACCGCAAAAAATGAAACCTCCCGGAGCTCAACAGGAGAAGATGTTAGCCACGCTCTACAGTAAGAAGAATTATGTACTCCACTACAGAAACTTAAGTGAAAGGTTAGTGCTAAGTAAAATTCATCGGGTGTTGCGGTTTAAACAAAGTGCATGGTTAAAGCCGTACATTGATTTAAATACAATGTTGCGGCAAAACTCCAAAAACACGTTTGAAAAGAACTTATTTAAATAACTCTTCAACGCTGTATTTGGTAAGACAATGGAAAATATTAGGCTTCGGCGAGACATTAAAATTGTGAATAAGTGGGATGGACGTTATGGTGCGGAAGCTTTAATAGCAAAACCTAATTTTAAGTGTACCACTATTTTTAATGAAAATTTGGTGGCTGTGGAACTCTTTAACAATGAACTAGTGTTTGATAAACCTATTTATGTCGGGATGTGTGTGTTAGACATTTCAAAAACTGTGTTATATGAGTTTCATTACAATTACATGAAAAACTTTTATAATAAGTGTAAATATACAGACACGGACTCGCTAATCTACAGTGGGGAACAGCCAAATGGAATAAATTCGATAACAAATAAATGAGGGTGTATTGGGAAAAACGCTTGGACACGTCGATTTATATTTTTAAATGCGCATTTTTTTTCAAAAAAAATTATACAGGGTGTGTCATGTGACAGTGGCCAATACCAACTTTCTTGTTTTAAATGGAAGCCCCTGCATATTATTTATTTTTTGGGTTCTTTGGAAAATTCTAGACATAATTCATGTACAATGTCCCATAACTATCTTCAACTGTTTCGGAAATATTAAGTGTTTTCAGATTTATTACAAAAATTAACATTAAAAAAAGAAAATTATTTTATTTCACAAATTCGCTACATTACACTAAAAATCTATTTCCCATTTAGCTCTTGATATTGATAAAGTAAGCAAAAACCATTGCTGCGTTCCTTTTTACTGAAATGAAATTAAAAAAATACAAAGACCGTTTTGTTTATTTTCGTAAAAACTCATAGCCTTAGCAACATGTTGTCTGCCTGCATAACAGTAGTGATCAGTGTCAGTGCTATTGTCGTTTGAATTTCGTTAACTGTACGTAATAATATCAGAAAAATGGTTCATTTAACAGAAATGCACAAAATAACCATTCTACAAATGATTGGTTATGGAGATAACACACGGACACAAATGGAAGTTTCTCGCTTATTTCACCAAAAATTTCCAAATTTGCCGCCTGTATCCCAAGGAACAATTAGCAAAATAGAAAAACAGTTTTGCAAGCTTGGTCATGTAAGACATATTTAAAAAGTAGCTGCCAATGCAGTAAGTGATGATACGAAATTGGATATTATGCTTGAGTTTCAAGAAAACCCACATAATTCTGGTCGAAAAGCAGCCCCACTGTTCAACATTAGCCACACATCAATATTTCGAGTATTAAAGGAAAGTAAAATGCATCCCTATAAAATGATGCCAACTCAGGAGCTCATAGAAGACGATTTCGATAGGAGAACGTATTTATGTGAACAGATGATGGCAATGTTAAATAACAATGTGATCCAATTAGAAGATATTTTATTTTCTGATGAGAGCACATTTACACTTCACGGCCATGTTAATCGTCAAAATTGCCGCTATTGGTCTAATGAGAATCCTCACTGGATGAGAGAGGAACATACGCAATATCCTCAAAAAGTTAATGTTTGGGCAGGAATTGTTGGAAATCACATCGTAGGTCCCTTTTTCATTGATGGTAACTTGAATGGAGATAAATATTTAGAACTGCTCCAAAATAATGTCGTGCCAACTTTCGCAAACTTATATCCTAATCCAGCAAACCCACAAGTTCCTGCCAATACAGTATGGTTTCAGCAAGATGGAGCACCGCCCCATTTCCACATCAATGTCCGGCAGTACCTGAACCAAATTCTTCCAAATCGGTGGATAGGGAGGCGCGGATCGATAGAATGGCCAGCACGATCTCCTGATCTGACCCCATTAGACTACTTTTTGTGGGGATATGTCAAAAGTCTTGTATACAAAACTAAAATGTCTACATCAAGCGAGTCAAGCACAGAAGTTGTTTTGCAAGATCGGTCGTTGGGGGACGAAGAGATTTCGAAGACTTGAAATTCATAGCTGACAGTGAGACTATTATTGACGTTGGAAATTTCGTTCTTGTAAAATTTTTGGTTTCCAAGAAAGAAAGCTTTTATGTTGGTCAAATAATTTCTCTCCAAGACGAGGAGTTTGAACTTAAGTTTATGCGCCGTAAATGCCATACCAACAGCTTCCTATTTCCAACTGTCAAGGACATATCAATAGTGCAGAAAAATGACATTGTAGCTGTTTAATTTAATGTCAGCTTTTCCAATATTAATGTAAGATAGGTGTTCATTGGTACCTCTACCATATCTAACGTGGTTTCTCTATTTGCTCACACCTTAACGACGTTAATATTTATTTTAATGTATAGCAGAATGTACCCCTGCACACAGCTGAAAGTACCCTCTCAATGGGGTACTTTCGGCTATTTATCAAAAAATTAAAGAGAATAAAAAGGCAACTTACACTGTTACAACAGATATTTTGCTGCTCATTATAGGTTTCCTATAGATCACAGTTTATTAAAAAATATTTAAGTTTTGAATAATGTGCTTACTTTTCTCAGATTTGTCTTTTTAATGTCAATATGCCGAATGTTGATCACTTTCCCCTACATAATGCATCTGGTTAAACATCTGCTATTCCGTTGCGTATGCGAAAGCGTCAATAACCTTGTGTGCATTCCATATAATAGTGCCAATTCAAAACGGTTATAGACACTCTAAACAATTTTTTTTCTACACAATTTGTATACATAAAGTCCCCTAACTTTTTGATATGCTGTTTACAGTTTGTGTAATGGATCATTAGACGCACGTCATTGTTTGATGACATAAGCAAAGATTGTCGGTTAATCTACCTATCCTTATTTAATATCGGTGTCCAATATTCAAGCGCGGAAAATACGTATGTCTGCAATACAAATCATATCTAGACTACTGCATTAATCAAGTGTCAGATTGTATTCATTAGTATTCATTGTCTTGTCAAGTTCTGCGTGTATTTTGTGTGTTCTTTTCATTCCATTTTAACTTACTTTTATTTTTTCTGATATTTTGAAAGGGTAATTGTTCTTTTCAGAACACAGATAGGTGTGCATTTCTGTGCTGTAAGGTAATAGATATGCAAACAATCTATCAAATAGAGGTTATGTAACTTTATTTTAGATGATTTTAGATAATGCATGGAAAATGTTCTCAGGCACAAGAACTTGTGCTAAACGTTTTGGAGTATTTCGAGAGAGAAAAAGAAAACGGAGGGCCTACATTGCCTTTAATACTGTTTAAGAGGTATGTATTCTAATACTGTCTGATAATCTTTACCCAGTGATTAATTTGCAGAGAGTATGTAACGCTCTGCATATTTCCCGTCAAACAGTTTATGCTATTAAGCAGCGAAAGATGAGAAATCCAATTCTTTCTTCCCCTGGTAAAAAGAGACCTCGCGCTAAGCAAAAAACTAAAGATCTGCGAGAGTCGTCCAAAATGGAAGTACGAAATACTGAGTACAATATGTATAAAGAAAGTAATAATTTATAATTATGATAATACCTACTGTTTTATAGGTATGTCGTTCTGTTGTATTCTGTCGTATTTATAGTACCTAGAATTCAAGTATTAACGACTATCGGTTGGATTACTTCTAAGAATTTCTCTTAAGTGGGGCGAATTAGTTACACTCTGCAGGTACATCCACACAAAATTTGTAATGCTACCATTAGTATGTCTTGTGTTTTCAAACCAGAAAGATGCCTGTCGATAAAGTGCATTTGAGACATTGTTTATTGTATGAGGAAACAACGCGTCAGTTGCGAGTGAAAATTTGTGTAGTATGTTTGGAGATAACATTGTTAATGTACGCACCGTTCAAAGATGGTTTGCAAAGTTTAAAAACGGTGAATTCAGTTTAGAAGATGAACCTCGTTCCGGCCGACCTACGAAGATTGACACTGAAGATTTACGAAGAGAATTGGAGCAAAATCCCTATTCCACATCAGTAACACTTGGACAAATGTTTAATGTATCGCACTCAACAATTCTGGAACATATCCATACTTTAGGATTTGTTTAAAATATGCGAGGTGGGTACCGCACGAGTTAACTGAGCGCAACAGGATCGGCCTCGTTCAAGTGTGTTCGGGGCTATTGTTACGGAATGAAATTGACCCATTTTTGGATCGCTTAATTACGGGCGATGAAAATGGATTCATTACAAGAATCCTGTATGGAAAAGAGCCTACGTGCAGCCTGGACAATCAACTCCAACGGTAGCAAAACCTGATTTGCATACGAAAAAGAGAATGCTGTGTATTTGGTGGGATAAGCAAGGTCCCGTCTATTATGAACAGGGTGAAACCATTGATTCAGCTAAGTATTGTAAACTGCTTACACAGCTGGAGGTAGCAATTAAAGAAAAAAGGCCAGTGTTGGCAAATCGGAAGGGCATTGTGTTCCAATATGATAACGCTCGACCTCATGCGTCCATGGTCACGCAACAAAAATTGGCAAGTCTTGGCTGGGAAGTTTTACCGCATCCGTCGTACTCCCCAGATATTGCACCTTCGGATTTCTACCTTTTCCAATCGTTACAAAATTTCCTTAATGAAAAAAATTTCCAAAATGAAGATGACGTCCAAAACGCTTTGGCGGAATATTTTGATTCCAAACCGGCAACATTCTTTCAAAGGCATTAATCGGCTAGCTGCAAGATAGAGGATGGTTGTAGAAAATAATGGACACTATATTGGTGATTAATTTTTTAATAAATAGCTTCCAATTATTTAATTGTTTTATGTAAAAAATACGACAGAACTTTCCGACATACCTAAGTATTGTTTTAGGAAAACATGTTACATTGCACACTTTAAAAGATCAACTTAAGACCAAAGAAATATCGTTATCTACAAAATCCTTAGCCACTTTGTTGAAGGATATTGGGTTTAAATTTCGCAAAGATGACAACAGGCGTGCTTTAGTTGAGAGACATTATGTTGCATTAATGAAAAGTGTGTTTCTCAAAAAGTATGTGGAAATAAAGGAAAATCTTGGCAAAATGATTCTGTGAAAAGTGTTCGCAAGCCAGAGGGTTATGATGGTAAACGTTTCATTATTCTTCATGTTGGAACTGAAAATGGGTTTATCAGTGGTGCGAGTTTAATCTTTGTCTCAGGCAATAAACTGGCAGATTACCATGCATCGATGAATAGCACAAAATTTGAACAATGGGTAACAACACAGCTTCTTCCGAATATACCAGAAAAATCTCTTATTTTAATGGATAATGCTCCGTACAATAGCGTCGTGTTAAATAAAGTGCTCACCACGGTATCGAGAAAACAGACAATTATGGATTGATTACACGAAAACAATGTAAATTTTTCAACAGATTTAACAAAATATCAATTGCTGGATCTGGTAAAGAGAAACAAGCCTGAGAAGAAGTACGCTATCGATGAACTAAAAAAACTCATGGCCAGATGTGTTGAGGTTACCACCATATCATTGTGACTTTAATCCTATCGAACTAATTTGGGCTTGTGCAAAAGGGTATTATAATAAGCGTATTGGCAGGGACGGTTGCGGAGATAAGAATGTTCTTACTATGTAAAGCGAAGCATTGTTGCCAAAATACTTGGGAAAATTGTGTAAGGCACACAAACTAATGAAGGAATGGTATCAACGGGAGAAGCATTTGACAGGTATTGAAATCGACCCCACCATTATAAATCCTGGAGAACCTTTAACTTCGGAGAAAGAGTTCGAAAGCGATTAGCCATAACTTCTGTTATATTATTTGTAATATTTATCTTGCTATGCTTTATTATTAAACATGTTTATGTAAGGTATAAACCTCTTGTACTATATCATGTATCGACTTTTATTATTTGGAATATTAATTTATTTAGTACGAACAACTGTAATGAATAATATTTTAACGTTGTATCGAGACTGTAATGTAATATTTGCAATATGACAGATTTATATAATTGGATTTTAGTAAAAAGGCGAAAATCATCTTATAGATGCTTTTCCATATAAACGTTATATGGAAACACGTTATTGCGTGTTTTAGGTTAATATAGCTTATTCATGCTCAATTGGCAGAATCCTAACCTACTTTGTGTATATGTGAACTGTTAGAAATGTGTATATATTTTAATGTATTATGTATATAGTGGTTAACTTGAACTAGTAGTACCGATTTGATTTGTACGCATAAAAATTGATGACGTGCGTCTAAAGATTGATTACACGAACTGTACATCCCTATGGGCTACCCAAGACCCCAGCTTCTTAAAAAGTTCGTTATCACCCTATATATTTATATAAAGTTATTTTTTTATTTTGAACCTTACGTTACGTTTGTTTTTATATAGTTTTCGTCAGGTGCATTTTATTACTGTTTGTATTTTTACAATACATAAACATTTATTTAATGCGTTTGTTCCAATCCTAGGCGTACACTAGCTGTACGTTAGCCATCCAATAATTTTTTATTCACATGTTGCAACTGCTTGCAGCGTACATATCCGCCAAACGTGCCTATGGTTCAACTGCTGAAAGCGGACGAACACACACAGGCTGCCCAATGCCGCACACAAAGCACGGAATTCAAATCCACTCCCGCAGTAAAAGGGTTAAACGTAATATTAGTGTTAGCATAGCAACAATACGTCGTCGATTACATGAAAATAACATTCAGTGGCGAAATGTACGAACGAAACCACTGTTGAAAGAGCAACATCTTGGAAAACAAAACTAAGGGCGCGCGAGAATATGACACGCGATTGACAGAACGAGATACTCTCAGATGAATCGTCGTTTTGGACTTTTACTCCTCAACGAAAAGTGTGGCCCGTCCGTGGAAAACCGATGCTACAGCGAAGAGTTAAGCACCCATTAAATATGCATGTTTCGAGTTGCTTTAGTGCGTTTGGGTTTGGCGAATTGCACCTCTTTATGGCTAATTTAAACGTTTAAGGAATGATGAGTGGTTTGGTGATGATCCGTCGGTTTGTATATCGCAAGAGGATAACGTTCCAAAACATCGCAGCCACCGATGTGTGTAATGGAAGACAGAAAATGAGGAACAAGTATTTGACTGGCCTTCACAATTTCCCAGTTATGTGATGTATAGCCTTCCCCCTACATTTATATGTCATTAGAGATAAGGTAATTTGTATGTATAAATATAAGCAACTCAAGTCTTAGTAAACCTAGTATCGGTTAAGCTATTGTAGTTTAGAATATTAACTTGTAATCAAACTACTTCAGTTCGAATTAGTGTATTAAATAAAATACTTTTTAAAAATCAAGATCTTTTTATCAAGTATATATCTGCCCGATGCAAACCCCATCGAATATGTTTGGGCACTAATGAAAGACCAACCTCGAAGAACACCCATATTTAATTACAAGTCGCTGTGTCGAAAACTCAGGCAGATATGGAGGTCACTAGCAGCAGAATATGCAAGAACAGGCCTAGACGGTGTGAAGCTACTTTGGAAAATAATGGAGACTGGACTCTTTATTAGTTTTGAGCGTAGCAGTATATATGTCAGCGGCAAACAGTGAAATACGTCAATCCCTCTGTAATGCCTAGCTAGTACAGGGTTTGCCGGCAAATAATGAAACCGACGAAGAGGTTCAGAGTTTGACTAGCGATTTCAGCCGTTACCGGTAACAACTGAACTATTTTAGGCAAACACCTGACCAAGCCACGCGACTCGTAGTTACAACGTGTGTCTAAATCATTTGTCATCATCAGTCATTTGCTGTAACGTTTTGAAAAATCAGCTGTAAATTCTCCACCTGTTTCCTGTCTTGTTTATTCATATTAAAAAGGAAATTATGTCCCACCATTCAGTGTTCTTTTATAAGAAACTAAACGAATTTTATTCTGACACAAATAAAAAGAAACCGTGGACAACTGCAGAATTAAAAGAGGTCTGTAAACTAATAACACATAACCTCTAAATTATACTAAGGGGTCATCAAGTAAAATTGCAATTTAGGGAGAAAATTGCTTCAGAATACAACACTGCACAGTTATTAATACCTATAAATTGGCATACACATATGTACATTATGTAAAAAATTAATGTTACCCTTAAAACAGTCGCATATTTTGCAAATATAAAGTAAAAAGCGATGTTTTTTGCCACAGATTCGTCACTAAAGAAAAGAACTATTTAAAATGTGGAATATCTTTTTAAAATGTTCGCTATCTACAATATCACTAATCACTAAGTATGCCTTAAAAGACTAAGTTCTACTATCAAATAGAGGCGCAAATTGTGTCTGGAATTGTAAAGAAATTTCTTCCGTACTACAGCGGAAGAAGTAGATTGGGAATTTTCTACAACAGTTAAAGTTTGTATCGATTGCGTCAAAGCAATATACCCTTTAGATGTTTTAGGTATGAAACAAAGTATTACATTTTATATTGTTACTAATTTTTAATTGCATTCTAGAACGTGTATATCAACACACATTGTGTTATTTCTCCAGCGAGGACGAAATTATTAATAAAATTGCATTTCGAGAGGAATGTGTTAATTGCAAAAAAGATTTGATAATATTCAAAAAAGTGCGGCATTGCACGGAATGTTTAATGATATATAACATTAGACGAATTGATAATCAGTTAAACACGCTCAATATTACTGATTTATAATTATAAGTAAATATAAAAATTTAATAATTGTAATACTAAGTAATATATTTTAAATGGACGCTTATACACGAGCACGAACTACTTGAAGAAATATGCAACACTCCGACTCAGTTTCTAGAAATATTGATGAAATATTCTAAGAACTTGATAATGGAATTTGGACACCAGATATTACCATTACTGAAATTAATGAAGAAAATTCTGACCAACCGAATTGTCGAACCCCGACGAAATCCATTTGTGGAAACCATATTACGAACACGTCTCCGCAGAAGAATATGCCACGACATCCTTCCCATCAACGATCGTAATGAAGCTGATCAATTTGTTACAACAATGCGTTCAAGAAGATATTACGGACAACTCCTCATCGTCTCATACCGAGTGGAAGCACCTCCATGTCGTCTACGACTGCGGATGGACTGCAGGTACTTGCAGATCTAGCACTTTCGCAGGATATACTTTCAATCGACGACGACGAGCTATCTGGACAGGAGGAATCGGTAGAGGTAAGTAATCGTTATTTTTGGCATATGTATGTTTATATAATATATATGACTAAAAATACCAATTACTTTCAGATTATTTCCGATCACTCGGAATATATATAGTGTAGTATCTTTATTTAGCAGTAGTAAAAATTCATAACTTAGTAATCGTTGCAAATAATTAATTGAAATTTAGGTTAGTTATTAGATATAGTGTTTTCCTTTCTACAGATTGCTGCAGATATCTTGCTAGCAAAACAAACTCCGGCAAAGAAGACTCGAAGACAATACCACTTACTATCATTGTACGATGTACAAAAAATTGCAGGAAGGCAAATTGCCATTAAAAAGCAACAAAAAATTGACCATGACCCTGTCAGTATAATTTGCTATGAAGATATATTCAACATTTAACAATTAGCGTTAGCGTAGGTCATGGAGGTAGAGATAAATAAAAAACATGATATTGCAAGATATGCAGTTGAAAATCTCATAGAGGCATGCGAAGTTTGCCAAAAGAAAAAAAAACAAGAGCCATGCCAATTTAACAATAAAACCTATCATTTCGGAAAGATAGATTTGATGGATTTTCAGTAGTGACCAGACAATAATTCCAAGTGGTTATTCAACTATCAGGACCACTTAACAAAGTTTTTGTTTTTACGACCTCTCAAATCAAAGACGAATGAAGTAGCAACGGAGTTACTCCAAATATTTTTGGAAATTGTAGCACCTAGTATACTTCAGAGCGACAATGGACGCGAATTTACAAATTCAGCGATTTCAAAATTAATTCAAATGTGGCCAACATTAAAACTTCTACACGGTCGTCCAAGACATCCGCAATCACAAGGAAGTATCGAATGCAGCAATGAAGACGTAGAAAATATGCTCAGGGCCTGGATGCATGATCATAAAACAACAAATTGGTCTTGTAACGAACCGTTAGCTAAAAAAGGGACAAAATTTCAGTTACCATAATTCCGTTCAGTTAATTAAGTGAAATTTTAAGTTTTATTTCTAGAATCCGAACAGTTACTTTTGAACATGCCTGTATTTATGACTTTTGGAAAAGAGTGTGCGGTCACACATGTTGTGAAATGTTCCGCGCATGTCCCGCGGCATGGAGAGGGTATCCCTAAAGGGTATTTAAGAGCCATGCAGTGACCATAACAAGTCAGTTCACTCCTGAACTCAAGAAGACCCTCCGAGAGGTGGACCAGCCGAGGACAACCCAAAGGATTCCAGGACCATTGCCAATTAAGGACCCCCGTTGCCGTTGCCAGCACCTGGAAGGCCCCGTTAGAAGCCCTAGCCAAGGACCGCACATTCGACTATCAGAGGACGTATCCACTTCTGCCAGCCGTTGCAGAAGATACACTCCGATAGACCCTGACGCAGCAAAACGTATAACTGCCGTAACACACACTCTCTTCCAAAAGGTCTTAGTAAGTTGCTATGCACCGACATAGGCAGTATTTTGTTAAACATTGTTCTGTTTACACCGTGCTGTATATTATGCTTCCGGTTTCCTAGAAGTACCAGAGTTCCGTTAGGAATGTCTATATTATTTTCAATGTATATATGTTTTACCATCCGTACCATTATTTACAAAGCTATTTTCTGTTAGTTTATTATTTAGAAGCCTTCCGTTAAAATAAGATGCTGTTGTACCTTGTTAACCTCATCTTATCACGCTTCGTAATGTATATATTTTGTTTTGTTCTATCTGTATAAATAGTGCTAAAAATATTCTGTTTGTTAATAAAACCATTGTAAATATTTTAATTACCTGGACTTATAATTCTCCGACTTTATTTTGCTACCTGAAGTGTTTAAAATAAATAATGTTGTCTCAACGTCAAATGTCACCTTATACACACGCTTGAAGTTGGCCTCAAGATGTTTTAAAAGCATCGTAGGGACATCTACCGTCAACTAGCACGAGTTTCACCGACACATTGAACACAGTGACGAAAATAGTTGAGAACACCGTTACAAGATGGCGCCCGAGCAGGGACCGTTTGCAGACTTCGTTTTCCGTGTATATTTGATACGCCGTGTGTGTTTAGTGTAAGACCGGTTGCATTTTTCACATAATCAGATAGACAATTTGAATATTTTATTATTTGTTACAATATGTATGTACAGGTTATTGGAACATTTCTTTGTGTAAATTTATATGTTATTTGTCCATTAAAATGTCAGACACTGAAGAGTACGTGAATCCGCCTAAAACTCCTGTTTCGTGGATTTATTCCTTGCCCAAAGAAAAGCTAATCAGAATGTTGGAAGGATTAGATCAAAGCACCACCGGTACCGTTGACGAACTCAGGAAAAGGCTCAGCACATTCCTTAAAGCCCGTCCAGTGCAATCATCCCGTCCGTCGTCGCCGCCGCCGCCTATAATGAACCCCGTTGATCCGACCATGTCTTTGTGCGAAAAAGTGAGGAAATGGAGCCTGAACTATGATGGGATTAGCGATGGTACGTCTTTCCTGGAAAGAATCAGAGAGCCACAAGATTGCTACGATTTAGAAGGTAAAGACTTGCTAAAAACTTTACCTATATTGTTCCGAGGAAATGCACTCTTGTGGCACCGGAACAACAAAGCCAATTGGACGACTTGGGACATGCTCTTTTCCAAAAGGTCTTCGTAAGTCGTTAATCACTGACACAACCAGCATTTTATGTTACATTATCCGAACACACCATTTTGTGCATGTTAAGCTTCCGTTTTCCTGAAGTTGTCAGTGTTCCGTTAGAAAATACTTATGTTACTCTCCGTGTCTTTTTTATTTTATGAACAGTACCGTACTTAAGTTGTTAATCACCAGCCGAAGCCGTCAGTCTCAGCAGGTCCTCCACTATGGATAGCCCAATACGAGTCTTCCCAGTTGACCAGGCGCCAGGCACTCCTAGGTACCTCGTGTCTCCGAACACGCTAGCATTCTTGGAAGAGCGTTGGAAGACGCCGCCAGCTGCAGCTCCGACGTCGACAGAAGACCGAACACCTTCACCGGTGCTTCTACACTTGATGTCGCCCGGTTCACCAGACCTCAGCCAGTTTTCGCCCAAAACCGAGGCGTACATTCAATGGCAGTTCTTGGAGCTGTTTGGTCCCTCTCCAGTAAAGGACATCCTATCTCCGCTGCCATTCACACCGCCAAAACCGCTTCCGCCTGCGTCCGGCACCGGAGAACACGTCTTTGCTGTACCACGGCCTCTAGGGCCTCCAAGAGTGGGCCGTGCAAGCAGAACATACGGATCCAGTATCCACCGTTCCATAGTGCCGCTGCCGAACTCCAGGCCGCTATCGATCCCAGCAGCGTTGAGCCCGCATACAGAGCCCGGAAAGCAGTCACCATTGCCAGCCGGTACCCCGCCGTCAAGGTTTCCAGTGACCGGATTCCGCGACGAAAATCGTCCAGCAACCGCCCGGCCTGGAAACGCCACCGCAAACCCCCGTCCGTACCGGTTGACATCCAGTCAGAATCCGCCAAGAATACCCTACATGCCAAGACAGTGAAGTACGCGTGTGAGTCTTCGAGCATGGGGGATGTGTAACGAACCGTTAGCTAAAAAAAGGACAAAATTTCAGTTACCATAATTCCGTTCAGTTAATTAAGTGAAATTTTAAGTTTTATTTCTAGAATCCGAACAGTTACTTTTGAACATGCCTGTATTTATGACTTTTGGAAAAGAGTGTACGGTCACACATGTCGTGAAATGTTCCGCGCATGTCCCGCGGCATGGAGAGGGTATCCCTAAAGGGTATTTAAGAGCCATGCAGTGACCATAACAAGTCAGTTCACTCCTGAACTCAAGAAGACCCTCCGAGAGGTGGACCAGCCGAGGACAACCCAAAGGATTCCAGGACCATTGCCAGTTAAGGACCCCCGTTGCCGTTGCCAGCACCTGGAAGGCCCCGTTAGAAGCCCTAGCCAAGGACCGCACATTCGACTATCAGAGGACGTATCCACTTCTGCCAGCCGTTGCAGAAGATACACTCCGATAGACCCTGACGCAGCAAAACGTATAACTGCCGTAACACACACTCTCTTCCAAAAGGTCTTAGTAAGTTGCTATGCACCGACATAGGCAGTATTTTGTTAAACATTGTTCTGTTTACACCGTTCTGTATATTATGCTTCCGATTTCCTAGAAGTACCAGAGTTCCGTTAGGAATGTCTATATTATTTTCAATGTATATATGTTTTACCATCCGTACCATTATTTACAAAGCTATTTTCTGTTAGTTTATTATTTAGAAGCCTTCCGTTAAAATAAGATGCTGTTGTACCTTGTTAACCTCATCTTATCACGCTTCGTAATGTATATATTTTGTTTTGTTCTATCTGTATAAATAGTGCTAAAAATATTCTGTTTGTTAATAAAACCATTGTAAATATTTTAATTACCTGGACTTATAATTCTCCGACTTTATTTTGCTACCTGAAGTGTTTAAAATAAATAATGTTGTCTCAACGTCAAATGTCACCTTATACACACGCTTGAAGTTGGCCTCAAGATGATTTAAAAGCATCGTAGGGACATCTACCGTCAACTAGCACGAGTTTCACCGACACATTGGACACAGTGACGAAAATACAGGGTGTCTATAAATGAATATCGGGGTTTTAACGCTTTATAAGATTTATTACATTATACTTACAGTTATAGATGATATGTCAAATGAAAGAGCAACTCAAACAGTTTTGTTCGTTGGCACCAGTGCGCATGTGCGTGAAATGTTTCCGCTGCGATCCGCTAGAATGCAGTAGTAGCAAAGATGGCGACTAGAGAACAGAAAGCGTTTTGTGTTTTACAGTTTGCAAGGACTGAATCTGTAGTTACTGTGCAACGTGCGTTCCGCATTAAGTTCGGAGGTGATCCTCCAAGTGACAATAACATCCGTAGATGGTATCATCAGTTTGAAGATACAGGCTGCCTTTGTAAAGGGAAGAGCACGGGACGACCAAGAGTTAGCGAAGAAACGGTTGAGCGAGTGAGAGGGTTGTTAACTCGTAGCCCACAGAAATCAGTTCGGAAAGCTAGTCGTGAATTAGAAATTTCTAAGTCGACTGTTTGGAAAGTTTTAAGGAAACGCTTGCAACTACGTCCTTACCGTTTACAGTTGTTACAGGCTCTAAAGCCTGCAGACCATGGTTTACGTGCTAACTTCGCTAACGAAATGTTGTTACATGACGATGAAAATTTTCTACATCATGTTGTCTTCAGTGATGAATCGACCTTTCACGTCAGTGGACATGTTAACACTCATAATGTGAGGATCTGGGGCTCAGAAAATCCTCATGAGATCGTACAAGTGCAACGAGCCTCCCCTAAAATCAATGTTTTTTGTGCCGTATCCCGGCGGAAAGTTTACGGACCTTTCTTTTTTGGTGAAGCGACTGTAACTGGTACTTCTTACCTTGATACATTACAGCAATGGCTCTTCCCTCAGTTGGAACAATATGAACCAGAGAACTTCATTTTCCAGCAAGATGGTGCACCACCTCACTGGCATAACGAAGTACGCGGTTGGTTGAACGTAACTGTACCCGACCGCTGGATTGGCCGCAGGGGCCCAATGACAGAGCTTGCTATGCGTGGCCTCCACGTTCACCCGACCTAACGCCATGCGATTTCTACCTTTGGGGTTTCATCAAGGATCGTGTTTATGTGCCTCCGTTACCAGCTGACCTCCTTGAATTACGAAACAGGATTGAAGCAGCTGTTGCATCAATTACTGAAGACACACTGCTCAATGTATGGGAACAACTCGACTATAGACTTGATGTGTGCCGTGTGACAAATGGTGCTCACATAGAACACTTGTAAGCTTGAATATAAAACTGTTTGAGATGCTCTTTCATTTGACATATCATCTATAACTGTAAGTATAATGTAATAAATCTTATAAAGCGTTAAAACCCCGATATTCATTTATAGACACCCTGTAGTTGAGAACACCGTTACAGTCTTTGGGATGTTATTTGGTCCAATTCCAGAAAAACACTTCGTACCATAAAGTCATTCGACGTAAGCCTTACAATGCCTCATTCGGAGTTGATCCTAAAGTAGGATTTTCATGTGTACCTGCCTAAAGGCCTTCTAGATCCAATTGAAAATAAAGATGATTTGATCCAATTGCTTGAAATACCGGATGAAGAAAATAATGGTTTACTAAGTTGCAACAATAACACTGAACTTGAATGTTTAGGTAAAGATACAGAAGAAACACGGGAAGGTGAAGATGGAAAGGCCGGTGAGAAAATAGATGAAATAAACGAGAGGTACACTACGAAAGATGGTGCTCTTGAAAGTATTACTAAATCTAATAATATTAACAGTTCCGATGTTGAACGCTACAAAGCCACTAACGTTATACCTAATATCATTACGCCCACTTTAGAAATAACTAACAAAGATAACTTAGAACTATGTATAACATGTTCCGAAAGTGGTGGAAATTGTGTCTTATGTCAAAATAAAGCTTGAATTAAAAACAATCGAAATGAAGCAAATCAGGGTCAGAAACGGACAGCAGACGCGATGTTAATAAACACGGCAAAGAAATTGCCACGGCTAGAAATTGCATCGTGCGTTCTTTTGCCAGTTGACAAAATCGATAGAGGTCCTTCTGATATTTGGTATGTGTGATTACCGATTACGGAAATGGTGTATATCAAGTAGGATGCTCCGCTGAACGTATTAAATCTTGGTTCAATCGACCAAATTTAATACATGCCAAGGAATAATTTCTCACTCTGGACAAACTATTTCTCTAAACCTGAAAACCCGAAAATGGCCTGTTTGTTTTATGTTTCATTTTATTGATCTTAGAAGCAGAACAAAGTACTTCCTCATCCGACAATGATCTAGGAGTAAGTACGAAACCCCTAACGAACCAGAGAAGAAAAGCTCGGAAACCAAAACCACTCCCCAATGAAGACGTACGCAAGAGTGGCAATTTATATTTACCAATTTATGCAGTTGGAGATAAGAATAAATTTATGCGGTGTCGTTAACAAGATTGTAAGGGTAAATCTCGCTTTAAGTTTCAAACTTGCGACGTATTTTTATGCATTCAGTATGACAGACAATGTTTTTATGATTTTCATAAGTGAATTCACATTTTATAATTTGCATTTTTCGAATTTTATATTTAGTTGAAATAAAGTATAATTTTAAATGTTTTTGAAAAAGTTTGATTACAGCCCCCATGTCCAGCTGACGGTACTGCCTTTTTGAAAAAACCGTAATTTGAAAAAAATAAATGTTAATTAAAATGTCATTTATACACGCCAGGAAAATGGAAAAAATACAAAATTTTCTGGAACCGAAGAGGGTATAAAAGAAAACTGAATAGAAAGACTTTCTAAATACGTCCCAGAATAGCATATACTTGGTTAGTATTGTATGATCAATATGAATTTCATTTGTTTATAATACCAGACGTGATAGAAGATATTTGTTTTTATAATAATTATTAGGAATATAAAACAAAATAAGTTTGTATATAATTCATAAAGAAAAATAAAAAAAATGAAAATTTGTTGTTCGTGTTATCATAATGCATATGAATGCTAAATAGAAAACCATCCCTATCTGGTTCGACCTATACACCAATGGTGATTTTCTTTGAATTTGTGTATATGTGGGTATAATTATTAATTTTATTGTTGGTTCTTTTTTATCATCGCAGTTAAATAGACAGTTATTTTGCTGTTTTAGATAACACTCCACTGCCTGAATTACTGGAAGGTGTCTCCCTGAATATTAGAGCTGCGATGTGGTATCAGCATAACGGTTCTCCTTAACATTGCAGGCTATGGAGAGTAGATAAGATAAATATATAGTGATTCAAATAATTGTCCGGCCACCAATATAAAACAGAATAAGTGCAAATGTACAATCCCCCTAAACACAAATCCCATCTAGTACAACAATAGCTATTATAAAACTGTCCAAAAGTACTCGATACGCCGGCACAATCTCCTGACATCAACCCCATTGAACATTTGTGGGATGTTTTGGATAAAAAAATTAGAAAATGCCACATTTGTTCAAAATCCGACCTAAAAACAGTGTTACTGCAAGAATGGGTGAAGATAAGCCAGGAAGTAACTTTCAAATTGGCAGTTTCAGTAGACTGAAAAGTGTAATAGAAGTCAAAGGCGGTCCGACTAAATACTAACTTGTTTCATAATTGTATTATTATTCTTATTTTTTATTAATGTCCGATGAATTTATCGAGATGGAGAATTTTTTTTATCTGAAAACGTTGATGTTAGCAATATGATAATGTCTATATACACTGTAACCCAAACATATGTATATATATCTACTAAAAATTATATTGTTCTTCATACATTCACTCTTTTATTATTTTACTCGGACTGTTGTTATGACTTTTATCAATTGTTTGTAACGGATGAACTCATCGACATGGTAGTGATTGAAACAAACAGATAGAACCACAATGATTCAGATTATGTTCACGCATTTAATCACTGTAGGGAACTACTTTCACAAAATTCAAGGCCCATAGCTTTTTATTCTAGAACCCTAAATAGCACAGAAAGAAATTGCTCCACCATAGAACGCGAACTACTCGCTATAATTGAATGTTGTAAACACGTCAGACCTTACGTATTTGGCAGAGAATTCATCACTGAAACAGACCACAAGCCACTCATCTGGTTGTTTTCACTAAAAGACCCAAACTCCCGATACAACGATGGCGCCTCAGACTAGAGGAATTCCAATATAAAATTCAGTACAAAAAGGGTAAAGAGAATTGCGTAGCAGACGCGCTTTCGCGAAGGCGAAGAGCGTCAGCAAATTACAGCAGCGATATGTAGAATATTGGGATACCGGACCTTGTTAGAGACCTTCCATGTTCGTGGAGGCGGTCAAGTTCGGGAGGAGGAGGATAGAATTCGTTGGTATGACGTGCAATCTGCCTTTACTAGCAGAATTCGGACTGGTTGTATTGTTAATATGCGTCATGTGGATCCTAGAAACTTCCTGGACGACGCACGAAACATGGTGGTGGAACATATCGCCGACGAATTGAAAAAAAAAGTAGTTCCTAAAAATCAACGCGATCTTCACCGGGAGATTTAAGGTGCTAGACCGCGTTGAATTCAAACATATTGCAACACGGAATAAGGCAGTGAACTTAGATACCAATCTGAGGGAGTGGTATGACGAACACGTCAAGGAGGGTATTTTGAAGGAGCTGGAGGAATTTCAAGTAAGTTAATTCTGTGTCGCGTATATATGTTAATAATTTTTTCGTTTTAGGAGCGTGATAGCGGATGGGCGTTGGATGCGGTAGTTGACATGAACGTCAATATTAACCAACACAATCCGCAACGTGTTGGCTCCTATCTGCCTCTACCGCCGAAAATAGCACGAAAGCGCGCATGCATTAACGTGCAGAACAAAGACGACGCGTGCTTTGCTTGGGCAGTGGTTGCCGCGTTATACCCCGTGAATAGGGATCCCCAGCGAGTATCACAATATCCTCATTACTACAATGTTTTAAATGTTGACGGCTGACATTACTAAATTTGAAAAACTAAACAATATTAATGTAATGTAATGTAAACGGAATAATATAACAAGAGAGTACGAAAACATCTTCAAGGAAAATAACTATAAAATTTTAAATAAAAAGTCACGAAAGCACTACACAAGAAGGAATGCAACTGAAAAACATACCATATTGGATCATGTGATAGCGAACATCACAGAAATGGTAAAAATGAAAATAATACCCACAGATCTTACTCATCACTATGCAATAAGAACGAAAGTGGAAACAATAAATCGCAAACCAAAATACAAATACTTTGAATGAAACAAACTATAAAAATATCAGAAACTACATAACACGCATCAACGAAAATGAAATAGCCACTTTTGAACCATCTGTCATCAACACTGCAAAAAATAATACAGGATAACCAAAAGATAAAAAATATTAAAAGATGAGAAGATTGTCCTTGGATGAACGACTACATTATAAAGCAAATAAAGGAAAGATATAAACTATATAAAAAAAAATATTAAACACCCGAACAACGAAGACTTGAAAAGTAAATACCACAACGCAAAGAAGAACACAGTATACATATTAAAAGTAGCTAAGAAGGAATACTTTGCTAGGAAATTTGAAAAACATAAATATGACGCGTCAAAAACATGGGGTATAATAAACCAAGAACTAGGCAGCAAGAGAAGACAAAACAGGGAGACAGACGAAATTGAGGGAGAGGATAAAACAATAAAATCAGAATCGAAGGAAACTGCAAATGAAATGAATAAATACTTCACAGATATAGGGAAAATACTAGCAGAAAGACAGATAGGAAATACGAATGTAAACCAGGCAAAAAATATAACTGAAACAATGAATACGCAATTTACCTTCCGACTCGTGACAGAAGAAGAAACACAAAAAATTATAGCAGAATTGAAAAATATCAAAGCACCGGGACATGACAAAATAACCGCAAACATAGTAAAACAAAGCAAAATCAAATTAACGCCGATTCTCACAAGATTAATCAATGACACTATAAGAACAGGCATATATCCTAATATCTTAAAAAAAAACAATTGTATTTCCCATTTTAAAAAAAGGCGATAAACTAAAACCACAGAATTACAGACCGATCTGTCTACTATCAACCCTAAATAAGATTCTAGAAAAAAGTCTGCAAATACAAATGAGCACTTACTTATTAGAAAATAACATAATACACGCAAGACAATATGCTTTTCAAAAAAAATCCGGAACAACATCGGCGGTGAATGATCTAACCAACGCAATAAAAACAAAATTAGCGCAAGGAAACCTTGTAATTACACTTTTCATAGTGTTACGGTTTATTTTGCACGAACCTGTATAATTCGTTCCGCTGGGTATATATATTTGGCTGCGATATTGTTTAGTTCTTTTTAATTTGGATAATATATTGTTCCTTATGTTCCCTACTGGGTATATATACTTTTATTTAATCTGAGTTTTGGATTTATTAAAGCGTTAAGAAAGATAGGCCATATCTCTGGTACATCGGGTGAATTTTTCAGTTCTGCGAGGGTTAAATCTTGTTTTTATAGATTTCGTAAGCTAAAATAAGGGTTTAATTAATATTTAGTTACTGTTTTGTACTACGTAGGTATTGGTATAATACACCGGTGTTTTCGGTTTTGAAGCGTACATTTGGAATTGTGGTTTTGTTTTTGGCTCCTTCTGTACATATAATTCAGACTTCGATTGTACATATGTAGCAGTAATTTTCGGGTATAATATCGTTAAATCAGGATTCTGGGACGTCTGAAACAGAAGTATTGCGCTAAATTATTTGCTTTTCGAGTATTGTTTTACGTACATATGCGCTAGGTTTTCGAGGTTAAATTTGTGTATCGCTTGTCAGATGTACGTATATCAGGGGAATTCAGGCTGGTTCACATTTCGGAGTGAAGTTGGTTCGTTCACCGCGGGTAATTTCACGTCGGTATCTGCGCGTTGGGCGTTAAGATTTTTAAAACTGTTTCTGAAGAACTCAGGTCGTGTGGTTCGAATTAGCTAGCTTGGAAACATGTTGTGAAAATTAGTTGGTTTCGTCGTGATTTGCACGAATTTGTTGCAACTAGATTTCCGTATACAACATTTGGAAGATTTGGGTCATATTTTGGAGTTGGATGTGTTGTTGAAACGCCTTTTGGTGGATTTTATAGCAGCAATTTAAGAACTCACCACGTGTCGACCATTCGCCATTTTGTAGACGTTAATTTTTGGCGTATTTTACCCCGAATTCTCTTCGGTAAGCGTATTTTGTACATCTTTTCCTTGTTTGCTTTACTTATAGGGTGTATGTATTATTAATTTAGGGGCCTTACGGACGCGCTTGTGATCTGATCGACGCTACAGCTTATTCCTTAGGTCGTTATCTTTGCTGGGACTGAAACGATAATTGGATTGGGGTTTTGGCCTGTAAATCCGGCAGACTTGTTCCAAGGTCCACAACAGCCACGGGATCAGATAAGTACCGAACAGCTACATCACACTCATTTTTGGGGCGTACATTCCGTCACGTGCTCTATGCGATTAAATGTTTTTTTTGGTGGTCTTGGTAGACCCTAACTGTCCAATGTACAGGGTAACCGATTCGGTACTCGAGTTTCATTAGCGTCAGACTTCTCTTGTAGTGTGTAAATACATAATATCACTAATTATTGTTTTTCTCTGAGAATTTTTGGAGGTTCACCTTCCGTGAAACGTTTGTTTTTTTTAAATTTAAGTAGCGTATAATTTTTGGGGCTCACCTTCTGTGAAGCCTTTGGTTCTTTAATTATAGTATTAAGTAGCGTATCTACGTAATTTGGCTCTTCAAGCTTTTACTGTTAGGTTAATCTTCTGTATTCTGTTAACCTCGTATTGCGATTGCGCGGGTTTTATAATTTTGAGCTTAGAAGTTTTTTTGAATTTCTGCGTCACGGTTCGAGTCCGGTTGCGCCAGTCGACTTGCGTCAACGTTCCGCGATACCGCGTCTATGTTTGGGTGTGTCTTTTGGGATGGGGATATATTGCTAACGACATCGCCCTACGAGTGTTTATTGTATATTTTTAAATTGTTAACATTTAATATTTGAACACAAACGTTCTCAAGTATTAAGGTTTTTTTTTTGAGCAAGAAAAATTATTACCTTTTATAGCTTATGTATATATGTTGCTATCACCAGACAGGTTCACGCATTGTTTTTTTTTAATACTGAATAAATGTTTGATATTGTGTTATTTGTTGGTTTCTTTTGATGGTAGTTGGGGGTCATATTTTGGGGTTTTTCAGTCATCGTGCAGATTGCGTTGAGGGACCTATTATTTTTATTCGGAAACTACGGGTTCCTGTTTTCCCGGAACGCCAGATAGGGTTATTTTCAAACAGGTGGCGCTTTTATTATCGTAGCTTCTCAGCTACACCCACGCCCATCACGACGGCAGGCCGGCATCCCTAAATGAAGGCAGAGGCGGTTTTTAAAAGGTAGGTTCCTTCTTCAGCTGCGGCACGATTGGATATTTAGAATATTTTGAGTAGGTATAGCGAGTATTTTTCTCTGAATCCCGCTACGAGTCAAGGCGTCACAATAGATATGAGAAAAGCATTTGACACAGTATCAAAGATAAAACTTGTCGAAAAGCTAGAAAAGATAGGCATAAACCATTTAGGGAAGGAATTGATGAAAACATATCTCAATGAACGACCACAAACGATGAAAATAGGAAAAGTTGAAAGCAAACAACTCTGCGCGAAATATGGAATACCCCAAGGCGGAAATTTACCACCAGTATTATATATCATGTACACAAACGACATATTTAATTTGAACATGCATGGTGATATATACGCATATGCAGATGACTTATGCATAATATACTACAACAAAGACGAACAACACTTACAAAACCAAATTAATAACGATATCAATAAATTAGAAGAATGGTTTAACAGCAACCTATTGACAATAAACGAAGAAAAAACAAAATACATGGTTTTCTCGAGAAAGAAACGAAGACCTATTTTTAACATCAAAATCAAAGAACATACAATTAACAAAGTCGAGCAAACCAAATACCTAGGAATAACCATACAAACCAATCTAAAATGGAATACGCACATAAATAATTTAATTAAAAAGAACACGACAGCCATAGCAGGACTAACAAAAATACGTAAAGTAATACGAGCACACACGAGAAAACCAATATATAACTGCCTGTTTACATCACATATGAATTACCTGATAAATATATGGAGCGATACAACAAGGAGAAAGTTGGACAAATTACAGACAGCACAACAGAATATTAAAAATAATACACTCAATGGACAGAAGAGCAGCGACAACAGAAGTATATAAAATAACAAAGGAATTAAATATGAGCCAAAGAATTAAGCTACAAAACTTACTGCTAATACATAAAATTGAAAACAAATTAATTAAAACTAACCGAAAACTAACAAACAATATCGAAATACACATGCATAAGACAAGAAGACACTCTCACTTACGAACCGAAAAGGCCACCTGCAATAAATATAAAACAACACCTATAACTGAAATGATAACACGCTACAATAAATTACCAAAAGAAATAAAAAAATTAAACCATATTCAATACAAAAGAGCTATTAAAACAATAATACAAGACATATAAAATGGCAATAGAAACCATCAAGGACGCCCTCAATACTGATAGTTCGAGACGAGACAGGAATCTCACCATCTCGTGACGAGGAAGAGGGCGGGAAGTAGCAGCACGTCGGCGCGACATTATATGTGTATGTGTACATATAGGCATGTACTGTATGGTACTGTATCTACATGTGTGTAGCGTTTTGTAGAAATAAATTATTATTTAAATGTGTGTGTGGTAGACAAAAAACTAAAGTGTGTGCCGAATCGTCTGTGTGAAGATAAGAAAGATAAACATGTCAACTTACTTTTAATTCAGCAGCGCGAAAAATCTCATTATGTATGGATAAAAGACATTTCACGTTTAATTTCAAAGCAACTGAGTACAGACACATATAAAAAGTTCTTCTGCAATAGATGTCTTTCTTATTTTTACACAGAAGATAAACTGTGCCGGCATGAACTAAATTGTGGTAACGTAAATGACTGTAAAGTGTCGTTTCCTGAAGAAAAGACAATTAAATTTGAAAACAATAAAAATAAGTTGACGGCCCCGTTTATTGTGTATGCGGACTTTGAGTGTTTAGTGCAGTCCACATTAGACAATAAGAAAACTCATAAACACATCCCGTATAGTGTAGGTTATTACTTTAAGTGTAGATTTAGTGAGGACCTGAGTTATTATCGTAGTTATAGAGGTACAGACGCTGCAGAGTGGTTAGTGCACGAACTCAACGAAATCCGCGAAAATGTTGAGACTGTTTATTGGTGCCCCATTCCAATGGACAAACTAACCCGGGAACAATACCGACAGTACGACACTTCCCCCATTTGTCACATCTGTGAGGATAATCAATACTGAACAATATGTTGCCATGATGTTAACTTCGGATGATTCCGAAGTGAAATTCAAGTTCATCGATTCCTTCCGCTTTATGGCCTCGTCTCTGGAGAAGCTAGCCTCGTATTTGGACCAGTACCCGATTTTGGACAGCCAGTTCAACGTGGACACCTCCCTACTGAAGAGGAAAGGAGTATTCCACTATAGTTATATAAGTTCGTTGGAAAGGTTAAATAAACAGCATCTACCATCCATTGATGCGTTCAGGAACGATTTAACCAACACTCCAGTTACGCTGGATGATTATCAACATGCGCAGATGGTGTGGCGCGAGTTCAATTGTACAACTATAGGGGAATATTCAGATCTGTATATGAAGACTGACATCTTGCTACTTGCGGACGTTTTTGAAAATTTCCGCAGTAACTGTATAGCAAACTATGGACTGAATGCGGCACATTACCATACAGCACCCGGCTTGGCGTGGGACGTCATGCTGAAGCATACTGGTGTGGAATTAGACACGTTGCAGGATGTAGACATGCTCATATTCTTGGAGCAAGGCATTCGAGGTGGTATGACGCAGTGTTCCTCCCGGTATGCAAAGGCTAATAATAAATACATGGGTGATTACGATCCCAATCAGCCGAGTACCTACTTGATGTATTATGACATCAACGCCATCTACGCCTGAGTCATGTCGCAGTACCTCCCGTACGTAGGTTTGGAATGGGTAGAAGACGTGGAAAACTGTAATTATAACGTAGCTGACGACAGTCTCATAGGTTATATTCTGGAAGTGGATCTGGAGTACTCCGACCTCCCAATGGCGCCGCAAAAAATGAAACCTCCCGGAGCTCAACAGGAGAAGATGTTAGCCACGCTGTACAACAATAAAAATTATGTGGTGCACTACAGAAACTTGAAACAATATCTAAGTGAAGGGCTAGTGCTAAAAAAGTTACATCGTGCGCTGCAATTCGAACAATCGCCCTGGCTTAAACCATACATCGAGCTAAATACAGTGTTGCGTCAAAATGCGAAGAATGAGTTCGAAAACAACTTATTCACATTGTTAAACGCTGTATCTGGTAAGACAATGGAAAACATAAGACTCAGACGAGACATTAAGTTAGTGAATAAGTGGGACGCTATGGTGCGGAAGCTTTAATAAGTAAACCTAATTTTAAGGGTTGCACCATTTTTAACGAAAATTTGGTGGCTGTAGAACTCTTTAACAATGAACTAGTGTTTGATAAACCTATTTATGTCGGGATGTGTGTGTTAGACATTTCAAAAACTGTGTTATATGAGTTTCATTATTTCGGCTTATTTTCGAAGCGGCTTACAAAATAATGACGGTAATTGGATATATTCCTGCAATCAACTTTTGAGCAATTTGTTGCAATATATCCAGAGGACCAAGTTGATTACCGTAGCTTTACTATACACACTACAATAATTGTTGAAAGGTTTTTGAACACCGGTAATGTGGCTAAAGGTAAATCCACTGGCCGTCCCACTGTTGCTACACCTGATGTTTTGAATAATGTTAATGAACGTGTTGCAGAAAATCCTCATATTTCAGTACGTCGTTTATCTCAACAAATAGGTAAAGTCCCATTATCAATTATTATTATTTCCTTTTAACCTGTCTTACATCCTATCGAGAACTCGCCTATGAATCCACTCGTAAGATCCTAAAAAGCATTTACATTTACATCCGTATAAATTTACAATTGCTCAGCAACTTCACCCACCTGATTTCGTATTACGAACACAGTTTTGTTACTGGTATAATAACAATCTGCATAATAATATTGACCAGCAAAGTACCACTTTTTATTCGAATGAGGCTTGGTTTCATCTGTCTGGTTATGTTAATTCCCAGAACTACAGAACTTGGTCGGCAGAGAATCCGCAGAACTTAATCCAAGTGCCATTGCATCCAGTTAAAACCGGTGTTTGGGTGGCAATGTCACGACAAAGAATTATTGATCCGATATTCTTTCAAGAAACGATTAATGCTCAACGCTACCAAACTATTATTATGGAATCATTTATAAATCAATTGGATGACATACAGTTAACGAGTGGTTATTTTCAGCAAAATTCAGCTACAGCACACACAGCACAAATAACAATTAATTATTTACACCAATTCCTCTCAGACCGTTTTATTACTGTAGGTTTGCGGCCAAGTAGATCTCCCGATTTGACGCTGACTAGATTTCTTTTTGTTCCCTTATTTGAAAAACACAATATACCGGAAGATCTTCCTTTCCTGGATCGATTTTTAAGATCGAACGTATCGAACACGCGAACCGTTGGGATCCGATTTTGCTGTAAACGATTTCTGAGTGCAATTTTCGTCTCGTGCAGATTTTGTAAAAGGTAATCTCATCAAGGTAAACGATATCTGTTGTATTTAATTATTTGTATTGTCACATTTTATATTGTTTTAAAAATTTCAGCCTAGTCTATATTGATAGTTCGAAACATAATTGTAAACATCTTTTGCTTTAGAGTCATGGTTATGTCAAATGACAATGTTTGGTATACAGTATATTTGTTACGATCTTATGTAAAAGTATTTGGGGCCCAAACTTACGTTCCTTTGTATGTATATTCGAGTTTCTACCATAACCAACAATAGCAAACCACGACACCCTGAGCTCTTGTATATTACTGTTATTTTATTGAATTTAACTAATTAAACGAAGTTGTCACGAACCCCTTTTGTTCTTTTTTTTGAAGAACCTTTTGTTACCACCCTGAGATTTTAACTGCCCACGGAGTTTCTGGAAGGTAACAGTTATACAAGCGTGGAGTGTGGCTAGTGCGCGAGTTACAGGGCATTGCGGAAAATGCCGAAACCGCCTAATGGTGCCACATCACCATGGACAAATTAACCTCTGAACAATATAGACAATTTGCTATCGTCCCTATTTGCTATATTTGCGAGAAGACCATTCTCATCTAACCGGGAAATACATGTATGGTTTTTATACTTTATTTAAAAATAGATAAGTAATTTACATTTTGCATACAGAGGAGCTGCACACGTCCAATGTAACTTAGAATACAGAGACACCAAAACTATCCCCGTGGTGTTCCACAGCGTCTCCGGGTACGACGGGCACCTGCTAGTTGACAATTTGGCAGCTGCAGGTCATTTGAGAATCATACCAAACAATACGGAGCAGTACGTGGCGATGACGCTCTCTAATGAGGACTCAGACATCGAGTTGAAGTTTATAGACCCGTTTAGGTTCATGGCTTTATCATTGGAGAAACTGGCATCCTACCTGGACACCTATCCCATCTTAGAAAGTGAGTTTAACACAGACACTACACTGTTGAAAAGCAAAGGTGTATTCGCTTATGGATACATGTCTTCCTGGGAAAGGTTAGAAGAGCGTCATCTACCGCCCATTGAAACATTCCATGACGATTTCGCAGATACCCCAATTCGTCTAGAGGAGTATGCGCACGCGCAAAAGGTGTGGCAAGCATTTGATTGTCAGACTATAGGCGAATATAGCGACCTCTACATGAAGACGGATGTACTGCTTCTAGCAGACGTTTTCGAAAATTTCCGGAATAGTTGTTTGGAGGACTATGGTTTGGATCCTGCTCATTATTATACTGCTCTGGCATTGGCATGCGACGCCATGTTGAAATATAAAGACGTTGAATTGGATACAATACAAGACGTCGACATGATAAGCTTTTGGGGAGAGGAATAAGAGGTGGTGCTCAACCAGGTATGCTAAAGCCAATAATAAATATATGGCAAATTTTGAAGCAGCACAACCTAGCACGTACATGATGTATTACGATGTAAATTCAATGTATGTATGGGCAATGTCACAATATCTACCTTCTGGTGGATTAGAATGGGTAGAAGACGCAGCAAATTTAAATTTCAACGTTCCGGACGACAACCCTATCGAATACGTGTTAGAGGTGGACTTGCAATATCCACAGCGCATCCACGACAGGCACAGTCACTGACCAATGGCACCGAGTAAAATGAAACCTCCCGGATCGAAATACGAAAAAATGTTAGCCACCCTGTACAAGAAAGAAAAGTACGTCGTGCACTATCGTAATTTAAAACAGTACATAAATGAAGATTTGGTGTTAAGCAAAATTCACCGCGTATTACAATTTAAACAGAGTGCGTGGATAAAATCGTATATAGACCTAAATACTAGATTAAGACAAGGTGCGAAAAATGAATTTGAGAAAAATTTGTTCAAATTATTTTCCAACGCGGTATTTGCAAGACTATGGAAAATGCACGTTTAAGACGCGACATTATACTAGTTAGTAAGTGGGACGGACGCTACGGTGCCGAAGCACTAATTAGTAAGCCGAATTTTAAGTGTAGAACAATATTTAGTGAGAATTTAATAGCGGTAGAATTATTAAAAATGATGATATATGTATGTAGGAAACATACATATATCGGCTTATCGAAAACTGTATCATATGTGTATATTAGATGTATCAAAGACCATGTTGTATGATTTTCATTATAATCATATGAAGAACTTTTAGGGTAATAGGTGTAAGTTATGTTATAAGGACACATACTCTCTTATCTATGCAATAACAATCGAAGACGTGTACGAAACCATGAAGCAAAACATTCATCGTTTCGACACATCGGACTATTCGGAAAACAACCCATACAACATGCCAATTTAAATAAGAAGGTGCCAGGTGTACTCAAAGACGAGGGGCTAGGAAACTCTCTCCAGGAATTTGCAGGTGTCCGCTCAAAAATGTACGCATGCAAGTTTGAATATGAGATCATCAAAAAGGCTAGAGGGGTAATAATTTATGTGGTCAAAAAGGAGATAACATCTTTTAATCACCAACTACATACCACGGTACAAGACAAAATATCACTAAGGCCGTTTGACGACAAACGTTTTCTAGTGAGGGGTTTCACCGACACCTTACCTTGGGGACATTACAGTGTTCCCGTTTAACGTTCCCCACCAGAACTACCTCCCACCAAAATAATAAAGTAAATTATAATTCGGACATAATTGGTTTTAAAAATTAGTATACCAGCAGGACAACAGCAACTATGGAATCAAGTAAGAATAAGAAAATTTCACTTTTGAAAATAGAATATTAATTTTGATTGAGATGTTATAGCTCAACAATACAACGAATACATAGACGACAAATTAACAATGCATGAAGACAACATTGCCAACGAAAAACAATTAATTGAACAAGCTACCTTCATTTTGAATAAGAGCGACTCCAAATGGCTGTCCATAGGACTGAGTCCAGCAATGGGTTTCTTTCCAGTCGTGCAAATTAGGTCTGCAACACATTGCACCTATTTCACGGAGTAAGAATGCGAAGAATTCAACAAGACGGAAGGCTGCAGTCCTAATCATCAAATGGAAGCGGCCTCGTATAGAGATATCAGCGTAATTCGACTAAAAAGTAGAAGACAGCAGCTAACATTCGCAAGGGAAACTTACGATAATATCTATAACCTGCGAGAATTAGTGGATCAAATATTATCTATTTTTAACGATTGTAAATTTCATATATTTTACAAGTCGGTTCTGACGTCATGTTCAGGCCTACCTGGAGACCTTTATTTTAATATTAAATCTGTCTTATGTTCTCACGTAGGCTGTAAGAATGCAGCTTTAATACTAGAAACCATACATCTAGCATTTGTGAATGTTAAATATGATTTTGAAGTGTTCAAATTTGATGTTCTAATCACAAGAGCGTATCGCTTACAATGAAATTATAGTTGGCTTTTCTTCAAAAAAACAGTCGATTCGTTAATCCCTGCCACTTTCTCTACTACGCTATAATATTTTAGGGTCAATTGAGTACGTAATTTTTGTGCGATAACATAGACATTACGATGAGTGCTCCATATACATATGAAAAGGATGGAAGCAGTGTTTCTGTGTGTTCACCCGAAAAGGCCTAAAATGTCGTATAGTTCGACGGTAAAGTATTTACATCGATTTGTGCCGTTTGTGGAAAAGTGGGTTGCCAAATACCAAAGAACTAATACAGTCGATGATCTACCAGAACATGGGTTAAAGCGCTCTACTGTAAACCGCGAGGATAAAGCGATTATCAGTTTGATTACAAAAAAAAAACGACTTTAACATTAAGACAAGCACAACAACTATTATTAAAAAAACATATTAATGTCAGTATATCGACCATAGTCGCCGATTACGTGAGCATAACATAAAATAGGCAGGAGTAATGGTTAAACCGCTCCTATCAGCGCAACATGTTAGCAGACGTTTACTCTGGGCGCAAGAAAATATACGGCGCAACTGAGATAATGTTATCTTCACAGATGAAGCATCTTTTTGGTGTTTTCTTCACCCACGCAAAGCTTGGACAGTACAACGTAAAAGAATGGTCCAGAGGACTGTGAAACGTCCAGCAAAGGTGCATGTTTGGGGATCTTTCAGCGCACACTGGTTTGGAAAATTGCACATTTTTAAAACCAATTTGAACGCGCTAAGGATGGTTCAAATTTACAAAAAATATTTATTGCTATCGGCAGAAAAGTGGTTTGAAGGCAACAAGGCATTATGGGTATTACAAGAAGACAACGACCCCAAACACCGAAGTCGACGCTGCATCACCTGGAAAGACGAAAATAACGTTCAGGTGTTGGATTGGCCCTCACAGTCACCTGACGCAAACCCGATAGAAAACGTTTGGGCCCTGATGAAAAATAAACTTCGTGGCAAACGTGTTTTTAATTTAAAGTCTTATGATGCGGACTGTATATACGGAATAAATAATATTGCCGTAAATATTGTGTTCAATTTTCTATGATTTTTTTTTAATTCTTGGAAATTTTTTGTCTTTGTGCAGCGAAATTTAACAATTTTGTGGAGACGATTCGTCGAACATGCTCTACTCAGAAGAAATACGTGTTTATACTTGCAACAGTTAGCAGTTGCTTCGTGAACAGTGTTAGAGTTTGTTGCGGTGTAAAAATGCGACATTACAAAAATAAATTGGGAAGCAGAAATTATCAAAATTGTACGGATGCTATTCTTAACAAAGGATTCAAGTGGAAAATGCTCATTGAATGGAGCCTCCGTGAAAAGGTACGTTAAGCAACAATTAAAAAATGAATTTAATAAGAAGCCTGATGGGCAAACTGTGCTTACTGAACAAGAAGAAAAAGAATTTGTTAAATTACTTTTGAAAACTGCCGCCACTTTCTAAAATCACCTTTTGATAAAATAGGAAAATCTGTTAAAAAATTTAACAATAATTTACCAGGAAAAGATTGGATTAAGTGTTTTTTGTCCAGTAATAAAGAATTAACTTATCGTAGAGCACAAAATATGTATAACAGCAAATCGTGCATCGATGGACAAAGATTTATTTAACAATTATTTTGATACTTTAGAAGTTAGCGCACAAGATATACCTCAAAAAATGTTTTTTAAAAGAGGAACTAAATATCCGGAAAGGGTTATGAATCACTCAAAAACGTCTATATCGATAATGATGTGCGGAAATGCATCCGATACATTACTACCACCACATGTAGTATACAATGCCGAAAATATGTGGACTACTTGAACTGAATCGTACATCACATGGATGGTTTGATTCAGTTACCTTTATAGACTGGTTTAAGAGCTTATTTTTTATGCATGTAAAAAAAATAGGAAGCGCCAAAATTACTAACTGGTGACAACCTAACAAGTTACTTTAGTCCAGATGTAATAAAACTTGCCGAAATCCATGATGTTCGATTTGTTTGCTTGCCACCGAATAGTACCCATATTGCACATTGCACAGCCATTGGATGTGGCTGTGTTTGCACCTTTCAAAAAACAATGGCGTAAAATTTTGTCAGAATATAGAATTTCTTCTGGGACTTCTGGATTGCAGAAGGATGTATGTCCTAAACTTTTAAAAAAGGTGTGGGACGGAACACTGTCAACTGTATCAAAAAATGTACAAAACGGTTTTCGTACTACTGAGATTTATCCCCTTGATAGAAACGAAATTTTACGAAAACTTCCAGGCTCTAATAGTAACAACGGAAATGGGCCAGAAAATTTAAATATATCAGGAAATTTCAGTGAGATACTAGTCGAGTTTTTACAGACTGTACGACCTATTCCAGTTCCTATGAGAAGACGTTCCATAAGAAATAAAAATAATAGTATAAATGTTCTTGCGTACGTAGAAGCGGAGACTCACGTAAGCATTGGGGAAATTTCCACAGAACTAGGTGTATGTGTTGCTTCTGCGTTCAGAATTTTAAGGGCTTTTAAGCTGCATCCCTATCATCTAGTTTTACACCAAGCTTTATCAGATACTGATTTTGACAGGCAGCTCGACTATTGCTATTGGCTGAGAGATATGTGTAATGAAAATCTTCGATTCCTTTCTCAAGTTTTATGGACCGATGAGGCTACTTTTACTAGCTGCGGCAGAGTTAATTTGCACAATATGCATTATTGGTCGCGAAAAAATCCTCATTGGATGCGCGAAGTGGATCACCAAAACAGATGGAGTGTAAATTTGTGGTGTGGTGTTTTAGGAGACAGAGTTATCGGACCATTTGTTTTTGATGGACACCTAAATGATGAATCTTACTTTACACACTTACTTTTTACAAAATAACTTGCCCAATTTTTTAGAAGACATTCCCCTTGACGTGAGAGCATCCAAGTGGTATCAACATGATGGATGTCCTTCACACTATTCCCAAAGTATCCGTGATTTCTTAAGTGTTAGATACCCAAATCGCTGGATCGGAAGGGGTAGTTTGTTTCCGTGGCCACCTAGATCCCCGGATTTAACTGTATTAGATTTTTACTTGTGGGGAAGAATAAAAGATATTGTTTACAAAACGAGACCAACTACCCCAGAGGACATGATTCGCCGAATTGAAATTGCAATTAATTCGATTCCACGAGCCGAAATCGAAACAGCCGTTTCTAGTACGAGAAGAAGAATAAATAAAAGTTGTATTTTGCAATACGGCCGTCAATTTGAATATTTATAGTGTTTCACTTGTTTTTTAAAAGTTGTTCATGATTTTTTACCGTTCTATTAAAAAGGTTCAAGTTTTCAATCATTATTTTGATATTGTTGTTATGGCCCGTTGGCCTCTAAACACGCTCAAAATTTTGCTTTTTGCGTAGTTTGGACTAGTCCTAAGCTTAGATAGAGTGTGAAGGGAGGTGCAGACTATGATAAATGCGAGCACTTGTGCGCTCTGGCAGTAATTTTAAATATGCGGACGGCGCCCTTAAGCGTCCTGTGTATTCGTTTCTTATAATGGATATCGGGGAATGCCGCAGTTGTCGAAAGTGCAGGAAATATTTCCCGCACATATTTAAATATATAATTGACTCACAGATGACAGCCGTTTCTCAGTATCACACGTGGTTGTCAACAGAAGGCTACCATTATTAGTTGTGATATAGTTTGGACACATAACCTGTTTACTTCTGTTTTAAAGCTTGTTTAGTGTATGTATAGGTTTCTTTATTTGAGTGTAATGGAAAATTTAAGTGAACCTGGACCTTCAGGTACAAAGCGTAAGAGAGTAACTGTAAAAAACCCGAAAAAATTAACAGTTGACGAAATGTTGGAATTTCTTGACAATTCAGATGTTGAAAGCGATTTTGAACAGTATAATTCGGATAACTGTAAATAAATGTAGTAAAAGTAGATATTTTAAATTTATAACTAGCTTTTTAGCTCAACTTGAAGACGCTTCTGGAAACGAGACTTCGGAAAGTGATGCAGACAGTATTGTACCGGATGAAATTGTAAACAATAGTGTTACTGACGAAAATGTGTGGAGGGAAAGAATTGACAATATGAAAGAAATTCCTTTTACCAAAACAAATAAATTCTTAGTAGATCTCCCTGGAGAAGAACCATCTCGGCTGCTGATTATTTTTTATGGGGATACTTAAAAGTAAAAGTTTATGCCGATAAGCCTCGAAATCTGCAAGAGTTGAAAGAAGCAACAAATTAGGGCAATTGACATCCACTTGTGTGCGAGGGTGATGCGGAACTTTGAGGAACGACTACAGCAGTGCACTGACGAAAACGGTCGTCATCTGCCTGACATTATTTTCAAAACATAATTTGACATTTTAGTTGTTCAATGGTAATATATAAACTTCAATTTTTTTTAATACATTTTTTTTAGTTCAAAAACAGGAGAGTTATTGCTATATCAAAAACGCCCCTCCATTATGCCCCATCCTGTACTGTACTGTACTACAGTGTTCTCGAGTACATTTGTAGTTTAACATATTAGTTGCTCTTGTATCGCGCGGTGATAAAGTGTGCAGAAGTTACGAAGTGTTGTGTAGAATTTTATCAGCGTTATTATAGTATCGTATTACTTGATAAAGTTATTAGTTATGCCTAAGAAAAAGGAATTGATTATTGCGCAACGTAGTCAGATTGTTTTATTAAGTAAAGAAGGTTATTCGCAAGTGCAAATTTCAAAAAAAAATGTAATGTTCGAGATGTGCAGTCCAAACTACCTTAAAACGATTTAAGGATACAGGTAACTACGAAAGCAGAGCAAAATCGGGACGCAAACGACGAACAACCGCCAGGACAGACCGCTTTTTAGAAAGAATGTCTCTATCAGATAGACGAAAATCGTCTGAAGAACTCAGCAGCGAGCTCTTGATCCAAGAAGGTGTTTCCCTATCTGCAGTATCGTGAGAAGACGACTCAAAGCCGCTAATTTACATGGCCCTATAGCGCGAAAGAAACCTTTCTTGACAGAGGCGCATCGCAAAAGGCGCCTTGAGTGGGCAAAAAAATACGCGCATTGGTCGGTTGAAGATTGGTCCAATGTGATCTTCTCTGATGAATCTAATACAGAGGTATGCTTTTTAGATGTCTAATACAGTATGATGTTCTACAATAGGTCCTTCACATAATGTTGTTTTTTCCGATACAAATTAACACATTTTGATGTTTTTTTTTCTCATGTTCGTGCAGCTTTATGGGCGACCTAGACCGGAGTACGTTCGTAGAAGACCTGGAGAAGCTAGCTGGTATGGGGTTGCATGTCTGCGGCAGGAGTGGGTGAAGTCTTTATGTGCGAAAGGCACATGAATAGCGCTCACTATACCGCGATGATGGAGGAGATATTGGAGGCATCGATTCTAAAGCTGTATGAATATGACCATCCTAATGTGTAATTTCAACAAGACAATGCACCCTGCCACCGTGCAAAGACCACCATGCGCTGGTTTGCTGAAAATCAGGTCCAATTGCTCGACTGGCCTGCACAGTCTCCGAACTTATCATCCATAGAGCATCTATGGCACATCTTAAAAAGGAACATGGCCAAACACCATTGCGCATCGAAAGAAGAGCTACGTCGTCGGATTTTCGAAGAATAGGATCTGATTTCGCCTGAACTATGTTCTAATCTTTTAGGTTCCATGCCAAGCCATAAAATATTAATTTTTTTCAATAAAATACACTATAGAATGCATTTAGACCGTTGTTTTCGCTCGAGTTCATATTTGGATTCAGCGCCCAAAAACACATAAGAATCAGCTATCAAATTTAACACGTTGACTACCACGTGGACGCCGGCGGTCATACAGTTAACGTTACTGGAACGCCATACGACGAAACATTAAAAGTTACTGCCAGGCCATCCGTGTACAGCTTTCTAGAGCTCTTAATTGAGTAGTTCGTCTTCATCAGATTGCTCAATACCTTAATAGAGGACGCTACAGAAATTGATTTCGGTTTGGACGCCGGAAGTGATGTGGCCTAGCGACGATTTATGGCTTTATGCGCCGGTATATCGGTAATAGCATTCGGTTATCCATAGTGATGCGCATTGCTTGTATTGTTTTTTTGTATTTCATTGTAGTTGTATTCTATAAATAAATTAATAATATATATAATTCGAAGTAACTGTTCTTTTTAAGCATTATATAAGCGCATATTTTACGGAATCTAAGAAATCATATATGATACAGATAAAATCATGAGAAAGATACATACTTCAGCGTTCAAAAAACTAATCATGTTTTGTATTGGTATGGAAATGTATCATATATGCCTCACGGACGTGTACGGTAAACATCTTATGCATCATATGTCATTCATGGGACAGTCAACGTGTTAACTAATCAGTCAAGTTTTTGACAAGTATTTCTACCGATTTTGACGTACCCGAATTTGACAAAGTTTGAAAAAAATATTTTTATATTTTATTTTATTTTTACAACCTATACCATTCGTTCATTCATTAACAAGTGTTTGTCAGGCATTAGGTTCGAGTTTGCTGTTTATATTTGACCGCCTGTATGATGCCAATGGTGTATATAGACCAACATTGACCTTCGTGTTGTGTTCCATGCTCTGTTGGTAGGATGCATTTGTCCGAGCGTCGTGGAAGACAAAAAACGTTCAATATTTTTTGTTTTTTTGTTTCGGACTTTGATTGAGGATCTGGTTGTTTATTTTTTTTGTTTTCGAATTTTAATTAGATTCGGTACAACTATTCGTTTCTTCGTTGTGTGTTGTTCTTTGATCTAATATACCAAGGGCATTGTTATTGTAAGACCGCAGTTATTAGTATCAACTTTTCCCTGCTTCGTACCTATTTAATTAAATTTTTTTAGTACGTAATTCGTTACGCTACGACTTCCTTTATTCGTTTTATTAACTTAAATATCTTCAACCCCCCGCATTAGCAAGTTTCAGTTTTTTAGAATTCTTTTAACGCTGTAGGTTTAGGTTAAAATATCTGTTGTAATGATAGAATCATTTTATTTTGGTTACAATAACACGAATAAGTATTCGGTTAGGTTCTAAGTTAGAACGTTTTTTCTCCCTGGTGGAATTTTTTAAGTTTTCTGCGATTATTTGGAGTATTTTTATGATTTTCAAGAATAGGTTATGAACGTTATTTTCCTGGAGCGAGGTTCCACTTTAATTCTTTTCGAAAAACTTTATTGGTTAGTTTGGTTATTTGATCACACCGAGTTCCTTCCTGTATATACTGGGTGATACATACTCAGGGTTGAATTAGGCTAGCTTTCAAGTTTTAGACCAGCTTTGGCTGTTTCTTTTTTTATAACAACAGCGCCGCACACCAAACCATAAAATCTTTGCGGCAGTTGAAAGACGTCTTCGTGAGAGAGGTAGGTTTGCGTCTGTTTCTATTAATTATGGTCGTCCACGTACGGTAAGGACTCTGGAGGTTGAGGATATTTTAGATCGGATTGAGGAAAATCCAAAACTCAGCAGTAAACGATTGGGCTTAGAGGTAAGTGTAAGCAAAGATACTGTTAATAGAGTGACTAGAGAACAACTTCTGCACCCGTTTCATGTTCAACGGGTACATGATCCCGTATGATTTTGAAGCACGCCTAGGTTTCTGCCGGTTTATTCAAGAACACAGAAATCATGATAGGCACTTTATACGCAAAATTTTATTCACAGATCTAGCCAGTAGGAGGAGTGGCATTACTAATGTGCACAATGAACATGTCTATGCTGAAGAGAATCCTCATGCGACTAGAGTAACCCATTATCAGCATGAGTTTAAGATTAATGTGTGGGGAGGAATTATAGACACATTCATAATTGGTCCTGTTATTTTACCATCTCGGCTAAATGGCGAAAATTATTTGGAACTTCAAAACGATTTACCAGACTTCGGATTCGGATTTTACCATGGCCTGGCCAATCACCAGACATGAATCCGATAGAGAATGTTTGGCACATAATCCAGACAAATATGGCGAAACGACCCCGAAAACCCAGTAATAAGGAAGAACTCGTGGCAGCTGTTACAGAAGAGTGGTTAACTATTCCAGAAGCCACCATTAATCATTTAATAGATTCTATGCCACGACGACTCGCAGCACTTCACGCAAGTAAAGGTGGATCCACCAAATATTAGTGTAATTTAAAACTTTTAAAATATTTTGTATATATAACGAGAATAGAATTTTTTATTTAAGTAGTAGGTGTCTATTTTATTCTGTCACCCTAGTGTAGTAGTGTGTAATATGTCGAGAAAGGAGAACGCCGGGCTTTCAGGCCGTCGCCCCAGAGCGAAAGTTGTGAGGTTAGATTCGTATTGTGGTTTATCCCAGAATGAGGTGCGTATACTTAGTAAATACTTGTCTGATAGTGAAGAAGAACCGTTTTCGGGTAGTGAAAGTGACTATATACCAAGCTCCTCCGACGAAAGTTAGAGTTTTGAAGAGGGCACAGACTCCGATCAAGAAGCCACAGTAGAAACTGTGGAAGTTGAATCACCCCATAATGACTCTCCAATATCCAAAGTTGTAGTCGGTCACAAAGATTTATAAATTTTGTGGACAAAACAGGATTTTATTCCAGTAGTCCATGAATTCGACGCTAGCAATAGCGGAATAACTGCCGAGTCTTTACGTGGAAAAAAGGAAATAATTTCTTCATCTTTTTACCGAAGATATTGCAACTAAAATTATTGAGGAAATAAACAGGTATGTAAATTCAGCGGAATACACCACAATGGGCAGCTAGAACTTGAAGCCAAAAGGTACAGAGGTAACGCTCAACATGTTCCTCCGAAAGAAATACGCACTGATCAGGTGGGGCACTGGCCAGTATTTACAGGAAAGCGCACTAGCTGTAAATATCTGAAATGCACATGCTTCACAGACACAATTTGTGAAAAATGTGGCACAATTTTATGCTTATATCGTTTTCTGCATAAAGTTGCATAATTGCAACAACTGACATTTTCTTCAAATAAATGGAATTTTTTGATATGCGATTTTTTTGAATATTTTTCCCACTTTCCTTTAACAATTTCTGACCTAAAAATATTTTTTTCTAAATAAAATAAAAAATCATGCATTTGAGGATTAAAGGTGGATATATGTAATTAAAAATCTTTTATGTATAGGTTTTCCACAAATCATCCCCTAACAAGACCTGACTTGAATCTGAATTCTGCATGACTAACCGAAAGACACTTTCCTATATGCGATCCGGGAACAGAAAAGAACAAGAATCCTTCAGGAAGATGTCTGGTTTGTTCACACACAACAAAAAAAAAAACAAGAAAAAAAAGGAGAGACTCTAAATATACAGGGTGTTCCTAAATATCATGTACATAAGGAAGGGGGTAATTATTTGGTTTGTTTTGTGCCTAAAATTTCATATAAACATAGGTCTGCAAACGCTTCGTTACCAATCTACAGGGTGTTGAAATTTCAAGATTTTTTCACTTTTTACTGTATAGCTCCTACAGTTTTTGAAATCTTTTGCTCAAATTTGGAAGGTACTTATACAGACACAAGTTACGATTTCTAATATCAGTTGTCAAATTAATAAACTCAAGTGATTATCTGAATAAAGCCAGAGCCTGCTAGACCATTTTAAAAAATTTAATTTTCTCTGGCGAATTACAGAAAATTGTTTTCTATTTTTTTTCTCGATAACGGTCAGAGATAAGAAAAAAATACAAGACATCAAAAAGTTTCTAAACAAGACAGAACATTTATTGCGTATTTTAGAATCTAGCAGTGGCGTATCGCAAAAAAGTTCAGGGTGAGAAAAGAAGGCATGACCCCGAAAAAATTATTACGCTGTAGATTTACATTATCATTTGGCATGGCTACTGATGCAGACATTATAGCGTAACCTACCTTCCAAATTTGAGCAAAATATCTCAACAACTGTAGGAGCTATACAGTAAAAAGTAAAAAAATCTTGAAATTTCAACACCCTGCAGATTGGTAACGAAGCGTTTGCAGACCTATGTTTATATGAAATTTTAGGCACAAAATAAACCAAATAATTATCCCCTTCCTTATGTACATGATATTTAGGAACATCCTGTATATGTACATGTGAAAGAGTGCAATGTTGGCCTTTGCATTGTACCCTGTTTCCAAATTTACCTCACCCAGGCTAACGTTTGAATTTTTAACTATTACTTTTAGCTATCATATTATGATATATGTAGGGCTTGTTTGTTGTTCAGTGTTTATTTATTTGAATTATTTTATGTGCTTTGTTGATGTCATTGATGATGTTATTGGTATAGATCTATCGCTATTTTTCAATTTACGCATAAATTCGAACTAAACATAACCTAATATGTGCTCATTTTACCTATTTGGCATCTAACGGTTATATCCGTCAATCTTCTGTCGAGCACAGCAATTCCGTCGTCTGCGGGGAAAAACATCTGATATAGGAGCCGTACCGAAAGGGTTAATGTTCTTTTTTTATTTACTTTTCTAATCAAGATCATTATCTGTCATAAAAAGTTTGTCTTCTTTGTTCCTCTCAGATAATAAATAGGCTTAGTGTAGAAAATCATAGTTTTTATTTAGACTATAACTGCTACGGGCGTATATATACGGATCGGGCGAAAAAGACGCCTGGCCCCGTTAATAACTATGTGTACAACGAAAGCGTTAATTAGTAAGTAAACTAAGGAACGTAGAAAATAAAATAGCTTTAAAAGAAAACTTAATCTCAATCAAACAATTCCCCATCCGAGATGAAAAGTACGCAACACATTGTGGAAAGTTGACCAAGTAGACAGAAGACAATAGACAGGAGAAAAAATATTTTACATGAAAGCTTTGTCGATAGAAAAAAATTATTTGTCCCTTTGCATATAAAGGTAAAGCTGATAAAGAATTTTGTAAAAGGTACGGACCGTGGCGGCAGTGCTTTTCAGTACATAAAAAACAAATTTCCAAAAATCAGCCAAGCCCAGATAAAAGATATGGAGCATCTTTGCTGGTCCTCAAATTCGACAATTAATCAATGACAATGGCTTCGATGCGGTTCTGCCAGCATAAGAAAAGGTGGCATGGCATTGTTTCAAATCTGTAATAATCGGCTTCTTGGGCAACAACAAAGCGGAAAATTTCAAGAATCTCGTGGATGAAATGTCGACAGCTTACCATAAAATGGGATGTCATATGTCACTAAAGATGCACTATTTACATACATTCTCATTTTGATTTCTTCTCAAACAATTTGGGAGCTGTAAGTGACGAGCTTGGCCAGCGTTTCCATCAAGACCTTTCAACGTTAGAAAAGCGGTACCACGGAAGATGTGATGCGAACACGTTTGGTTGGTCACTAATTAGAGAAAACATAATACATCGTTACACAAAAGAAAATTGTCAAGTAGAACGTTTTAATGGGTGTTATGTACATTTTCTTATGTTAAATGTTTTATTCTATATAAAATCCATTTTTATCTCTGAAACTATACGTGCTAGCAAAAAATCAAAAGCGGATTCGAATTCACCATAAAAAATGAATCAAGTTCACCTATTTTCAACTAGGAACCAGAATAAAACTTTAAATTTGTTAATCGGTGTTATTGAACTGAAAATTTGTATAAAATGTATGTCTTATCATGGTACAAAACGAATTAATAAATCATGTTATAAGTAAGAGGCAAGGTCAATAAGCAGAAGTCCTATTTGCCGTAAAGTCTACCCTACATATTACAAAAAATAAGCTTAAAAATGCTCGTTTTATAATGACACCAAATATGGTCAAATTCGGTGAATAATTAAAAACTATTGAAGTATAAAAAATATCGAACTTTAGTTTGTTGCATAATGTATAATAAGTAGACATACTCGCCACCTTCCTTCCAAATAACCAAGTGAATACAATAATGTATAAATGTACAAAAAAAAACAGAAAAAAAAACACATTGTTAATTTAAAATTGCATTCTAAAGAAAAGGGAAGTTTGGCGCCATCTTCAAATACCTTTGCACCCTCTGCAATGAACATTTTGAGACAAATGAATTCATATCCCCAAAACAAACTATTTAATTATAACTGCTATAATTTCTCATTAAAGACAATGTATTAATTGCATATTTGTAATTTTTTTAACAGTTTACACATAGATGATTGTAAATCGTAAACACTATAGTTGTCGCATTTTTAATACTCTATTCTTACTTGCTAATGGAAGCTTGCAAATAAAGCAATTTCCGCTTGCAATAACTTTTGTCAAGAATTATTATAAATAAAAATTCATTAATCGTAATTTAACGCTGCGATACACACAACCAATCTGAGATACATATGTACAGTCTGTTCCAAAATTAATGTCGCTGGATGTGATGGAAGATACATTATAACTTCTGTTGCGAAACGAATGCACTAGGTTTGACCGACATTTATTTTAGAGCGCAATTACAATATTGATATTCATCAATCAGTGTCGAGTTATAGGGAAGATGATTTTTATTGGTTCTTTTAATTGCGGGGGTTACATTAATTTTGGAACAGACTGTACATGACTTTATATTTTGTTGATAACTATACTGCAGAAAACTGTTGTCTTATTTTTCGTTTACCTTCACAGGTAATACTACTACACACATAGAAAAAAACAACTGACGATAGTGCTTATCTACAGTGCGTGTGTTCGTGTTAGTGATTCCTTTGGTAGTTTGATTGAATCATGTCTTCTAATAGGCGTTTCTTTAATTTGAAAAACGAATACCATATTGAAGAAATTATAGGGATAGAGAAAACAGAACATGATGCAAAAAGGTTGGCATCCAAAGAAAATGTAGTTGAAGAACGAAACGATGACTAAGCGGATCAAGAATTTGTAAAAACACAATCGAAGAAGATTTTTCCGATATGTATTACAAAGTTAATACTAACAATTTACCTAAATTATATCCTATATTGTAATATTCTTTTCAAGGCAAATAGAGTGGAAAAAGTACCTCCTTCCGGAATAGTTAAAAGAGCTAAACAAAATATACTTGTTCTTGCCTGGTGTTAGGCATGTCGAAGGATGTAAAACTGCAGTTGAGTGTTCGAACTGCTTTCTTGATAAAGATGTTGTAGATATTATTGTTGAATGCGCCAATATATATAGTCCATTCAGTGCAAGTTCCGACATTCACTAAATTAAGGGGATTCAGGGAGGCTTTTGAGAACAACATTCACATCGAGATAGTAATCGGTAATCTTTCCTTTATCCGGTGAAAAGTCCAGTGTCAAAGAGGATTTAACCTCGAAATGCCGAAAGGTTTAAATTCTCAATCAAAGAAGCTTGTTGCTTCTTTGACTTCGTATTTTGAGAAAGAACGTGATAATGGTGGTCCAAAGGACGAACGAAAGGTAAAATATATGCGTTAGAAAAACATTTGTTTTGAAAATGAACACAGCGAGTTGCTGATGCTTTGCAAGTTCACCCTCGTACTGTTTCGGCTATATCAAAAGACGTCAAGGAAGGTAGATCCTTGAGTAGTCCCAAAAAAACACGGAATCGTAAGAAACCAGTCACTAATATTGATGACTTTGATCAAATGGCTATTCGGAATACAATATGTATATGATATGTATCGAAACAGTAAGTTCCATTGTTTGTATCTCGTTATATCATACCTTTATCATAATCACATCATATATCTTTCAGAACAACATGTTACGTTTATCACCTTGCATGACATCCTACAAGAGGAAGGCATATATCATGGTGGCAGAACCTCTTTCTCAATTATTTTACGTAATATTGGTTTTCGTTGGAAAAAGGGTGATCCTCGTAGAGCACTAATGGAACAATCTCATATACAGTACTCCGCCACCGAATTAGGACCAGCAGGTAAACTTTCGATTTATGGTGGGCGATAGCCTGAGGATAACGAATGTTTATTTCCGAGTATTGTATTATCCGAGAAAAGAACTGCGGTAAACATTCACAATATTACCACCCTATTTTATTACTTTATTGTGCAGTTAGAAGAGTTTTATAATTTATTCAGTTTTAATTCTTATCTTGAAGTGCGAAGAACGTGCGACTGTTTAGTATTACAGTGTAGTTTCATTGAAATTGAGAGAATTGTGTCGAATAAAAACAATATTAAAGCGGTTAGTAGGGAAAGAAGATTATTTTTACAAGGTTGGAGACATTTGTTTTAATTTTTTAATTTTTGCTGAGTGCGCAAAATGGGAAAGCGTCGGGACATTTCCCATGACAAGAAAACAGTTATTGCCACTTATTTACGTGTTGGGCAGTATTCGGCAAGAGAAATTGCAAGGATGCAAGGTGTTAGCCATCAAGTGGTGCTACGCATAGCGAAAAGTTTAGCGCAAGAAAATGTTATTCCGTCGGCAAGTCGTGCAAATTGTAGAGGTAAACGTAAAACCACACATCGGGCCGACAGGAAAATTATCAGTATCGCTAAAGAAAACAGAAAAAAGACAACCCGTCAGCTCCACACAGAAATCCGTGGATCAGGTATCGATACATCGCGACGTACTCTTGAAAGGAGATTAGCCGAAGCAGACCTTAGATGCAGGAGACCAGTAAAGAAACCGTTACTGAATCGAAAAATGGCCAAAAAACGACAACAATTTGCACTGGATTACGGTCATTTTTCTGAAATTGAGTGGAGAAAGGTACAGTAATGTAATTATCCAAAAAGTATAATTTTAAATATTTTACTATTTGTGCAAATTTTCTTCAGTGATGAGTGCACCCTCCAATGTTGCACAGAATCTCCTAGGTACATTCGCAGACAGGTACATGAAAAGTTTGACCCTAGATGTGTAGTGCCTACTATCAAACATCCACATGGTTTGGGGTGTTATAAGCGGTAGTGGTCCAGGACCGCTCTATTTTGTTGAGGGTACCATGAGGCAAGACCAATACATAAATATGCTAAAAAATGTTTTTCTGCCATATTTTAATGAAAAGGTAGAAGAGGAATCATTTTATTATTTTATGCAAGACAATGCACCATGCCACACAGCACGGTCTGTCAAGACATTTCTTGATGAGGAAAATATCCCCCTTCTACCCTGGCCAGGCAACGCACCGGATTTAAATCCTATCGAAAATGTGTGGAATGTGTTGAAAAGGCTGGTGTATGAAAGGAAAAACCCAGACAAACAAACTTTAATGCGAAACATCTCAGAAATTTGGCATGGTGCAGACGAAATCAAAACTTGCATAATCGCTTGTATAGATAGCATGCCTCGAAGACTAACAAGTGTTAGAAATGCTCGGGGTGGCATTACAAAATATTGAAATTTATTTTTTTTTGCTGTTTTATATTATTAACATTACGTCAATAAAGGATTATAAACATTATCTGCTATTTGTTTTGATATTTTATGAAGTTATACTTTGAAAAAATTAGAACAGCATAAATTTACCTAGTGGTCCTAATTCGGTGGCGGAGTACTGTACATAGTTCTTGGTCGGGAGGATTTTCTGATGGGTTACATAAAAAATAAAAATGAAAATCTTGACTTGACTTCAAGAAGAAATTAAGTTAATTAAGAAATAAATTCTATCTGACGCATTTGTTTAGAAAATAAAGATTGAATTATTGAATCATTTCTTGGTCTACTATACAGCATTATACTGTATTATACCTACGGTTAAAAATGACGGTGGTAGCATAATGGTTTGGGGCTATATGTCTGCGGCAGCCGTTGGATAATTGCACTTATGCGAAGGCCGTATGAATAGCTACCGAATCAGACTGTTGGAGAAAGTATTGGAATATTTATGATGTCTTCCAGCAAGACAACGCCCCCTGTCATAAATCACGTGCTGTAAGAAGTTGGTTCCGCAAAAGTAGCGTTGGTGCATTGGGGTGGCCTGGGCAGAGTCCGGATTTGTCGCCAATTGAACATTTGTGGGGTATCCTTAATGCTTCCAAATTGAAATGTAAACCGAAAAAAGCCTTAAAAAATAAAATTACTGAAGCATGGCATTTGAAACACAAGAAGAATGTTATAATCTTGTGGCTAGCATGCCTAGAAGGGTAACTGCCGTAATTAAGGGAAAGATTGTGTAACCAAATATTAATATTTACAAATATAGTATCTTTAAAAACAGTTTTGCTAAACCTTTTTTATTTCATTCCTTATGTTATATGTGAAACTGAAAGATAGGTTGGGTATCTAACACTTATGAGCATAGCTGCAGTTATGTTGAAGTCTTCCGGGTCTTAGCGCGTAGACAAGTTTACACTTGATACTTCGCTAATAGTGCTGTCAGCTTCTTCAGAAGACAGTATTTAAAAACCTTCTGAAGAAGCTAACAGTGTGTTCAGTAAAACGTCAAGTGCAAACTTATCTACACGACAAGACCCGGAAGACTTCAACGCAGTAAACGACGATCGTGGAAACCTACGGTGAAATAAATAATTTTCCAGTTATTTAAAAATATTTTTACTACTTTATGTATCTGTCAGATATATTGCGTGTTCACGAAAAATTTTTGATTGCGTGTATCGCGAGGTTAAGAGTTAATTGTAGACTAGTGGACGAATTATAAGTAACTTAATAACGTATTTAATTAAAAAATGTTATTTTTTTAAGTAAAGTATTTCCACTTATTAATTGATTAATTATAACTAAACAGGAATAAATATAACATAAAAATAAAAATTATTTAAGGTAAATGCACCTAATTCCAGCCACGTCTAGTAGTCAGTCACGTTTGAAAAAAAAAACAATAATGATAAAAAGATATCCTAAAGAACGGTTATGTAGTGTTCGATCACTTTTCCAGCCTACTTTGACAAAAAATGAATTATACACATACCTACAAATTGTTCTGTTAGGCAGGTTATAGTGTGACATGTTTAAGCGACTGAAACAATTGAAATTTTTCGTACTTACGTATCACCAGAAAACAGATGATGTAAGTTGACCTGAATAAATTAAATTAATAATTATTGTTTAATATAAAATGTATTATAAATTTTCATTTTAGTAGCCATTAACATCTACAAAGTAATAAATTCAATTGAATTTTTGGGTGGCTGACCACTGGATACAAATAAAGTAAATTCATTCTTCAGCTAGAGGGCCGACGACTACTGCTTTTATGTTATACTTCAAATTAAACCCATTTAACACGTGAAATAGGATACATCTGTAAAATTCAAATGACCACATACATACATTAGTCAAATATTAACCCTTTGATAGTAACATCCGATTCTCAGGCGGACGACGAGTTTCGTTGCTTTACCGAATCTACACGAATGACTTCACGGTTACTTCTGATCAGGCGCGTTTTAGTTGCGTCTCAGTAAGTGCTTAGCCGCCGTCGAGAGCATTATATTAGAACCCGTCTGTGAGGCGGATGTTACCGAAAACGTGATTTTGTTGTACCGTCTTATAATCGATTGTTACCAAAACTTGATGGAGAAACAGGTATGTATTTTATCTACTTGGTAATAAACAGAAAATTGAAACTGATTCCAATTATAGTCGAAAAATATGGCCCCACCACCACCTATATCTGACAGAACTCGTAAAATTATGATGCTAGTACCTCCAACGCATTATGAAAATGACGCCAGTGATGAAGAATATTTATCTGATGAATCACTTAGAGATGATAATGACCAAATAGAATACGTAGATTTCGATGATAGTTGTTCCGATATCGATGACGATTTGTTGCTGATGAATGAAGAAGTAGTCGATTACACAACAAACAATACAGCCGATGTTGAAGAAGGTGTACATCATGTTGAAGAAGGTGAAGATTATGTTGAAGAAGGTGCAGATGATGTTGAAGATTGTGTAGATGATTTACCCTTGTGCTACTATGGCAAAGATCGGTGTTATGTTTGGCATAGTTTCGAGCCAACGAAGGCTAGAACGACTCCAGCTCATAACATCATTCGAATGAAATTATCCGCTTTACAAGGCAGAGCAAAACATTTAGACAATAAATCCACATCGGAAGACGTATGGAGGTTGCTGTTTGACGAAGTAATTATTAATGAAATAGTTACGCATACCAATCATAAATTACAAGCAATGCGAGAAAAACTAACCAATAAACAATCTCCTAACTATAAAGATACAGATTATCTAGAAATAGAAGCCCTCATTGGTTTGCTGATGTTGTGTTCTATTTTCAAGTCTGGAAGAGAGGACTTATCATCACTTTTTTCAACGGGTGTCAGAGGTCGACCATTATTTCGAGGAATAATGTCTCTAAAGCGTTGTCAGACACTCTTATTATCTATGCGCTTTGATGATGCTCTTACCAGGCAAACTAGAAAAGAAACAGACCGCGCTGCTGCAATATCGTTTATTTTTAATAGATTTATATCTAACAGTCGAGATAACTATAGTATTGGTAACTGCGCCTGTATAGATGAAATGCTGTTGGCGTTCAGAGGAAGATGCCCATTTAGAATGTACATGCCAAAAAAACCGGCGAAGTATGGCATAAAAATAATGTGCCTCACCGATGCTCAATCATCTTATCTTTATAACGCCTACATATATACTGGCAAAGATAGTGATGGTGATACTTTACCGGCCGATGAACAAAAATTTACTAAGCCCACTCAAGCTGTTCTGAGACTGGTAACACCTATTGTCAACTCAAATCGGAACGTGACAGCTGACAATTGGTTTTCTTCCCAGGAAGTACTAGAGGAACTAAAAGCAGAGGTCTCACATACGTAGGAACAATTAGAAGAAACAAACGAATAATTCCTCCACAATTTCTTAGCTGTAAGGGAAGACCTGTAGGTTCCTCGATGTATGCATTTACCAAGAATTTTACTCTTTTGTCATACATGGCTAGAAAAAATAAACCTGTTCTGTTGGTATCGTCCATGCACCACTCCAAATATACGGACCCTTCAAATAACAAGCCGGAGATTGTTAGTTTTTATAATTCCACCAAATCAGGTGTAGATACACTTGATCAGAAGATTGCAAATTATTCCCCAAACCGAAGAACTCGAAGATGGCCTCTGGCGATATTTTATAATATGATTGCAGTAAGTTGTGCAAATTCCAGGGTTATATTTGAGACTATTCATGGAAATCAACATGAAAGTAATTACAACTATATATACAATTTAGCTATGTGCCTCATTAGAAAACACTTGCACAGAAGATTGCAGATTCGTAATCTGCCCTCAGATTTGAAGAATATTCTCACACAGATAGTTCAACCCGACACTCCTAAAGAAAATGAGAATCCCGAAGTTCGTACCGACAAGCTCGAAAAACGAAAAACGTGCAGATATTGCCCTCCCAAGAAAAAGAGAATGACTGCATATAAGTGTTTATTATGTAGCTCACCAACATGTTTGGAATGTTCGAAAAAGTCTGCAATAAATGCTGCAATAATATATGAAATTGATTGCATTTGTTTTAATTTATTTTTTTCACTTTTAGACAGTTATGCTTATTTTTTAATATAGATCTTTTTTTATTTGACTTGTATGATATATGTATATGATATGTATAATAAAACAGAACCTAATTATATTTATTTTCATTGAATATAATATATATTACTGCTACAAAATAAAATCCATTGGAAAAAATGAAAAAATATTCGAATCTATATATACACCGACTGAGAGACGGATGTTACTAACAACGTCAAAAAGGGGCGTTACCACGACTGAGAGACGGATGTTACTGAAACCGTCCAAAAATGGGTGTTACCAGTCAAGGGTTAAGGAACCAGCAGTCAGGCTACTAAAAAGTTCATGATGTCGAATGGCTGAAATAAGGATTATCTTAAACTAGTAGGCAACCTACTTGATTATAAGGCGTTTTCTCTCCAGATTGTATGTTATGGCTCATTATGAGTCGAGAAAAATACACAAGTTTTCGAAATGAGCTTTAGGAAACCCAAAAAAATGAATTGGGAATGAGGGAAACCAGCAGATGATTTGGAATTAGGGGAACACTTCAAGATGCGATTAATAGTCGTGTAAAAATAGAACCTCGAAAAATGGATCCTCCAACGATTCTAAGCTTATCAGAAGAAGAAGAGCTTGAAAATTAGCTAATTACTGAAGCAAAATGCGGATTATATTATTAATATACTTGATCTTATTGTAAGCGAAACTAATAGAAATGCTCAACAAATTATAAATAGGATGCAACACAGCCGTTCTAGTAGATTATCCTCGTGCGTCCCAACAAAAACAGAAATAAAAAAAAATGTGGTGTGTTCTCTGTGCGCAATCTGGATGGGTTTAGTCAGGTACCCAACTATTGAACTACTACAACTATTGCTAGTTGAGAACGATAAAAAAATGAAACCTAATTTGGACATGGCTGTTGATGGTTAATGGTTCCATTTAGAGGTCGTTTAAATTATTTAAACTGTGTGGCACTGAGGGATACACTTACCCCGTGATGGTTTATAAGGAAAGCATCACACTGGACACCATGAAGAAAATGAATAAAGGGATAGTAAGTAGATAATTCATTGAATACAATCGAAAATAATATTGAGCAAATAAGGACAACATAAGGAAAAATACAGAAATAAGTTACACAGAAACTAAAGATAATGAAAATGAAGAAACAAACCTTATAAAAAAACATCTTTTTTCTCCAACTCCTTTGAAAAAAAAATGTAAAAGAAAAGCAAACGGGTCGATGGCCACAGTGGTTAGGCGGCTGACTATCGTTGTGAGAGGACGATAGGCGCCGGGGTTCAATTCTCTGGAGAGACGGTGACATTTTTTCAGAGAGTTTTGTCCCGGATCGACTTGCCATTCGCTGTTGGGAGCAAAGTGATTAACAGCGCGGCATCATAAAAAGCGATATGATGCTGTCACAAAGCCAATTGAACACAAAAACTACACTGCGAGAGTTGCAGTGATAGCCAGACAAGCGATACAGCTTACGGAGTCACTGCAACTAAGCACCCACCACATTAAAAAAAAGATAATGTGATATATGCGATTTCGTCGAAAAATCTTACAAGCCAAAATATACAAAACGAATGAAAACTAATATGATTAAAAGAAAAAATCAGACGCTAAAGAGACTAGGAGAAAAGAAAAATTGTGGTATTAGATAGCGGCAGAGACAAAATAATGACGAATATATGAGCGGTGAAGTTACAGAACAATTTAAATCAAAATAACAATGTAGAGTTTGTGCCGAAAACTTAGACAGTGATACAGAAGAAAATGATTAAAAAAATATAGGGTGATATGTACCCTAGATGGTGCCTGATTAATACTTTATTTGCCCTGGGTGGCTGATTTAAGGAAATTTTACTAATTTCAATTTTTAATTGTATTAAAATTTGCCAAGCTATTTTTTATCAAACGAAATGCAGTTAAATAAAACTACGATATTATTTAACGTTAAGATTTTTGATTTAGGTATTTATTTATCGTATAGTAAAATTGATTAAATGTAATCTAAAATAAAAGTAGGAGTTAAGCAGCTAGGCACTGGCGAACTTGCCGTATATGTTCAATTTAAAAAATGATTACAAGAAACGTTGCAATAATAAAATAAGAAATTTCCCATTAAATGTATTGCTTAAGTCACCTATTATTCCTCCACAATTTGCAATTAACCCTTAATACTATGCTAATGAATTGTTGCTTATTCTCAATAAAAATTCTCATAAACAAAAATTGCTTTTTTCAAGTTTCTCACCAACTGTAAGGGGACGTGAAGGATAATCATTTATGTTGGCAATATGTCCGGAATTCCATCCTTAACCGAAAAACGCAAACCTCGTCTTGCCCGACAATGCTTCTTCTTGAAAACCTGTACAAAAGACCATGATCATCGTCTGTAGGTAATTATACTCTGTAAAAACGCCACTTCTATAAACATTGTTATTGTATTCAAAATAAACTTACCGTTAGTGTTAGCCGACCGATTCTTTTGTTGGTATTTCTTAGGTTGATTCATATGTATAAGTTTTATTTGACGAGATTTAAATAATTTTTCATGCCGAGCTTATATTATTATTTCCTATTTAGCCATCCATTTCTACGTGATGTTAAATATTTCGATAATTGACATTGGTTTTTCCCAGATTACATTACAATTAGTCATAATTTGTCATACTTTCTAATACATTTTTTCTATATACTTAAACTGCGAAATATGTATATTCTATTAATACTGTACATATGTGTATTTTGTGAACGTACATACCTCTATTTCCTATTTTGAATCTTAGATTCATCTCAACTAACAGTTATCACATGGTTTTCTTTTTTCGTTAAATTTCTTGTGTAATATTTATACAACACTGCGAGTACTAATCACGCACTAGGTCACCATCACGTAAATGAAGATTAACAACACAGTTACCTTTATACGTGTGCAACGTAATCTATATAAGCTAGCCGCGTCATCTAGTAATCAACGGCGCAAGCTGTATGAGTCCTATAGTCTTGATAGTAATCTACATGCCGATTAACAACAAAGACGATATAAATAATTGCAAAAAAAAACATTGGCAAGTGATTACTAAAAATTACTGCTGTTCGCAAATGAAAATATAAAAACTAATAAAGAATGTAGTACGTGTTAATCCGATACTTTAATGGTAGGTTTTGTACGTACTTTCACACATTAGATGGAGTACTGTTTCCAATTAAGACAATTAACAAAATGTTTATATCAAAATTTTGGCAGCCTCGATTAGCGCAAAGTGCAAATAATTAACATATGAATATCAGGAAAATAGTATTTTGTTGGAGAAAATACGAATAAGACAATTAATACGTTAAATATATTTTAAAATATTGTAAAAAATCCATACTCTATAATGTGGATAATTATAGATAACTCCTTAATTATTAACAAATAATATATTATTGATAAGCAGAATTTAATTGAAAAGTTGGATTGGAAGCCTGTAAAGCACGAAAAAGATCTACTTCATAAAAACAAAAACATAGAAAATGCAACCAACTAGAGAAGGATTACCTCTTTCATCAAAACTACATATGTACAATTTATTCCAGAATTAATGTCGTGGGTCTACAGGGGCGATATCTAACTTTCTTCCTTATGAGAGGAGCTTATACGTCGTCCGGGGCCGGTCTTACCGAGGCGATCGCTTTTAGAACGGTTGGATAATAAAATAGTCGAAAAATGCTAACGTTTCATTACCTTATCGTAAACTTTGTCATAGCTACAAAAAGATATACAAGAGATACACACGATTACATATATATACATACATCGCAAATTATTTAAAAAACGAATCAATCCTTTACCTACATAACAACTGCTTAATAATTAACGGTAGCAATTGCTTACTATATTTTATTCATCTCTTAAATTTTTTGGAATATAAGCATTTATACGTCAATAACAATAAGTATCCTTTTCACTACACTTTTAAATACTCGTAAGGGTATCTATTTAGTTTCAAGCTAATGCGTTTTAAGTAACAAAAACTAAAATGGAAAGTGGTATTATTGTAGGTTGTGGAATTACATTTGTTCCTCATTATCTCATTCTAATAAATTTTGTAAAATGTGTGTGTAATTAATAGTTCCTTATTGTAACAACAAGAACCTATCGAATGACCATTATTCGAAGAAATATAATTACATAGATAATGGCTCTTAATACTTTTAAGTTTTACCCCTAATTTTATCGATTAATGGGTGCATTTATTTAATCATATGAAATGCAATTCAGGGAAAACCAGCTAATATCTACAGACTTCCAACTTAAACTACGAATATACATCCTTTGTGTGATTGGTAGCCGAGAGTAGGAGAAGTAGGTGGGGTCACTAGTTGCTTATTTCTAGTTTCTAAGTCTGTATGTCAAATTGACAACTATTGTATTTTGAGAGGAATGTATTATAGAAATTATTCAGTAAGAATGAATTAATTTCGAACATGGAGAGAGCGTTATGAAGGTGGGATCTTATTAGAAAGAGAAAATATGAAAAAGTTACTTTATTGATTGAAAATTATTGGTTTTGGAATGTGAAAACATGTATTGTGTAGTCGTAATGACAACAAATTCCAATATAAACGTCATAATAAATCTGTTGCACAAAATTAATCATTTTATGACATTTTATTTAGAAATGATTGATTCAGCAGGAACTGGTTAAGGATTAGTAAAACTGGAGATACTATAAACACTTTTATTACGTAGATAAATAGAACTCTTCTCTATTCATCTTCTGAACATGATAAGAGTAATATTTGTTTTTCTTTAAGACTCTTCTCACAGTTTCGCATGATACATCCAGTTCTTATCCTATTTTGATGTTGTTCGAGTATAATTATTTTCCATGCTAGCACATATCATTACATTGCGATCCTCATTATCATTATTTTGTACCCGAGGTTTTTTATGAAGAGATGGTGAAACACAGCCGAAATTGTCAAAATTTGTTTTGATGCGATTCATTCAAACAAGGAATAGGCCGATTTTCACATACATCTCGAAAGAGAGCTATAATGGACTGCAATGAGTGGCCTTGGAAATACCATTTCACAATCCGCACCTTTTCATCGACGGTATAGACTACATATATCCATAATTTTACACACTTGACAGATTAGGTACAACTCACATAAACGAATGACACATGTTCCTAAGATACATATATTGCATTGGTATATTTTCCTGATCGTCATATTCAGTGTATCATTCCCCACTACATTCATGCATGTATGTATATACGTAGTATGATGTGGTTGTCTGTATAGAATAGAAATACAGTGATCGGTTTGGGACGTAACTATTTTGATAACAATTATCGAATGATAACAGTATACGATAAATAAAAACAAGCATACATATATCTTTATAAAAGGCTTTTGAAAACAAACAAACAAGCACAATGAAAGACAAAATCTCGTAAATGTTTTGAACACTTCATCAACGACTAAATTTCCGAATACACGAATGTAATGTATAAATCATTTTAAGAATCGCATGCATGCCTCAACCGTCAACCTTTGATGTCCGTGTGGTTACTTTGAATATCCTCGGAACAGTTGAGAAATTGAAGTACGAAAAGGAAAAAAAAAGATGAATATTCAAAATTGTCGTATTGCACATACATAGGTATGAGTTTATACTGACTATTAGATTTTGGAGACTTAAAAGAAATTCTTTACGTAAAATATTTGCTATTGCATTGTGAGATATTTTTATTGTCTTCAAGATCAACCGATTTTTTTTACATATTATTATATATACTTATACAATTTTCGCTTTATTACAGTTGCTTGTATCCGTGTTAAAACTAACGAATACACATACATATGTATATTGCATGCATTTCATTGCAGTTTAAACTAAGTTAATTATTATAAGCATCTAGGCATATTCCTAAAATAAACGATTGCAATGTACTATTACTGTGTATGCATTCACGCTTTCAATTTCTATAAACTCGTAATAACTCGCACGCAGGTATACAAATATAGATAGATAGATAGTTTATTTGTCCGTTAAATACACATTTATGGACCCGTCAAAGGTATTAGTACAGATGTATCTAATAGTAGTACATACAAAAACACAACAAAACAAAATACATAATAGGGAAGCAAAGAGAGGAGATTTAAAACACATTAGAGTTTGCAAGCTGACGATTTCCAATGCTTGATTTCAGTGTAAAAATCATTTATATTATAGAGGCACATGTTTATTAATATTGTTTTAATAGATTTTTTAAACTTCAACATCGGCAGAGCAACCAGGTCCCGAGGCAGAGCATTAAAGAAGTCGATTCCTATAGATCGGGATCTATTTATCCGGTGGCGTTCTGGTACGATATTATTTTTTGTTCTAGTGTCGTGATTGTGCAGGTCCCGGTGGCAGGGCATCTCGCCAACACGGTTCTTTATATACAACAAATTTTCATAAACGACGGTTGAGAACAATGACATTATGCCCAACCGGCGAAAAATTGGCACACAGTGCTCGTCAAAGCTTACAGCTACAATACTACGTACAGCTGCTTTCTGTATGCAAAAAACTCTTTGTAACTGGGTAAAAGAGGCATTCCCCCACGCTAGTATTCCATAACTAAGTACGGAGTGAAATAATCCGAAATATGCTCTAAGGGCCGCGTCCTCATTAATCAATGCCGCTGTTCTCCTAATAGCAAACACTGCGCTATTAAGCCTACCGCAGAGATCTTCAACTTGAGGAATCCACGAGAGATGGGCATCGAAATAGATTCCCAAGAATTTTACTCTGCTACACTCCGTATCACTTTTAAGTGAAAATATGCATTCCTCGGTCTTTGCTTTATTCATATATAAATCGCGAGAGTTAAACCAGATTTCTGCATGACAGACAACCTGGTCAATTATATTTTTATTCGTGGACTTACCATCGTGCGATTGAAATGTAAAATTTGTATCATCAGCATACATGATTGTGCACAGAGACCTGCTGAAAGTATTCATATGGCACGGCAGATCATTTACGTACATTATAAACAAAAATGGCCCCAAAATAGAACCTTGCGGGACTCCACGTTTTGTTTGAAGTGGTGTACTCTTTGCGTGATTTAGGTGCACAATCTGTGTTCTGTCTGAGAGATATGAACGCACAAGTTTGTTGGTGATTCCCCTAAACCCATAGAGTTGTAGCTTTTCCAACAGAATCTCGTGGTTAACACAATCGAAAGCCTTGGAGAGATCTGTAAATACACCCACACAAGACTCTTTATTTTCAAAAGCCTCCTGAATGGAATCTATTAACGTCATAATTGCGTCTGAAGTTTTCTTACCACGCCTAAATCCAAACTGACTATTACCGAGGATATTGTGTTTCTTAACATAATCTGTAAATTGTTTTAAAATTACATATTCTATAATTTTGGAAATACTTGGCAATATATGAATTTGACGGTAATTTTCTGGCAAGGCTGGGTGTCCAGATTTATAGATAGGTATAACTTCAGCTAATTTAAACACATTGGGGAAACAACCGTTCATGAAGCAAGCGTTAATAATCTCAACTAGTGGCTCAACAATACCGGATGCACAATTTTTAATAAGATTTGTAGAAATTTCGTAGATATCTAAGGTTTTCTTATTTTTTAGATTTTTTATGCAACAACGTACATCCGATGCCGTGATTGGTCTAAGAAACATTGACTGTTCATGATTATTAATATCAACGCTAACTTTCCTACCACGTGGAATTCTCTTCACTACCTCGTCCGCGTGATTTACAAAAAAGCAATTCAACTCATCAGCCCCGACAGCTGGCATAGCTGATGTCTTGGTTCGCCCGGTTTCGCTGTTAATGACACTCCATATCGCTTTACTTAAATTTTCAGAACTAACTATTTTGTTATAATTATACTCGCGCCTAGCTACACTCAACAAAGTATTATACTTTACCTATCTAAGTAAATATGCTAATACAAGCGATTTATTTCCGGAGCGGAGAATATTCGATATAAGCCACACCCATAAGGAAGAAAGTTTGATATCGCCCCTGTAGACCCACGACATTAATTCTGGAATAATAATAATAATAATAATAATAGTATATTTGCCCAACAGACTAACATCTAATTACAGGACAAAGTACAAATTAAGTTTGCTTGCGCATATCCTAAATATAATTACATATCTAATGAGAGAACAGAGATACAAAAAAAGAACAACCTAACCTATCTAACCTAATTCTAATCAAATAACATCAGCTCTACAAATAATGGTAGTGAGTGGTACAACTGCGCAAAAGTGTCGACAAAGCGGTAAAATGAATATCAGTTTCCGGTTCAGCAATAGAATTGAAATATGAGCAGAGTCTATGCAAAGGTGATTTTAATCCCAAATTTGTTCTAGCAGCATTACAATAGAACGTATTAGCCTTTCGCCTAAAAACTACAGGTACCATAAAATTGATTTGATTAAGCAAATCGGGAGCATCAATACAATTATTAAGAAGTTTATATAGAAATCTAATGTCAGCCTGGTGTCTTCGCAGCTCCAAAGTATCCATATTAAATGTTTCAAGTAATCGAACATGACTGAAGCCTTGTTGCGGATAAATATGGTTTTGTTTATAATACAGGTATTTTAAGAATCGCCTTTGAACACTTTCTAGTAAATGTACATTAGTCTTATATAACGGTGACCATATTATTGAGGCATATTCAAGTTTGGACCTCACAAAAGCGTAGTAGATTGCTATTATACTTTCAACTAAAGAGAATTGTTGAGTGGCTCTTATAATAAAACCTAGAGTTCGCAACGCGGAACCAGTAATATTCGATATATGTTCGTTAAATGATAACTTCGCATCAAAATTAACTCCTAGATCAGTTATTGATTGACATCTATCAAGAGATAGATTATTTATAGTATAATTATAGGTAATACTGCTCGTTTTCCTAGTGAAAGTCAGTACTTTGCATTTAGATATGTTTAGTTCCAGGTTGTTGTTGAGGCACCATGTGTTCAATCTATCAAGTTGTTGCTGCAACGAGATGCAATCATGAATGTCATTAACAGCTGTATATAGTTTTAAATCGTCTACAAACAACAACTTCCGACAATCCAGCTGCTCACACACGTCATTGATGAATAATAGGAACAAAAGAGGTCCGAGATTGCTCCCTTGTGGAATTCCAGATTTAGATGTGAAACATCTGGACCTATGTCCTCTGTATACCACGAATAAACTGTACATACATACATACATATACAAAGTTTCTCACGGTAGGCGTTTGTTATAAGTTTTCGTTAACATCCGTATTTTAAATGGAATACCCGATATATTACCTTATTTTTGGATTCCCGATTAAATTTCATGATGTGTTCTATCTAGTTTCCTTATACCTATTTTTATTTGTTTCTTAGATATCTTGATTATTTTGAAAATGTTGAAATATGTGGCCTTATTTTCAATACTGCGCGTTTTACTCGTTTTCAACTGGTGGTAAGCACTACTGGAGTAGATAGAAGCACAAGAATGGTACTTTCAAAATCGACATTGAGAACTGATTCATCGCATATAGTGTGTCCAAAATTTTATGACCAATTACATCAGTTTCAAAGTTAAAAATGTAACATCTTGTATATTATTATGTGGTCGGATGCATAATTTGATTCTGTATCGATTCGCTATGCTTTTCCTAAAGCTATCTTCAACGGTTTTCTTTTTAATCTATATTTTCTATCAAAAGCCAATGAAACTCCAAAAGTCCTATCTAGTAAACATTGATTTTAACAGGAATTGAAAGAATGTTGTTTATTTTATGTGAAAATAATTTAAGTCCACAGATTAGTAAGGTATCCGTTTAAAGTTCTGGTTATTTTATCTTTCTCAAGTACAGTTTATAATGGAGAATATTGAAGAATATTTCAATAGTGATGTGTGAAATTTGTTTTATACGCATGGTAAATGTGGACGAATTACCAGATGATGCAGATTGTTAAACGAACGATATCCGAACCAACCAACAATGACTCCTGGAGAATTCGCAAGAATTGAGGTTTGGTTTATGGCAACTGGGAGTGTAAGAGCAAATCAAAATTACCGAAAGTCCGCAATAGATAATGAAGATAACGAGGTGAATGTAACCGCGAACCGAAATAACCGCGTTGAATACGAAATTTATAACGAGAATTTAAGCGTCAGGTATCTACAATTAGTAGAAGTAGTACTAGTTCTTTCGATTTAGGTAAAGAGTCGCATGCAATGGTTGTTTATAATAGAAGAAGGGGTGTCTGTAATGATAGTTTTAATTTCATTTATTCATGCGTTATTCGGTTGATGATGAGCAATAAAAGTTTGGATGAGAAATGATTCAAAATAGTATCTAAAATCAACAGCTCTGCTATCATTTTGTTGTTACAACTTCTATTTTCACATATATGGTTACTTTAACATTACCTGTCTATTTCTTAAAATAAAAGTACAAGTAATTTGTATAACTGAACATTAATTAGCATGATACGGTTGATCAACATTGAATACCATTGGTGAGCTAGAATTTTATACAAGCACTATAAAAAAAGGCAGGCCGTTAGATCACCTTTTCTTTGGTTTATCGCATAGGAACGGCAAACAAAATAAGTAATTTGTTTATTACATATTTCTATTAATTTCCGCGATTATTGAGTTTCTTTTTTAATTCTTGTCTACTGACTTAATATTTAAAAAATTTAAAATAACAAATGTAGAAAACTTAGTTACACTTTTTGAAACGGATATAGATGAATTCGAGAATATTTTAAACAAAATAGTAGAGTCTAGTAGTGAAGACGATGATGATAATGGATAATATACTATTTACCTTATTAAATAAAGAAAAAGAGTGTTGATCAAGAACTATGTGGAAGTAGTATCTATATATTCGGAAAAAGCTTTTATAAGGCATATTAGAATAAATTGGGAATTGTTTAGATATCTATGTCATAGATCCAAAACAAGTGACGAATTCCCAAAATTGGCGACTAATAGAAGAATAAAAAGTCCAGAATTTCAAATGTTGATATTTTTGTGGTATGTTGGATACGCAACATTGCCATTTTTTGAAATTAGCGACCGCTTCCATGCCACTACAAGTAGTATTCACAGAAAAATAATAAGAATGACATAGTCATTTAAGTGGTGAATATATTTAAATGGTCTAATAATAATGAAATGTCCACTGACAGGGATAAGGTACTGCAAATAATAAATTCTAGAAAAAGAAGAAGGGCTCCAAGGGAAGACGCTATTATCAACGAGGCTATTAAATGCTTACCTACTTCTGTTATAGACCGTCTAGTCCGTCTCATAAATTCCATTTTGAGTACCGGACATTTTCCTACCGTTTCGAAGGGTGCCACGATGGTGGTTATCCGTAAGCCTGGGAAGGATTCTGTCCTCCCGAAGAGTTACCGCCCCATTAGTATGTTACCCAACTTGTCCAAAGTAGCGGAATCAGTAATACTCGGGAGACTCCGGTTGGAAATCACCAATCTTGCGCAATTTGGTTTCAGATCCGAACACTCCGAGTAGAGGGCGATCCTTCTTGATATACACAGAGCCTTCGATACCGTTTGGCATCGAAACCTCTTGTATAAGATGTTCCGATCGGGTCGGGGGTGCCTCAGAGCTCAATGTTGGGACCCGAGCTATTTCTCTTTTTTTTGCTGACTTGCCACTTGAGCCTGGGTGCAACCTGGTCATTTACGCAGTAAATACAACAATACGGTATATACAATTTCAAGAAATGAGACTATTCTTCGCCTGCGTCTCGAAAGGGCTGCATTTTGCATAATGAATATAAAAAAGTTAGTTACACTTTTTGAAACGGACATAGATGAATTGGAGAATATTTCAAACAAAACAGTAGAGTCTAGTAGTGAAGACGATGATGACATGGATAATATACTATTTCCCTTATTAAATAAAGAAAAAAGAGTATCCATCAAGAATTATGTGGTAGAAGTACCTACAAATTGGGCAAAAAAATGGATAAAGCATTTTAGAATAAACTGCGAATTGTTTAGATATCTTTGTGATAGATGCAAAGAAGTGATTAATTTAAAAAATTGGCGGCTAATGGAAGAATAAAAACTACAGAATTTTCAATGTTCATATTTGTTGTTATGTTTCATATTTTTTATGGTATGTTGGATACGAAATATTGCCATTGTTTGAAATTAGCGACCGCTTCAATGCCACTACAATTAGTATTCACAGTAAAATAATAATAATGAGAAACGCATTACAGCAAATTATTAGATGAATAAATTCCAATTTTCAGGTATGCTAGGTAAAAATTTGGAAATTTGTGTACAATTCTACAATAGTTAATAATGTAATTCCAAGTAGTTTAGGTGGAACCCAGATTAAAATAGATCCACCAAGTCAAGCAAAAGATAAATATATCAATAGAAAGGGTTACATTTGCAGCGATGAAATGAAAAAGTTATAGATATATTTACTGGTTATCCAGGGTCTGTGCATGACGCAACGATTTTCAAAAATTCAAAAATATACAAACAAAGGTCTGTTTTATGCGGAGATAGCTTTTTTATGTTTATGTATATATATTTCATAGTTTGTTAATGTTTTAATACATATAAATAGCGTATCATAAATGACTTATTTTTTGCTTACTAATTTTAAGTAGGTCATTTTAATCACAGATAAATATCTTCTAGGAGACTCCGCGTGTTTCACGTCTTCTATGTCCTTAATGAGACAATGGGCATTTATCTCCTCGTCATAAAAATGGAATAATAAACTCAGTCGATGTAGACATGTAGTAGACATGGAGCACACGTTTCGAATATTAAAACAACCCTTTAGAGTGTTACTCCATTGCCTATTTTATTGGAAGACGTGCCCTTGCAATTACGACAAAATATGTTTTTGCAACTAGATGGTTGTCCAGCACATTTCTCAAGAAGAAGATCTAAGATATCGCCAGAGGTGGATTGGGCGAGGATGTCCATTTCCTTGGCCTCCCCGATTCCCAGACCTCACCTGTTTGGACTTCTATCTCTGGGATCGGTTGAAAGACCAAATTCTACTAACAACGAGAGACGACATGAAAATACGAATACAAGCCATTCCTGTCAAGAGCAGAAATTGAAGCTGCTGTAATGTCTACATGAGCGGCTCCAACAATGCATTGAGTGTGATGGAAGACCCTTTCGAGCATTTAAGGAGGCATTAAGTTTTATTTCAAAATCAGTCCTTTTGTCTTATTATGCCCCTATACATTTTCTTAATTTTTTGAACCAAGAATAGTTTTATTATTTAAAAATTATAAATTATGCAATTGAATCTTGAAGAAACACAAATAAGTAACAATAAATACCGATGTAATAGCGTCTTTTTAAAATTATATGATAACTAAATCTTCTTTCTGAGATATTTCAGGCTACGAATAAGATATCGAAATACGGTTTTCACTAGCCTATTTAGGTATCACTTCGCTATATTTTTATGAAAAAAAGTCATATTATTGCATTTCATTTTTTACAGAATTTTGCAATTTTCTGATATTATATCAAAAAGCGCGCTCGAGCGGCATCACTAAGAAATAGACATATCACAGGTAAGATAGGTTTGATGGAACAATAAATGCTTTTTTCAATGAGACCAAGTTTGTTAAAATCAGTTCAGTCGTTTAGGAGTTACAGCTGTTTATTTAAACAAACATTTAATTACCCCCCACCACTTTATTTTGATAGATATGTCAAAAAGTGTTAAACAAAAATTACTCGAGAAAAGCTTAGCTTTAGAAAGCATATATTTTTTGGTAACATTTACTGGGTGGATTTCAGTGAAAAATCACTTTAAAGGTTTAAGATGCCGGTTACGCCCCCTGGCGACCATCTTGGAAATCTGAAAATATTTTCCACTGTCTTCTTTTGACCACTTTAGTCTTAAAAAATTTTACCGCAAGTCTCTACGACAAATAGTTTCAGAGATACAGCACTTTGCATTCTTATCTGACCACCCTGTACAGAAACTGAAACATCTTTGCATTACTATTTGTTGTGAAATTGCATTGAACGCGAATATTTCTGTAGGCCATTCAGGTAATTATTATAAACTTCAGAAAAACCCAAACAAATTAAAGAGATTGTTTGTAATATCCAGTGATGTTTTCTCAGCATAACATAATCCTATATCGGAATTTTCTTGTCACATTTACTATGTTTCGATAATCATCTACTTGTATATCTGGGATTTTAATGTTGCCTAATCTTAAATATTAATTATTGTGAAGAGTAAATATCAAATTCATAAACAAGATTGCCAATGTGAAATGCAAAGGAGCACCATCATGCTGAAACTAGTGTCGATTATTAGTATCTGGGTGATTGTTTATTAGCAGTATATGTCATTAATTTTGCCAAAAACTTCAAATTTTTTAGTTAAATTGCGGTTGTTAAGAAAAGAACGATGTTCAACATTCGTTCGTATTTTTAATTTTTGAAATTTTTTTTTTTTTAATGGAGTAAATTTGAAGTAATGCATAAATTTACTTACTTTTTACTATAATACTGCATTTTTTACCTAAAATTTTGAACTTGGGTATAGGGAATACTATAGCAAAGTTGTGGAATACTTAATTCTGCGTTTTACTGACCAATAATATACAGGTGTTCCATTTGAATTAACGGAGATTTTTCATATTTTGCTTCGTCAAATTTGACAACATTTTCTGGCCATCCCTTATACTGTAGGTCAGTTCCTGACGTGGTGTTTTGGAGAACCATTATTGCAATTGACAAAAATTTACTAGAAAAAGATAGTACTTAAGCCAAATATCTCAAAGACCGTCAGTTTTTTCATATGAATACCATACATAAGCTCCCTTTTATTTTTCATATAGATTCAAAATAAATTATAAAAAATATAAGTTTGTATTTAAAAAAACAAAGTTGCTGTCTGTGCAGAGGAAATGGAACACCCTGTACAATCGGCATTATTTTAGGTTTGTAGATCCTGAGAAAACTAGACACGTGAAATAAAAAAAGTTTCAATTATCTGTCTTATGAACCAAGATATTGAACTTCCGCGTACTAGGTGGGCACCCTGTATATTTCATTTATTGTTTAATTTCTTATTAATGAATAGGAAAACAACTTTTACGTGTTAACTTAACTCCATAAGCCCATCAATATAATTTTAATAAATTCCTCCTTTTTTATTAAGCTTATATACATACTTAAAAAATGTATGATGCGAACTTAAAATTGTTCGCCTGTGCAATATACAAACTGTAAATACATACAGCATATGCACTGGAGACAAGAATTCACTCGCTTTACGCTGAAAATTGAATTCGTAAACTCGTATGTTCTAATTTATGCAATATGTATTTACAAAAAGAAGCAGGTAAATAAAATTACGAGGTCGTATCGTACATTGCTGTCTATGCGATGGAGAAAAGGGGTAGGTAGTGGGGGACGAGGTGTGCCAAGATCTACTGTCTTACTCTTGCCATGCGGGAGTATCGTAGACTTCCCAGTTCTTTTTTCTTTGAGTGTACATACTTATTAACCTAACCTAACTTTGGATAAATGTTTTACATTAAAAAACGTGCAATATAGATAGTATCAAAAGTATCAATTATTACAATTTTAGATCAAACTTGCCTATGTAAAATAATCTAACAAACCAAGTCACCGTGACGCAGATCAACCTGCTGCTGCCGCTCAAACTGTTTTTTTTTTATTTTATTTTCCTAATAACGCCTTTGATTGATAAAATATCATACGGTAAAATTAAATTAGTATAGGTACTTACGGTTGAAGTTGAATTACCACGACTGCATAAAAACGTAGACAGAAAATTGCTTAAAATATGCGAAAGTATGACACAAATTGACAGTTTGCTTCTATGGCGGATGAATTAGAAAACCTCCACCTGCCGCGCATTTATTTAGCATTACAATTACTTACCTTAATAACAAATTGTAAAAATGGATCGCTTTAAAAATGTAATAAATATATATTTTGTGTTTCTTTACGCTAATTATATTATTAATTATAATATTAATAATATTAATAAACTCTGATTGATTACGTTTCAAATTGCTTTTTTAACAAGTCTAATAGCGTTTTCCACTGGGGGAACTCGTGTTGCACCAGCACTGCCCTAGAGTACCGTCATATGACGTAATCACTGATTTTGCCCTCGCTCAGAGCTAGTGCAATACGTGTAATATAGATATGTCGATAAAACTGGTGTTAGTGCTTTAATGCTTTGTCTAGATGAACTGCTCAAAATAAAAATCTTTATAAAAGTAAATAGTAATACGTATGAAGTAAAAGTAGATGAAGAATTACACCAGAAACTATTACGTACAATGATTGTTTAATTATTATTCATTTCTGAAAATGGTCTTTTAGTGTACAAGATATTTTGTATAAAATACGCAAAAACGTATTTCATAGATGATGATTATGAACAATTCGTATAATTATCTGTATTTCAGAATAACATAAAGTAGTGTTTCAAAATTTAACAGTAATTTGCAGAATATTTTCGACCATAACGATTACCCGATAAAATATTGATTGTATATATTTATTGTATACCCATTTGCCCATTGTATGTTTATCGAAAGTACAATAAACTGAATAACTTGTAAGAACTTCAGATTGCACTATAAGTGGCCCCGTCAATTTTGAGAGGTCCAGTTTTTCGCACTCAAGGTCAAATGTAGTGACGCTCACATGTCGTCACTTCTACGTAAGCAGCACGAAATTTACCAGTAGAACACGTATAATTTTTGCTTGCAGCGAGTGCAAGACCCAGCTAAGACCAGTGGAACAGCCAACACCGAGTTAGTGCACTTTTAGCGCGCTCTAAATGTCCGAGTGGAAAACGCTATAAGAGCCCAATGTGTTATTCACAGCCGTTTTAAATATTCATAGTAGCTTGCGAATAATATGTTCTTCAAGGCCAAAGTTACACTAGAAACGGATGCGGATGATACATACTTGAGGGCTTTGAGGTACAAATTGAATTCTGTTTTATTCAAATCGATATACTAAACACTTGTCATTGGTTTGTCGTGGTTAACCGTTTCTTACTAGACCACTGACCCTGTGAGAAGTTTGTTTTTGACTTTATTTCGACAACTATAGTACAGAACGATTTGCTTAAAGTTTGTCTTAATATTTTCGTAGGAAAGTTTGTCATAGGCAATCCCATAAAAACTCAAATTTGTCACAAGGATTCATGCTATCTGGGACATAGACGTGCAAAAAAATTTTGTCAAAGAAATATATTTTTTTGATTCAATAATTTCTTTTTCTCTGTGTAGATTCAAATTTGCCACTGTATTTGTTTTATATCTATTAATCACCAAGCAGTTTTACTTTCCCAATTAAGAGTTTTTCTATATGTATATACATATCTGTTCGCACATGTATCTGAAGTGTTAATTACGTTATTTTTGCATCGGCATAATATGTAACTACAATATCAGGAAAATGCTTCAAGTTGGTAATAAGATCATTTGCATAAATAATATATAACACTTTTTCTTTGGTAAGCTGTTTATAGGGATGGGAACTATTTATCGAACAATCTTGTTGGCTATATGTAATATATAGTATAGTGTAATATAAAGAATGAAACATTGTTTATCTTTGAATAATAGGTTCTATTATACACTAATATACCTAGTGGGTCATCATTATTTGTTGTAACCATGTTGTAATATGCAACCAACATGGCAGATTCGTACTACTGCCCTACTGGTACACAAATATTCCTAGTTCAAAATAGTTTGACAGGTGATTTTAAATTTTATTTTAATTGAAACGTAAGTAATTACTTGGAATAATAAAAATAAATTTTAGTTGTACGTTTATTAAATTAAAACACTAGTGTTTATTATCATTTTAATAGCATTATCATTTTAATAGCTAAAATGATATTATTTTGTTTATTATTACATTCAATGTTGTTATTAATAGATAACTACCCTTACAATATATTCAACAGCTTTTAAAAGAACTGACCAAGTGACTTTTTAAACGCGAAATTAATATAAAAGTAATGCAAAGAAAATCTAATCTACACAATACACAAAACTGTCATAACAAAACATTTTAGTTTATTTATGCAGGATTACCAATCCAAATGTATGCAACCAATAATCCAATAGGTCACGTGGGTTACAACCTTTTATGAAGTGTATATTTACGTAGTTATGTTATTTGTATACTTCATAATTAGTGACCGAGAGAGTTGTGAGGGTCTGTTTGTCCTGCCCGTCAACAGGTTTTCTTATCTAAAAAGACAGAAATTAGTTCAAGTCATTTATTTATTCCACCCCTAAATATGGAAACAAAAATATTCGAAATGTATTGCTCACTCGACAGAATCCAGAAAAAAAATTGTTATTCGCGAACAAACGTATATACTGCGTGGTGTAGTAGGCTATATAGAGCAAGATAATACAGTGGGTCACTTTATTTGCTACTCATACCGCCATAACAACTTATGGGAGGAATTTGATGACAGATTTTTTAAAAATTGTTTCTCGAGAAAGCCATATCTCCTTTACACGAGCTGTACAAAACTTCGTTTTGCTTGTGCAAAACTGTACAAATCTCGAGCTTTCATATGACATATAAAAAGTTAGAAAATTATGATTTGGGTGTGCGGCGTCTTTACTTCCTGGAGTTTTCAAGTTCCAGGCTTAATTCTTAAACAAAATTTATAATCCAAGAATAATAATTACCCTTCTATTAATTAATAATTTCATAATAAATTATACATATGAAATGTATTCATATGTCTAATTTTAACTAATATATGCGAGTCCGAAAACCATTTTTTTCTACTTTTATCAACCAAGAACGCATCTAGTTTTCAAGTTTACCTTCGAATATGTGCAGTTACACGATATATTTTACAATACTTTGTGTTCTATCGATAACAATGTTTTGATTCACTATAAATGACGACAATATTGCATTTAAAATAATAAAAACCAATATAGCAAAAGTATAAATTGAGATATTACGTGAATCAATGCGTGAATGTTAGACGCCAAAAATCGTGAACTACGCATCACTATGTATGAAAAAGTATAGATCACCCACAATACAGCACCGCGAACCGGGTAACTGCACACAATATCCTCGATTCGCATTTAATTTGATACAGTACATAATTATATGTATGTAATGTTGTTTTTTATTATGAGAGTTATAATAATTCGAAACTAGTGAAAAATCAAACATAGTATGTAATATGAGTATTTTGCAAAATTGATTCCTTTTTTGTTTGCTTCGTTTTCCTAATTTCCTTTCCCATATTTCCTTCTGATGTAGCCTGGTCTTTACTAGAAAGTCTACCATTGCTTTACAAGGTAGCGAACGATGTGAATTAAGGTCATTTTGTAAATTTTGATGCCTTTATTTATTTTATGAATAATGTAAATTTAATTTTCGCGGGGCGCCACCTGTTCACGAATAGCATTATACAAACTAGTAGACGTCTGAGTAAAAGAAGAGTTCTTTATATAACGTAAATATACGTAAAGATAACCACATATTGTTATTAAAATTTAACATAATTGAAATTTAATGAATAATAAAAATAATCTAAGATTAATCGAAAAAACCATGGCGCTATTAAATATAATTAAATTAATGGAAATTAAATGTTTTCGTAGCGACCTCTGTTAATAAAAATGTATTTCAGATACCAGATTGTTTTGTTCCTATAACCTCAAAATTAAAATTAGACATCGAACTGTCAGACATTTCTGTTTGAGGTAAGTGTTGGGTTGTGCTTGTATTTGATACTAATGTTCGAAAATTGGCAGTAAAACATACATTTAGTAAGACATGTGTAATTTGATCTGTTGTTTATGTTAATTTATATTTTAATTTCAGCGTTATTATTACAGTTTGAATTTTTTATAGGGGGACAACTGCTATTTCGTTACCAGTTACAAATAAAGTTGTGGTTAATATTATAATATCTAGTGAGTATTAGATATAATTTATTCTTTATTCTTTTTTTAATTACATTTTTACATATTAATGTTTATGTAATTAAGGTTAACATAACCATGAATACCTTGTGTAGATTTTATACTAACAAGTACTGATTTTTCAGAGATAAAAGTACTAAGAAGTGTATAAGTTAGGAATGGTATGAAAAAGACGAATACGAAGAATTGTTAATTTGTGACAATAATGGTTGAGCTGCAAACCAATATTAGTACGTGCTTATTTTCAATTGAAAACTGGGGAAAATCGTCTAATATAGGAGAATAGTAGTTGAGAATAGATAACTAGCGGATATATAAAAGTAAGTAGTGCTATAATCTTGATAACATCGAAAGTGAGCTAGCAACCATCGAAATTGTAGAAGTTTCAACATTTAGTTAAAATTTAAGTGTTAGTCCTTTTGGTATATGTAAGAAATTTTAATGGAGATATTTTAAAATATTTACCTTTAATCGAGGTATTTCAGTAGAGCGTTCATTGTAGATATCTTGGAAATTACTGCAAGCATTTCTGGGAAGCTTCATATTTGAAGTATGTAAAAGTATTTGACTTTTACATTTAAAATATTTTGACAATTATGTTGTCACTTCCATGGGCTGGTCTCTCTTCGTATAAAAATAGGTAAAGATTTTGGTACGCCATCTTACCTATGGATGTACAACTATTGAAAATAGTATCGAATCCAACAAAATAATGGTTCGTAACTAAAGGGGTCTACAGACGATACGATCGGTTATACAATCTGTTGTACAACCGTAGTTGATTCGACGCTTTAAAGTGGCCTATAGATGAAACGATCGGCTGTACAATCTGTTATAACATCGTAGTTGGTTCGACGGTCTACATCTGGAGCAAAAACAGCGACTGACTTGTCTTTACGTTTTTATTTTCAACTTGTAGTACAAGTTGTACAACCGATCGTATCGTCTGTAGACCCCTTCAGAGAAGTGAGATTGATAGATTAGATGTGTTTTACCTAGGAACTAAACGGTATTAAACCCAAATTGTTTTGCATTGGACTTAATACTGTTTAGCTACAAATTTATTTTGAATAAAAATGGATATTTGACAAGAAAAAAAAAATTATTTTGTGTTCCTTTTAAATGAACAAAATACAGATTATTGGTAAACTATAGATTTTCTTATACCTAATAGAAATTTATGTTATAATTTATACACACAATGTAAGAAAATATTTTATTCAATACCTCATGCTAATAAAATGGGATATCAGATCGAAACATAACAAAAGAAACAAGAATGTATCATATTACTATGTTCGGTCTTAAAAGTACTGCAAAATACCCACGGTTTGTATTATTTTAAATTATAATACTGTTTTCAAACTAGTGAATAGTAGTGTTTAAAATTGCAACATAGTGCACATTATTTTTTTTTCTTTTGTTTGTAGAAAGCTAGCTTCTTGACTGGATCATTAATGCTTGACGATTTAAAATGAGTGTCACTTCCATAAAGTATTTTATTAATCGGCTTTGTCCAGCCAAAAACCATAAGTTTGACTAAATTATTTAAAAAGAAATCCACCAAATTAGAATGACGCTGACATATAATATATTATTGATTGGATATTATTGTTTAAACATTTTTTTTTTACAATTTTCAGGGAAACTAAAATTGAACATTAACGGAAAACGTTCATGAACAATGTTAATGCCCAGCAAACACAAACGCGTAAAATTCACGAGAATTTTTAGTGTATTTTCAACCAATGCACGTGTTCCTTAAACGTAGTTTTAACGTCTTTTTCACATTGGAATGTCACACTGACAGGACGTGTATTTAAGACGAGATTAAAACGTATGTTATATACGTCATCTTGACGTACTCTAATTCGTAACTTTCACGTATTTAGGAAACGTTAATTACATGCTTGTAGTGGCATACCCAGATAATGTAGAAAGCCCATTACTAAAGTACCTGTTGAAAAATAAGTACACAAAAATTATTCTTATAAGCTTTGCCTAAATTCAATAATGCGTACACATTGTAAATTCTGAATATTTAATGTAATAACGCAATACTTGTACTTTTTTTGTATGCCTTTTATGTTATACAGACTCAACTACCTTCTCTCAAATAAAAATCCTCGGCGCGCCACTGCATGTCTGGAAGATCTTTACTCAACAGGAGAAAAAAATAAATTTCAAATAAATTCAAATTTTATTTGATACAAACAATACTTCAATCCTTATTACAAAATCTACAATTTTTAAGAGAAAATAAAGTAATAATTAAATTATATTAGCGAATGAATAATTGGTAATGACACCCGCACTGACCCCACACCAAAGGCAGAACCATGCACTTCGCTTGGATTTCTTCAACTGACCAGATCTGAAGTCTTTTTTCTGAAAAGTTGTTTTCTCCATCTGATGTTTGTAAATCCGATGTTTCTTCAGCACGATGACATTTCTTTTTTGCTTCTAACAAATTATCTGAAAAATAAATTCTTAAATAGTGCATTTACATTTTAAACCCCACTTAATGTGATTTTGTAAGCCTGTATAAATTTTATTAGTCCGAAACATTCAATTTTCAGTAGGTACCTTATAAATTGTAATATATAGCCGAATTTTTGGATCTTGTCCCTTACATCATGAGTAATGTCAGTATGAATTGGTATTAATCGACTCATATGTCATATTGACATTTCTCTCTAATGTACGTTAATGTCGGGGATGTATATTTTACGTATATCTTTGTTTAATTACGTTGTTAATGATGTAACGGACAAGATCCAAAAATTTGACTGTACATATTATGTATATTATTATTACGCAGGTATTTCCATACAGTCAAAAATTATATACTTACTTATGTATTATGTATACTTACCACATGAGGCAAATATCCTTTTTATCTTATACAATTTCCATTTCTCCACTTCCACTTGTTCCCCTTTTTCCAAAGCTTTTTCGGACGTCGATTGTCGTTTAAATGGAGGCCAATACACCTCTGCTTTTCTTGGAGTTAACCAAGTTTTATGTATAACCGCCAAATTCCCTCCTTCACTTTCATCAAACTGAACCACACTGTAAGACATGTTTATTATAACCTGTTTTAACGATCTCACAAACACGGAACCATACAAAACAAACACCACATAAACAGTTATTAAAACAGTTATTAAAACGAAACGCAAATATTTAAAATATGTTGTCGCCGCAACCATCCACAACTAAAAACTATGGATTGGAAAATAACCTATCTTAAATAAAAGGAATCATAGAATAAAATATAAATCAAAACTGTGCAGATTTTAGATATAAAACATTCGAAAAAGCGATTTATACATCAAACCGTTTATTCCGAAAACAGTCATAGTCATATCAATTCGTTTATTAAAAAATAATTAATGCAGTGGAAATGGCATCAGCCGGTTTTGTATACGTTATATATTTTTTTTAATAAAAAAAACATACCGCACAAAGAAAGAGAAACGTGACAAAAACGTTTTTTTGTCGTAACCACAACACTACTAGTTTTTAGGATTCAACCAAATACTGTTTTTCTTCAAGGATTTTCTAAATATGTAATATACAACAAATAGCGCAATGAAATAAATCAACAAATTATAGAACTAATTTTGGTTAGAAATTTTCATAACAAAAACGTTTATTTCACGTCTTTCTTGAACCAACACCAACTGGTCGAAAATTATCTAAAATGCAACGTGATAAACTCGTATCGAGACGTGAGTGTGTTTGCTCGGTGGCAACATTAATGATTTAAGATCATATCATCTTGCAATTATTAATTTATGTTGTTCTCTGTCTGATGTTGCTAACAAATTTTTAATGCATGTATCGCATTTGCTTACTTGTTCATGTACTTTCCTGGTAATGCACCCACAGCCCACAGACATAATTTTCTATATAAACATGTCCTGGTTTATGGATTACATCTATAGTTAAATTAACACTAGTAATTTATGGTCTACTGACTGGCATTTATTTAAAAAACTCGCGAAAATTGTCCAAACGTTTTTCGGAAATGTAATTTTCACAATTTGAATTTACTGACTTTGAGGAAAATAAATTATGAATTGTTAATGTTTTAAATGAATTTATTAAGTCATCGCAAGTAGTAGACTGTTAATGTTTCTCACACCATGACTTCTGATGCAACAGAAGAAATTTTCGATGGCATCTTGGTTGAATCGTCGATCGTTTTATTCAAAAATATAGTAACAAAACATAAAAAATCATTATCATAATTTATTAGCATAATTATCAGACAAACGACTTTTGTTTTCTTTGAACACCAGCGCAATCAGTGTGACACCAGGTAGAAGAGACTTGACACCTTTTCCAGAAGTGACTACGTTCAGAAGCCGAGTAGCGGTCATTGCAGTATATGCATCTAAGATCGGCATCTTCATCGATTTTGAAAGGTTTAGTCACTGTGTCTTTTCCATCACTGTCTTCAGCCTGGTGTGTGTCTTGCATTCGCAGCAATGTTAGGTGAAGATGAACGTGCAACTTCATTATTTTGAAAATTGTTTTGTTATTGCTGCAGCAGCCTTGTGAATAACCAATAACCAAAGCGGGCGAAGAATTAATTATTACAATTGGCTCCCCATTCACCTATCATTTATTGCTTCCGCCATTGCACCTCCCCCCAACTTGAACGTTCACTTTTTTGAATATATTTAATTATTTGCCCAAAAATATTGCTTATTAGACATTTGCCTTAGTTAATCGAGATGGCATATTCAACTTAATGTAAATTGTGCCATCTCGACCAAAATGTAATACCAGACTTCAATATTTAATATCTTAAATGTGGGAACTCATAACCTAACTTTTCTATTATGGAAGAATACACAATTCCATATAATTTCAACTTATCATACATTATCTAACATTGAGAAAGATGTGCTCATTTTTTTGTCAGGCTTACCTAAACTACCTAACGACGAGATCACTTTGAAATTCACAACGGTTTGTTACGCACTGTTCCACAGATGGCGCTGTATCAAACTACATTATTGCCATTGTGCTCCGAATTTTGAGCAGTATGTCGTCTCAGCTAAATATGCCATCTCACCCAAATCTCCCTTATCAAATTTTTTATCTACTTATTTAAGAATTAGTAAAATTACACGTAGGAACATCACACAGGGTGATTGACATTTTTAACTTTAATGAAGTAGTACATGTATTTTGCCATAGATGGTGTTCTACATCCTAATTGTAAGATGCAGCAATTACAAATTGACGCAAGTAATGCCTACTCTAATATTTATAAACAACAAGACGTTCGATACTGCTTTATTCAATGACATCATACACAAGTTGGTTGCTAGTTATATGTTATTGTATTATCTATGTTATATCTCCCTATTTTTTCTTTAACAATATTTTTCATACATGTACAATTGTTAATTATTTACACAGATAGTGGTTATTGTAGTGTTTGAGTACATATACACAAATAGATTGTGAGCGAGAACCGCTGTATCATTTGACATTTTTTAGCGGCCATTTGCACCAGTCATAGTTCACTTTTGGATTAACTTTAAGTTGGAGTTAAATATACCTAGCATTGCACAGCCTAGTCAGTCGGCTATAGTTAACTAACTACAAGTTAATGCAGGTTGGTAATTTTTCGTATGTTATGCTGAAAATATTGACAAATGACGGTACTTCACAGATAAACACGAATTGTCTTTTCTTTGAAGTGGTAATATTAGTGAATCGAAATGCATTCATGTAAATAAATAAGTGAAAATAAATAAAATTCATTTTTTTTGCAGATCTTAATGAGAAGACAATCAGATCAACAAATTTTTCAATTGGGCAAAAATTATTGTGTTTAAGTTTAATTAAAAAATATAAGCACTTTATAACATCCAAAGGGACAGGATTTGTAACATGGAAGCGGAAGGAAAATGCGTGGAAAACTGTTGAAAAGGAATTCAATGCGCAGAGTTCGGTGTGTAGAAGTGCCAATATTTAGCAGCAACTGTAAGAATGGACCAGCAAGCAACTGGAAGTAGAGCATCAACATGTCTTCCAGTTAATGATTCAATGTATGATTTAGCTTTGGATATAATTAATAAAAAAAAAAACAGCATTAGATTTGTCTAACAAATATAAGCGTAATAGGTACATAAGTAATATATAGTGTGTCCAAAAATGGGGTAACATTGGAGTCTTGGAAACGGTAGCAGTTACAATGCTGGTTAAATTCAGAAAAAGTTGCAGAATTTAAATGCCTTGCATATAAGCTGTGGCGTTTGCAAAATTAAACTATCTGTAACCGATTTCGATATTTTGGAAACAAGTTTTTTTGCGACATTAGTTTTTATTTATTTCCGACATTATTATAACAGATATAACAAATGAATAATACTTTTTATAGTCACTTTTTAGGCTGAATAAGATAGCCTTCACAGATTTTCAGTAACTACGACATTTAGTTTTCAAAAAATCAACTTTTTTTTTAATACGACCTTGTTATTTTTATTTTTAAATTTAAAGCCTTTTAGAATTCTAAAACTGGTGATATATCACTTGTAGTGGTTTAACATCTAAAGTGTCATGGGAGACAAACGTTCTCCTCCATTTGGGGTGACGTTACAGATCATTTGGGGCAGTGGGGAACAAATGTCGTCTCCCGGTCTTACTTCTAGTTGCGGCCGTGTCTGTCAACGTATACGCGACGATTGCATTCAAAGTATATATACAGAGTGGTCCATTTAAAGTGTAACACTGTAATATCTTCGAAACAATTAGTGTTACCGTCAACTGGGGTTACTTTGCCCAAATTTCAAATTCAGATTAATGTAATTTTAAAATTTTCCAGAGAATAACAAAAACAAAAATACCTACGTTTGTTAGAAGGTTTGTAGAGATAATTTGTGATATAAAAGTTTCTTTAAACATTTTAGTTTTACACAAAAAAAAAACATGGTGGGCAAAGTTACCCATGTTGTTGGCGTCAGATTGCCCAGTACATGTTTTGTGTATTAGCGGGCATTGTAACCGCTTTGTATGTAAAGAGAACTTTTATTTTTTCAATATAATACAAAAATATATAAGTGTGAATGAAAAAATGTCCATATTTTATTAATATAGGTTCATAACTTAACGAAAATACCCTGAAACGTTAGTATCAAAGTAGAAGATTCCTCTTTTCTCCTTTGGTGGAGATGATTTTAAAACCACATCGGAACGACAAGCAGTTGCTTCGTCAGGTTGAGCAGGAAATGTAAAGGATTTTCCTATATTGTTTGTTCTTAGGTAAGAAACTTCTAAATCTCCGTCTTCAAAAATGTTTAAAAGTCTTGCCATGAAATGCTTGATACTTTTTTCTTTTCAAATTTGATAATCACAAAGTCTCCAATCTGAAAATTTTGTAATGGTACCAATTGCTCTTCCAGTGCACGGTTATCATTTTCGGATGCCTCATCTTCCGTTTCATAATCGCCTGTCGAGTCATGTAGGGAGATATCATCTTCTTCACTACTTGAGCCTCTTTCGGCTTCTCTTAATCGTTTCGTTGATGGTGGTTTTCTGAATGGTTCTTGAACAGTGGACGGTTGAACAGTAGACGGGCCAGGTACCTCAGTAGGTTGTAAATCCTCAGTACATATTGCTTTTCCTGCTGGTAGAGGTACTTTCTTTCTAACGACTTTCTTATAGTTGTCAGGTTCTCTACATGCCTGAAGATAAGCAAGTAGTGTATCGCTAACTCTTTTGCTTTGATCAGTGTCTTCAGCATTTGGGCTAATTGCGCCAGGAACTCTTGTCAGAACTGCATTTTTGTCTAAAGGGACTATTCCACATTTCTTGAACCCAGCGATAAGGTTTACTGAAGCGTTTGTAGAAATCGCAGCCAGAAGGGTTGACGACAGTCGTGGAAATCGTGCCTTTTCAAGAGTATTACAAGAGGGATTTTTCATTTTAAATTCTGTGTTAATAATTTTCTCCACTGTCGTTTTAATGGGGCAAAGAAGCAAACATCCAGTAGCTGGCATAAATGTGTTGTTTGAGGTGGTAAAAAAATGAACTTGATATTTGCTTCTTCACAAGCTGCGATTACTTTGTAGCTTACATGACTACCTACTTAAATTGTCGCCGATAAGGCATTTGGTGCCTGCCTTACGTCTAGCCCAAGGTATAACTATTTTAAAAATCCATTCTTCAAAATTTGTGGCATCAAACCATCCACTTTTTGTTCTTCCATAATACGTCCCAGGTGGACCTCCTTCTGCCCAAGATCTCCACATGCATTCAGCTCGGTAAACAACGTAGCACGGCAGCAATTCTCCACTTGCAGAACCAGCAAACATCAAAGATATGCACCCTTTAGAAGAATTCATATGCCTTTCAGGGTATTTTACTCCCCTACGAAATACCATTAGTTTTGAACCCGGGTCGTCGCTTAGGTTAGTTTCGTCAGTATGTTTTCTAGTGGCACATCGACCAGTGACTCTTGAAGATGGTCAAAATATGAGGACGATGAGGTAACACCGACAGTAGCTCGTGCTCGAGATATATTTTGGCATTTTCTTACAGTTAACTCGTCTCTATGACGTTTAACGAAATTTCTGTACCAGTCTTCCCCAGGCATAGTACCATTTTTAAATTTCCGTAGAGTTCGACCACTTCTTGCCAGATAGTCTCTGACAATCACTCTTACGTCGATAGCAGCTAAGGGCATTCCACAATCAGCACAAACCAAAATCTGATGAACAATTTCAATTTCCTCTTGTGGTGAGAGTTCAGTTTGTCCACCAACAGGTTTACTATGTGTCCCTTTCATTTTGTTTCCAAGGGTTTTTCTTGGTATGTTATACTTGTTGGCTGCTTTCCGTATGGACAGTCCTCTAACTGTAACATCTTCTATAGCTGCAGTTAATTGGTCCGAAGAGTACGAAATGTATGAGCGGTGGCCCAGTTTCGGTTTATATGTTCTTCCCATAGTACTGAAAACAAAACTGAATAAATTAAAATATCATCTGTTTGCAACAAATACCTAATTATTTAAACCTATTTGTTACTTGGGCACTATTTTATTTATTTTAACAGAAAAAGTAATGGCGGGCAATGTGATCCCAAATTTTGTGGGAATCATGGGGCGACATTGTCCACCAACATAAAAAATATCCTTGTATAATTTAACATCGCAACTACAAGTGCCCTACACTCGTTATTGTATCAGAAATAAACATTAATAACCAATAACACTCACCTGCTTCTGAAATCGGTTCACCGTATAGAAGATTATACAATTAAAAATCACCTTTTTATTCACTGTCCTAAAAACACGTGGCTCCTCTCATATACAACCTAGCAATGGCTGACTCACTTCTGTACGTCTCGTAACAAACCGGTACATTTGGTTCCAAGTAATGTAGCGCCTCTCGTGATCGACGCGTTAGTTATGTATCGCAGGAAAACTCCTCTTTTGAAACTGGGCAAAGTCGCATCACCGGGCAAAGTAACCCCAGTTGACGGTATGAAGAAAAGTGTTAGACAAAAGTTTAACTATATGAAGGGGCTCATACGATGGCCGATTTCTGAAGACATGTTACTGCGTGTGCATAGAGATTTTTCTGCGCGAATACGAAAGTGCATTGAGGCTGGTGGCCGCCAATTTGAACATTTAATTCGATAGCCGTCTGCTTTCTTCAACTCTTTACCTTATGTAAACAATTTGCAGCTCCTATTAACATTTATTTTCTATTTTTACATTTAACAAACGTAGGAAAAACATTGCTGCACTGACTTTTATTATGTCCTCATTTTTTCGTATCTCGATTAATATTAATTTGAGGTCATATGCCGTTTACTATTTTTCTATTCACAACTTATTGCTCTTTTAGAATTTGATAAAAAAATACCATATGAAGGGTACAGGGAAAGAAAGCGTTGAGTCAGTAAATTAGGTTTTTAAGAAATTGCATTTTAATGGGTTAAATTTTATATAGCACCTGTATTAATAAAATTGTTAAACCAAAACTTTATATATATTATGATGGTTGTCTAACAAATTAGGCATGATTGTAATTATCATCTTTGCTGTAATATTTATTTTGTGAATGCAATTATATATTGGTAACTACCGAATAAAAAAATAAGAACGCGTTCAGTCCATGAGCAAGCACTTTTTGTTCGAGTTCTTTTACTAATACCTACTATAATTTATTAAAGTACTAGATACTAACAAACTGCTAAGATCAAAATTTTGCAATTTATTGATAACAAAATGTGATATTTATGTATTTATATACTGATGTGTTACACATGTGGTATATTACTATAGTAATTTTGATTGTCTTTCGACTCACAATAAACTTTTAAATCTTGTAAGTGTTGGTATTTCTCAAACGATATAGGAAGGAGATCTGAACAATGTACAAAATTAGTATTGAATAAAAGTAAGCAAGAAACGGTTGTCACCTGAATGTGAGAGTTCTGGCAACACAAACTCTCCAACGGCAAGTTTGTCACATTGGACGCGTTTGCGTGGACCCACTATATCAAACGACTCCCAATGCCCGTTATATGTCGTCCGAAGATACACTACCGACGGAAAGTGAGGGATCACCGGGGAAATTACACTAAAATGCTATAGGGTTTGTAAAACAAAAGGTATATTCAAACAAAAACATAGTTTTTTATAAAAACAAACATAAAATTTCTATAAAATGCAATAATATTTACAACTAAAAAAAAGAAAGCAATTCCAGTGATTATTCTATATTTCAGCAAAGTAGCCGCCTTTGCATTTTATAATTTCGCGGCATATTTTCGGCAATCTTGACACAAGTTTCTGGAGGGTACTTATTGGTATAGCTGCCCAAGCATTCGCTAATTGTTCCCAGAGTTGCTTTTGCGATGTAGGACAGTGTTCCCTTATCCTTCTATCTAACTCATCCCACAGCAACTCGATGGGGTTGATGTCGGGTGACTGTGGAGGCCATACCATATTTACGAGGACACCTTCTGCTTCTTTCTGTTGTAAATAGTTTTTACAAAGTTTGGACGCGTGCTTGGGATCATTGTCTTGTTGAAAGTGAAATCCCTCGCCAATTAGTCTAACCCCCGATGGAATAGCGTGCTGCGTCAAAATGTCCAGGTAGCCTTCCTTTTTCAAAATGCCTTCAATGCGATGAAGATCTCCAACACCGTTAAAGGAAAATGAACCCCACACAACCACAGAACCACCCCCGTGCTTCACAGTGGGCACAACACATTCGGACAGCATTCTTTCACCAAGCATCCTTCTAACAAAAGTTCGCCGTTGACTGCCGAATACCTGAAATTTGCTCTCGTCCGTCCACAGCACCTGTGCCCACATTTCCATGGTCCAATCTGCATGCTGTTTGGCCCATTCTAATCGCTTCTTGCGATTTTGTGGTCTTAATAGCGGTTTACGGGCGGCTATTCGACCTTTTAACCCAGCGTCTGCTAAACGCTTTTTTACTGTCGTGAGGGACACCGGATTTGCACGGCTTTCATTCAATTGTGCCCGAATTTCAGGAGCTGTAAGGCGTCTATTCCGTTTAGAAATTATTTTAATTCTCAAATCCTCACCCGGTGTAGTCACTTTTGGTCTTCCTGTACGTGGTCTGGATGCTGTTGTGCCGGTTTCCTGGTAACGTTTCACCGTACCTTGCACTGCACGATATGTTAAATTAAGTTTACGTGCAATTAATCGCAACGAATTGTTTTCCTTGTGTAAGGTGATTATAGCACGACGTGTTCCCGGGCTCAGTTCTTTTCGTTTTGGCATGATTACTTTTTTTTAATAATTTTTACACGGAACACACGTTTCACGACCTGCTTCTACAATTATTAAATGTAAACTAATATTCTGTAGCTGATAGAGGACGAAATAGTATCCTAATGACATAAACAATAGGCTAACATAGCGACTACAGTGATATAATAGTATAATCCAGCTTATCTAAATTCTTAAGAAAAGGTACCGAGACATCTATTGCAACCATAAATCACTTTCGGTTCGTTTATTGTGTTTCCTGGTAATGTTTTCTCTTGCAATGCATACAAGACACTTTATTATGCACATCCAGGAATGGTTTATAAATATGTCAAGAATAAACGATCGTTTCTATTTTATTACGGTCTTTGATACAGGTTGCAAGATGAAATAATGAAACGATGGACGGGTGATCCCTCACTTTGCGTCGGTAGTGTATATCAACCGGGGATGATCTTTTCTAACTCTGTACTCCTTAATAGGTCTTGTGGCAAAAGGAGCAATTTTTTTATATAACTTACTTAAGTGGAACGTCCACTTCCGAAATATTGCCTGGTTAGCGTCGATGACTATAAAAGGTACGGTTTCGTACGTGCTTCTCTGAACACCGTAATCCAATCGTGCGGTACTTCCGCTCTTATTTTTTGGTTTATTAAACCCATATTTTTGTCGCACTCCATATATGAATGCCCACGTATAGGAAATGTCACCTTAACAGTTTCAAATCTATTTTCTGCATGCACCAGATTATGTAAGAAGCGAAAAAAGGTAACATTCTTATTTTGCCCTCCGCACGAATCACAAAATATCTCTATGTTCTTTACATCCATGCTGAGGTAATTGTATACAAAATGGTGTACCATTGAACAAACATCATCGCTACCTTTTTTTGCTATTGTTTCTGGATATAAATAAAACACGCTTTCTGAACTCGATAAAATATGAATATTGAAAATAAAAACTGAAAGTTGTCTTTTATAATAAACGTCGTTTGTTGATATATTAGGCGTAAGGTAAGGTGGGGTAAGAGGGAACGGGTTTTTGTTGAGATGACTTAAATCGTTTACTATTTAGAAATACATATTTATTAAAACATGTGACTTTTTAAATTTGGCTTCTGTATGGCTTTAGAGACATACTATACAACCCTGTATTTTAAATTGCAAATCTTTTTTGCAAGAATAAACATATATTTTTTTAATGACATGTGTTTCCACTTTCCCGGGTAGCCGGGGTAAGTGGGAATATTAGTATAGAATAACTATTTAAACGTGTATTCATTTTTTCGGGGAAAGTGAGTATGGTTAAAGGATAAAACAACTCAACGTCAATTTTTGAATTTTTTTTTAATAAAGTTAATACACGTTGAATCCAGTGAACTCCATGCCAAATGAAAAAATTGTACCACGTCGATCAACCGTTGGTTTGGGCAAAACCAACACTACACTTTCTTCGGAAATGTTGTCAGTATCGGCCATTGAAGGAAAAGAGAATTTACTTTTTCCTGAGTGTTTTAGAAACGTAACTGTCCAGGGTGCATCAAAATCGTTGGTCTTTTCTTGCACTTTTCCCACATAATGTTTTATAGTTTTTTTTCCAGCGTATTTGACTAATACCCACTGACCTATGTCTACTTTTGGATTATCGGTAATCTCCATGTTCGGGCAGTTTTCTTCGGGCTCAAACTCTTCCAGATCTAAGTCGGAATTGGACTCTATGGCGGGAGGATCATCTTCGTCTTCACTACTACTAATGATATCCTTTGGTTTCCTTTTGTTTTTTGGTTTTGCTTTAAATGGACCAGCACACGGCTCTTTAAGACGGCTAATTACTTCTTCCGAAGTTATTATTTCGGCTCCAGCAGCTACTCTTCTGCGTTTCAATGGTTGCGAAGGTGTTGTTTGTTTGATTTTTTCGAGAATTAGGCTTTCTATGGAAACTTTTGGATTTAAATTTTCTTGTTCGATAATTTCATTTTCACTCGTCTCAGTGCTAATAGTCTTGAGAGATGCTTCTTCGCCACTCTCTTCATTAGCTAAATTGTTGTTATTCCTATTCTCGAAACGCTTAAAAGCTGATGGAAGGTAAGTAGCATTTGGTATTACTTCTGGATTAAAAGGCGAAATACCTGCCTTCTTAAAACCATTTTGGATAATTTCTGGTTTAGTTTCTAACCAAACCTCTCTAAGAAGTTCAGAAAATATCTTCTTTGGCATTTTTTTACCCTGATTTATCCTCTGCCAAACCACAAGTTTTATATCCCAAGCGGTTTTTAAGGACTTAAACACTGACAGATCTAGTGGTTGAAGTAAGTGGGATGTATGGGGAGGAAGTTTGAGGATGGTGATATTGTTTTCTTTAGCTAATTGCAGAACCTTCCAATCAACATGTGTACTGTGTCCGTCATAAATGACAAGAACTGGTCTTTCTTCTCCAATTATTGGTAGAAACGATTTTTCAAAATAGTTGTTGAAGATTTCCTTTTCCATCCACCCCTTGGTGCTCGCTGCATACACAATTTTTCCTTCAGGAACATCTCCATGAGCATGTGGACCTGCAACCCATTGATCCCAGACAAACTTGCCTTTGTAAATTACTAAGGGAGGTGCTTTTTCACCCGCCGCATTAACAGTCGACAGAATGGTTGTATTTTCTCTCCCTGGCCCAGATATTACTCTTGTGGATGGCTTTCCCTTTTCACCGACAACTTTCGTTTTACTTGGATCCATACATAGACTCGTCTCATCCATATTCCAAATATGATTTGGTTTATCGTGTAGGTCAAGATCATCTAAGGTTTTTTTCAGTAATGTGAAGTATTCATTTATGACAAATGGATCGGTCATCTTTTTACGTGCATATTCTATGCCTTGTGGTTTCTTAATTGACAAATTGTATCTCTTTTTAAACTGAAGAAACCAATCTTCGCCTGGAATATTATTCTTAAAGAGCGTTTTTGAATTATTTTGAGTGACGTATTCAGCTATCATATGTAAAATTTCGCTTCTCGAAAGTCCAAATCCCCATCGTTCGAGAGTTTTAAGCCCAACGGCGAGCTGCTCCTCTATGTCTCTTCCTAGTGCTAGTGGTCTTCCAAGTGACTGACTTTTCACGCCTCTTTTTCCGGTCAGTCGATTGAAGAGAGTCGTTTTTGGTATACCATATGTCTGCGACGCACGATGTAACGTAACATTTCCGTTTCTTATGTCATTTAAGGCGTTTTCGAGCTGTTCTTCAGTGTACCCACTTGCCCTCTGAGTTTTTCTTACGTAATTACGAACCATATTCGTACCTGAAAGCAAACAAAACACGTTAAAATACTAAAAATTCAACGAGGCAAGTGAGAATTCAACTGGGGCAAGTGAGAATTCAACTGGGGCAAGTGAGAATTTAGCCGGGGCAAGAGGGAACTTCCAATTAACGCATACTAGGGTGAGGTTAGGTGTTGTAAAATATTAAAACACAAAAGATTAATGATTTAAACATAATTAACGTACATAATATGTACTTACCGTAAAGTTCTTCAGCACTATTTCACACAGGGGCAAGAGGGAATGACGGTTACAATGATCGATTCTGTATCTGGTTGACTTCACGTGCTTAACACTTCAGCTAAACGTAAACACAGCTGACTTGCCACCATCACACTACTCCATAGACATGTTTCGACAAATGGACGGAGCGTCGCAGGCCTTGGCATAGATCGCGGGAAGTTTAAAGTACCGTTCTCACTTACCCCATATTCCCACTTACCCCACCTTACCTTACACAAATTCTTTGAAAAATCAATGCATATTGTTTCTTTAGATATATCTTTCATACTGCTATATTTTGCTGCTTTTTTTCTTGAATAAAATGTTGCTGCTCGCCGTTTATGTAATTCTTGCATAGTTTCTAGTTGCCTAATTTTCGTTAAAATTTCGGATTGTTCTGTTATACTATTATTTTCTTTTTTATTTACTTCTCAGCATTTCATATCAGCTAAGTATTTATCGCAGGTGCTGCAAGTATCGGTTCTTGGATATCCAAAGAATATATTAAATTCGTTATTGAAAATTGTCCTATATGTTTCATAAGATACACTAACTTGTGGATATTTTTCGTTGAACATTTTAAACATTTTGCTAATATTGAGATCTTCCGAGAGATATACTCTACTTGAATCTTTTAGACTGTAATGACTGCTTCGACCTGGAAACGACTTTATATATTCACGGATGGCATTTAAGTTTTCTTCATTTATTTTTCGAGGACGATTTTTGTGTTTACCTCTTTGATCGCGAGGTGCCTGACCAGTTTTTTTCAGAGCATCTACTAAATATTCGATTTTCTTTCGTTTAATTCCATGCAGCGACATAAAAGCCACTTTACAGACTTCAACATCATTGTTTATACCGTTTTCTTCAATCCTGACTCTATATTTGTAACTTGCTTCGTTTAACCTAGCTTCAGCTTCGTGTTTTCTAGCTCTTCTTCGTTGCACGGGAAGTACACTAATGCAACCACAAAGGTAATTGTTCTGACTATCTACCGATTCTATTAAATTAAAATTGTGAATTATAGTATTTTTTCCTTATCTGATATTTTTTCAAAACAATGTTTTCGACAAATACATGGTGGCCCTAAGGCATGTGATTGATTGTTAATCCGTTTCCTAGCATTACTCAAACGCCCGTGTACCTTTCTTTTCCTTGTTGTAATTATAATTTTTTCACTATTTGAGCTGTCACTACCAGATACGTCCATTTTAAACGATTATTATCAAAACACTAAAAATCAGGAAACATAACCTCATATCATGAAATAAAAGAACAAAATGCGCAATACGGACTCAACACGTTTTTTCCCTGTAACATAAGGACTTACCACCTTTTTCTCATGTAGGCCTATCTGAAAACAGCTATTATTACGGGACCTAACACGTTATTACTATTTCTGAAATCTATAAAATGGTGTAATATCGTCAAAAATCAAAATTTTGGACTTAACGCGTTTTTTCCCTGTACCCTTCATATGCTATTTGAACAAAAAGAGTTGACCTTGCTATGACCTTTGTGTCTTTTTTATATTGACAACAGTAGCGTCATCGAATGAGACTCTTCATATAGTTAAACTTTTGTATAACACTTTTCTTCATAACATTAATTGTTTCGAAGTTATTACATTGTTACACTTTAAATGGAACACCTTGTATATGGTCCAGTAGAGTATTGGACAATATTATGCCGTGCTTGGTTTCAGTGTCGGCCTGTACTCAGTTAAATGATACGAATTTAAAAAATCAAGCAAGTAATTGTAAAAGGATACTTTATTTTAGAAAAGCTGAGTGGCTTTCAAAGAAGCAGGACATACAGTAATATTTTGAACATTTTTCGCACAGTAATTTTGTTTTTCTTGTTGAATTTTTAGCCTTCTACCCGATACTTTGGCAATTTTGGCATAGCAGGAAGAACATGCTCGCCTATTTTCTGTTTCAATCAGTAGATGCTGATCGTCACACTTGACTTGAACAGGCGTTAGTGTTTCTCGTTTTATAAGGCCTAGAAATAATCGGAAATAAGTTCTAAGAAACGAAAGTTTTAAATTTTACCATCTATAACTTCTTCCCGAAATTGGGTAATTGTCATCTTATCATTTGATGCAAGATATAGGAGTTTACCATTGCAGCTCCAATTACTAATTCCATTGCTAACTTCGTGTACCATTTAACACCACGGGATAATGAGGTATTATACGATTTCATCTGGTCTGAAATACTAGTAGACAGTAGTTTTTGAAGATAAAAGTTAAAAAATAATTGAGTACACCTTACCGGAAATGCGAATAAACCTCTTATGTTTATTATATTCTATAACAGTCCTTGGTTTGATAACATTCTGGGTTCTTCTTCTAGTGGTAATCATTTCAGGTATGTATTTCGTGTTGAGCATCATAACATCTCTCTTATCTTTCTACTTTTCTACAAATATACCGGTATTGCTTTCCTCAGCTATAGTTTCACCACGTTTCAATTTTTCTTGTAATACATTTCTAGGATTAAACTTTCTACTGCTGCGCAGTGTTCCAATGATGGAAGCGTTTTCTTTGAGTAATTTTTGTATCAACTACAGATGTATAGTAATTATCAACAACTACTGTTCTTCCACACTTTAGTAAATTTTTCGTTAAGTCCAAAACTATTTGTGATGGAACTCTATGTTCCTGGGTAGGATCCTTCCCCTGCCCACAGTAAACCTTCAGATCGTATAAATATCCGCCACCAAGACATAACTTGAAAAGTTTAATACCAAATTTAAATCTCTTGTTTGATATGTAGGGAAAATGTATCAGAGACGGCATACTTCTTTTCAAGTGCGTAGTAATCGACAACCGATAGAGTTTTAAATTGAATAAAAATTGAAATAAATACTAACATCATTTATGTAATGAACTATGCTTTTGTTAGAATATACAACAACAGGATTTCTTAGTAAAATATATTTATTTAAACCATTACACGTGCCATCTCACCCGCAACTGTATGGGTAAGATGGCATACTTAAAATTACTTACATATTAGTCAGAACAAATGTCACAAATAAATCTTTTTGCAAACTTGGGCAAACCTGCACATTCCGCATGAGCCCACTTTTTACAATTTCGACATCTTAGCCATGTTTCGCGAGCACGGGAAAGTGAAACCAATTCATTGCAATAGATACATGCAGCGTCTTCCTCATCATCATCCACAGTATCCATGTCCTTGACCTCTTCGTCTGAGTCTTCTGCAATTACTAGGCGTTTCTTTGCGGCACGAGCAGATTTACTTAGTGTTTGTGCTTCCTTCTCAGCAACTATCTGCTTTGCCAAATTAATTTCTGGAGTGGTATTAAGAACCCCATATTGGCCTTTCTTTCTATTATTTCTTTTTCTTTGCGAAGAAGCAATTGGAATTGGTGAAATTTCTGCCACAGAAATATTTTTAATATTTTGTCTTTGATTATTGCCGTTCTGATTAATGATGTTGCCGTCATGATTACTGTATGGGCCCGGTTTGATGGTTATTATTTTCGTATTTTGTTCGTTTTGGATATCGTCTTCATATGGTATGTCAGTAACATCTGCTGGGCAGAACATCCAATCTGGGAAAATGTTTGGGTTAAGTGGAGAAATGCCTGTTGAAGATAAACCACTCGTCGCACTTGTAATTGTAGCTGCTTTCATGTATGCTAGGTTCAAGATTTCCGCAACCTGAAAGTGGGTTACGGTTCGCCCTGGATGATTCTTCAACCAGCTACTTAGCTCCTGATTATAGAATGAACGGAGAGGTCCATAGAAGCTTACGTCAAGCGGCTGCACTCGATGAGTGCAGTGCGGAGGGAAGCAAAACAGAACTATACCATGTTCTTTCGCGTAAGTTATAACTTCAAAACTTTTATGACTGGAGTGGCCATCTACCAATAGCAACACCTTTTTTTTCTGTACTTGGTTTCACAAATTTGACGAAATGCTGAAGCCATTTCAAAAACAGCTCGCTGTTCATCCAACCTTTTTCTTGAGTCAGTCCAATAGCTCCAGGCGGTGCATGATCCATTAACTCATTTTTTATATTTATCCTGGGGAACATCAGCGCCGGAGGTACGAAGGGTCCAATTCATACAACATACTACGGTTAGGTGTTGTCGTCGCTCAGCACTGCTCAAAACACCCATTTGTTTGCGTCCTTTGCTTGCATAAATTTTGATATTTTTTGACGGAACCGTTGACAATTCAGATTCGTCTACATTCCAAATGTCCGCTGGCTCAAATAAATATTGTTCGAGAGTATCTGATAAACGTTCAGAATACTTTGATATTTGTACTCTGTTAAATGAACAAGCTCTTGCAACAGAAGAAGACTCAGGGTTCTCAAGGTTATTGACACATTTCTTTTTGTGAACCCTCTAAGCCACTTCCAACCAGCAGTTTTTTTTTTAAATTATTTTTTGGTGTGATAATCTATAAAAGATCTCACATGAAGGCCAATATCGCATTTAGCACATCGTGTAGTAGTTTTCATATGACAAAAACGACATTTGGGTTGACGCTCTTGTGGAATTACACAAAGATGTATTCCATCAAAGTGCGAATCGATGTTTTGACGTACGCTAGGTCGTCCTACAGCGGTGTTATTAGGTTTTGAATTTGTCTGGAGTATTGAAGATGCAATTGGCAAATAAACAGAAGTATCATTTTTTGCTTCTGATTGCTGTCCTATATAAAGACATGTTTTGGTCGCTCCTATCTACAATAAAATGTTTGCAGCCATGACGCCTAAAATAGGGCACCATGGCTTCATCAACACTATGATTTTCAACTTTAGGTGCATATTTGAGAAAATTCTGGTTCAATAAAGTAAACAAAGGACGAACTTTTCCAAATTTATCATCACGAGTCAAATTATTGTTATCTGCCATATGAAAAACGCTCATTATGTAATCAAATCTATTTCTAGCCCGATACGAATATACGTACGTATATTCTGTAAATATTTATCCTTTTCCCAAAAGATTTTGCGTCTCGGGTACGGTACATATCAATATCAAAATTCCAACGAAAGCCTTCATTTTTCGCAGCGTAACTGGTTTGCTGATTCTATTTTTCATAGTAGCATAACGGTTAGTATCGTCAACCAGTACATCAAAAATATTTTCATCAAAAAATTTAAAATATAAGGACGTTGGTGAATAATCATGAAGGTTTTCTAATTCCATTTCTTTGTTTGAATCGAAGTTACCCGATTTATATGGAATGTGACTATCAGTCCAATTGTAAAGCTTAGTAACTTTTGTAAGATATTTTGTTTGTTTGGAAACTAGTTGAGCCAAAGGAATAGTTTCATCATCGGAATCGTAATCTTGAGAAAGTACATGTATTTCCACAGGAGTCCTCAGTTGTGTAGGAGGTAAATTATCGGGAGACATTTCATCCTCCTGCCCAGAATCTTTGTCGGTTTTGGCGCCATCGTCGGGTGGCATCATAACTATGTTGGCTGAAGAATGAGGGAGCTCATCTTCAAGCATTGCCAGAGCTTCGTGCAACGAGAATCCTCTGAAACCAAATTAAAACCAATTGTTTTATGTTTTCTTTCACGATGTACAAATTAGTCTAAATAAAACCTATAATATGCATGCCAGTAGTTCTTGTTCCTAACGGCCTACATTAAAGGACGGCACTAAACGATAACCAACTATCAAACTCCAGCATGCATTATTGAGGTTATGAATCAATAGAATATTGGTTCAGACCCTAAATATGAAAATATTGACCAAATTGAGCTGTTAAAACAAAATTGTGAAATTTACCTTACCTTGCAAACCTGATGTCACAATTAGCCATTTTAATGCGATTTTAAAAGTGATTTTAGGAAAAATTTGCAACGCAACGTAAACAGAGTGGCAGGGGAACACTAACTGCGATTGTTTTAAAAGCCACTTAAACGATTTGAAACCGATTTTTCGATGAGAGGCGCACGCATAAATTCTTAAAGTTGACGTCCTATTACTAGGACGTCAGGATTATCTGGGATGGACAATAAGGTAAAGACCTCCATAATGTCCTTATCTCTCGAACAAGTTGCTTGATTGTATGTGTCCTTTTTAGCGTTAGATATGCCAAAACATTTTTAATTGGATTGGCGTCAGGCGATTGTGACAGCCAATCCAAGACATTAATACCGTTCTCGCGTTTTCACTGTGTGCAACGACGACTGCGATGTTTTAGATCATTGTCTTCCTGTAACATCCAGTTTTCTTTATTTGATCCAAACCATGTTTCTGCAGATGGAATCAAATATTTTTCATATATTTGCACCATTTTTTTCTGCATTAAGATTATCCGTAAAAACATATGAACGACCAAACCCCTTCTTGGAAAGACAGCCCCAAAAATGGACTTTTATCGTATGTTTTACGATACTCTGTATATATGTCTGGGTAGGTCTACATCAGGCTCGAGATGTAGACATTCGTGTCCAGAAAGATTATTCATTTGTAAAAATGACTTAATTCCAATCACGATACATGTTTTCTACCGCCCATGATAGTTTCTTGTTTATGTGCTTTTCAGACAGCAACGGCCTCTTGATAGTGCTTCGACTTTTAATCTTCTTGTCATGTAAGCGAGTATGTATGGTTCCAATCAACACATGTATACCTTTCTGCTTGAATCTTGACAGTCCTTCACGTAGCGTTATAGCCCTTTTGCCAGTAAATGTTGAAATTATCAATTTATCCTCTGTCTTGGATGCTTTGCGAATTTTTTCCGCGTTCCGGAAGATCATCGACGGTTGACTCTTGATACTGTTTTACTCATTTATGCACAAACTGTTTTGACGTTTTCATATATTTAGCTGCTCGTGTAAAAGACATTTTAGATTCTTTCGGACGAGAACAGAGGAACACCGCCTCAAATCGACGAGCATACGCAGTACTCAGCCTGGAAAATGGATGCACATGCCGAAAGTCGAAGTATTGCGGCCACTTTAATATAATGCGTCGTAGTGCAATGTATCCTCACCCTACTGTATCAAATAGTTTCCAATTATCAGGCTTCAACACGATTTTGTGACGCCCACGCTTATTTTAAACAGCCTGTAGTCGTTGGAGGCTCAGGATTGTGAAGCAGCGAAGAGTCGACTGCGGCGTTATAATGAGACTTGAACGAATAAAATACAGAGACATCAATGAGACATGTTTCATTGTGGCTCAAAGCACATGCCAAATAGATATTATAAGTTAAATAAAAACTAAATGAACCAGACAAAGCTAATGATAATAGCTTAATGATTATGTTAATTAACAGAAGAAATACTTACTAATTTCAGCGTTTCTTAATCTCAAATTTACAGTGGAAAATATGCAAAAATATTTAGTTTTGGTAGCTGAGAAACGAATTGTCACTAAACAATCCGAACGAACAACTGCAATAAACTGCTGCCGGTATGAAAATGTGTAGATGTAACTATTCCTCCACTGTATAGAATAGATGACAGCACAAATCCAATGGGAATTGCTCTTTATTCGCAATTATCTATATACAAAAAAAACACTCAGGTTACCTTGCTGTTTAAAAAAAAGCAAAATGTTTGCCACCTGCATTCCACTCCTGTACTTTTAAAGCAGCTGCCACCATTTCATTGTTATATTTTTTCAATGTTATATTTATTCACTAAACACGTCACATCATTCTTATTTAGTAAATTAATTCCTTCCACCTTCTGTTTCCTAAGTTTTCTTGCATCATCCAAGATTCTGTCTGTTGGTACTCCGGACTTCAATTCTTCAACCACCATATCCTTTTCCATTGTCGACAGGTATTTTGTTCTAAGGGAATTCTCGTCATGGCCAACATGTGTTTTCCAAAACATTACATTTACTTGTCCGCCTACTCAAAAATTAAACATAAAAAGAGGTTTATGTAATATAAATATTGGTTACCATTATCATCAATTTTAACAATTTGGAAGGGCATATTCCACATATCTTGATTGTCCCACCAGATTTCTCAGCCCTCTTATAATACTTACTTTGATATCCTAACTGATTTATTCATTTATCATATTTATGTAAAAATAATATAATTATTTCACTCTTATATACTTCTACTTCTTTATACTTTTTACGTTGGGTGCATCTGCTTATTGCCTAATTGACTTCAATTTTTTCTGAAGTCTTCCACCTTGAGTAATCATCACTGCAAGAAAATTGATAGACCAAGTGTTCTATACTTACCTCGTGAGTATTTTCTATATGAGTTTTCAAACTTTCGAATGTTTTAATTTCGTTTCCTTCCCCACATATGGGACACACAATATGATGGCTTTGAGAACTTTCCACTTCTACCTTGTGTATTCCCTTGATATGCCAGTTCGTCAGTCTTATTGTAGAAATTATTTTGCTGCAATGGGGACGTGTTCCTAATGGCATTGATAATGAACAATCCATTCTTTATATCTAAAGTCTAAAGGTCCGACACACTTAATCCTAAACAACTGTAACTATAATAAAAAAATATGAAAAATGTAACAACATACATATACAGGTGTCCGACGAGGAACTTAGAGGTTTTTGTCTAGCGATTGTAACGCAACTTTGACCACGCATATATCGACAACCGTTGAGAATACGACCTATGTTTATAAAAGTTTTTTTCTTATTTTTGACCAAGGAATCGCTATACAAAAACCTCGAAGTTCCTCGTCGGACACCCTGTATAATAGACTATAATACAAATAATAAGGTAACTATTTTGTTTTAACGAATATATTTGTATACAATAAAAGGATATATGAATCTATGATTGCAGAAAGGATATATGTGTTAGAGGATGAGTTTTGAGAAAAATACAAAAAACTGTTTTTGGCTTTCCACGTGTCAAAAGTAAAGCATGTTCAGGGTTGTATCACAAATATTTCTCGATTTGAACACAATTTAAAAGTTTTATCACGTACTATTTGTGAAGAGCATGTAAAAACGGCATTAGAATTCATTGCACATATACCCTTTCTGCACTATATGCAAGATTTTAGAAAAGAAAAGTACGATGTAGCTCATAATTATGTTTATTTCATACAAAAAGCCAAAAACATGTTACACAAAGCTCAAATGAAACTATATTACATATTTTTACAATATAACTAACAGTCAATTAGTTGTTGTAGGCCATTCGAAGATTGAATTCCAAAACTCTTCTACGTTCTCACAATCTTCTACGAATTTAGCAGACTTCTTAATATGGTCCATTTTTTCTGTAGTAATAGGAATTTTTCCTGCAGGGTAGGCTTTTCCAAGAGGTTGACTTAGATTTTCAGATAGAGATAATACAAAAGTGTGTGTTACGAACGAATTAATAAAGGTTCTGGCCACCACTACTCCTTTACCATCTTTGATATGGTAGGTAAAATGATGGTAAGTGCTGATATTGAATGGAATTCGTTTATCCTTAGGGGCTTTTGTAGTTTCAACAGAAACTGCTGTAGATTTGTAGATATTACGCCACCAGTCTTTAAAGTTTATGATATCATTGCCCTCAACAACATGTATTGTAGCCTTATGTTTGCTGTTTGCAGATGCTATTAGTTCAATGTATTGATGTAAAGTATGTACACGATCAAACTTTTTGAGTTTGCGTTTGAGGTGCCCGAAATCTCTGTCGCAGGGCAAAAATGAGTGACCTCTTATTGGAAAATATTGATCTATTGAATCAAATCTACCGGAGTCTTTCAAAAAGAGACACATTCTGGATACAGTGTTATTTTTATTTTGCCCTGGACAATTGTCACAGAATAAGTGAAACTCCTTTACATGATTCGGTATATACTGCTGTATGTATCGGTAAATATAAGCACAAACTTCATTAGGGCTTTTTTTAGCATTGCCTCTTTTACGTGTCTTACGATGTTCGTCGTCCATCGTGATTTACAAAATGGTAATTATTATTATAAACACCTACCTACACACAAGCTTAGCCGGCCATTTATAAATAATATATTTGACATATATTAGCGACGCCTACGTTGACCGCAGAAAGGGTACAAGATCGTGACATATACCCTTTCTGCATTCAATCACAATGCGGATGCTTAATAAAACACACTTTCGAAATGCAAATTGACTTCTTTCTGCACTCAATCGCTTGGTATTCATCTAAAGAACTTGAATTCGCATTAAACTCAATTTCGACTAAAATGGCGCTTGAACCCTTTCTGCACTCATTGATTCATATATACTAGTGCTTCGTCAAATAAATTCAGCCAACACAATTAAATGACAAAGTGTCATGTGCAGGTAAAACAAAAACCGCAGTAAATTCAAGGATAAATGTCAAACTATCGTTTGCGTACAAGGTACGTGCTTTTGCGTATTTTACTGTAGTCTGTGATTTTGCCTGTAAATATTACCTTCTTCAGTGACTCGTATCTTGGGAGCATAATAACCTAAAATTTAAATAAATACAAACACGTATTTGACATGTTATTTATTAAGTAATAAAGGACCTACCTTCTGCAAATCTGAGGAATATACCTATAGTCACATCGTTTGGATCACTTTTATCCTTTGCATAGAATTCGCGAGCTTCATCAGCTTTCTCTTTATGAAGGTACTCTTTACAATCTGGGCAGTCAGGATCGGCTTCATTTTTGCGCCCACAGTCTTTTTTATGAAGAAAACATTTCTCACACATAAAGCATTCGTCATGGCCTAATTTCACGAAAGATATGTTCATTTCCTCCACCGTTTATCGATATAGTTCATACGAACATTTAGAATCTTTGTTCTGTGACCTGACATCTTGGTGCAATGTTTTTTAAAATCGTATATAGGTATTGTCCCTTCTCTAGTTTTTTTTTTGGCCTGCGGGATCGAAGCCCATATGCCACCATCGCTTATAAAGAACATTATTAGTAGAATGGGGAACCAGACGTGGTCACACTTCACAGCCTGGGGCCTATCAGACTGGCTAACTTAAAATGTAACAGTAATTCGGCCAACGGAAAGGAGGTTTTACAAATAGTACACGATTAAGGATGGGATGAACCTTCGAAAATTAAATTAATATTTGGATTTTTTTTAATAAGTCCTACCAGTTGGTCATCAATTGCTTTGCTGTTTAAATTCAGTAGCGATATTACGCTAGTTGGAAGCGGAATGCCTCTGGAAATAAGGAAGTTATATAACTGTTGTTGCACATGGATGAAGTTGTTACATGACAAAATAATATGATTTAAGTTTGCCTCCTCATGGCCACAGGCACATGCAGGGGAATCAATTATGTTTAATCTGTGCAGATGGGCTGGGTATCTACCGTGTCCAAATTTTAGCCTACTTAAGGTAGTACAATAGTATCTAGACAGAGTACAATTAAAATACCATGAATTAGTGTTTATTGTATTATGGATGAACGCGTAATGTGTCATATGCGATGCACACAACTCTCTCCAATGTACGTCCCAATCCTCTCTTAGTATACTTGTTTTGGCCTTATGAATTAGGTCCCACCGGGTAAGTACAGGATCATATGGTCGCCCATCCACATAGCCCTTCTTTGCCAGTTCATCGGCTATATCGTGTTCTCGAATTCCAGTATGTCCTTTGATCCAGTATATTTGTCTACGAACATCCATCGCTCTTAAGTCATTAATAAGTTTGATAATGTCTAAAATAATTGGGTGCACACTGTGAGGGTGTTTCCGTTGTTGCGAGGTTTTGAAGACGCTCATAGAATCTGACATTATTACAAGGTATTTATATGTAGTACTCAAGCCATATTTCAGTGCCTCTAGAATCGCCACCGCTTCAGCTGTATATATGCTGGTTTCAGAGTCTAATTTAAACTTCGATTGAACATTATCCTGGTGCGTATAGAATGCACAACCGCACCCATTTGCATTTTTTGAACCATCGGTGTATATAATTAATGCGTTGCTTAACGTTTTTGTAATGCAAGCAAATAGTTGTCTATCATGTTCGGGGATTCCATTATATGACGGAAAGGATATGTTGATGTGTTCATAATAGGCAAAAAATGGAACGTTATATATTTGGGAGAAACGTATACGTGCATGCCAGCTAGCTGTATATCTAAAGGCTGCGGCAAGTATTGGCGACTTTTTCTTTTTTTCCAATAACCGCTTACTAGATCTTCTTTCGCGAGGATGCATAATTTAGACAAAACTTTCGAAGTATTCCTTGTAATTATTGTGTATATATATTTCACCGCCAAATATTTCCTACGAAGGAATAGTGGTGGATCTTGAGCTTCAATTTGAAGAGCTGCTATAGGTGTGGACATCATACCTCCAACACACAGCCGAAGCGCCCCACTATGTATGACATCCAATCTTTTTAAATTCTTTACACCTGTGTTACCATAAATTGTACATCCATAGTCTATTCGGGATCGAATATAAGCAGTGTATATATTAATGGTAGTTTTGAAGTCGCATCCCCAGGATACTTTTGTAATACATCGCAACAAGTTTAGCGCTCTCTCACATTTCGCACTAACTTCATTAATATGAGTAGCCCAGTTCTGCTTGTTGTCTATACATAATCCTAAGTATTTGACATTAAATTGTATTGGAAATTGGATATTGCCCAGTTTTATTTTACCAGTCGGTAAGTCTCTTGTCCGAGACAAGAACATGATGTTGGTTTTTTGTGGTTCTAGCTTGAAGGAATTATGTGTTAACCAAGTGTTCATTGCACCAACGGCTGTAGACATGTTTGTTGTAAGACATTGTATTTTCCTGTTATTCGTGTAACAGCATATGTCATCGGCGTATTGTATGACATTTGCAAAAGGTGAGAGAACGTCATGGAAATCATGGGTATATATGTTAAATAAAATTGGACTTAGGCTAGAACCTTGTAGAAGTCCTTGAGGGAGGAGGCGTGGGCCTAGTTTCTCGTTTGAAATTGTTCGAATGTAAACTTTAATGTTTCGGAAAATATTAACAATACTTTCAGCGGCGGGTCCAGGTAATCCAATATCAATCATCTTCTTTTGTAACCTATTTAAGTCGACACACCCATACTCATTTTTGAAGTCAAGAAATATAGCGCCTGTAGTTGTATTATGGGTCAGATTAGTCTGTATATCTGTAATGAATTCCGTTAATGCATCTATGGTTCCTCTGGCTTTTCTAAAGCCATATTGTCCGGATGGGAGTGAATTGGTTGATTCTAGCCACCATTCTAAACGTTCTTTTATAATGCGTTCATAAATCTTTGTAATACATGACATCAGCGCAATAGGCCGATAGGAGTCAATGGTATCGGGGTTTTTATTGGGTTTTAGAATTGGAACTATTATAACCTTTATAAGACATTCTACTTGTTCATTATTTAGCCGAATCTCATTGTATATATCCACCAAAAGCTTTTTAAAATTCTCTGGAAGATGTTTTAACATAAGGTAATTAATATCGTCAAATCCCGGAGCGGAGTCTTGAGAATCATTTAGAGCATTGTTCAGTTCACATAGCGTAAACGGTTTTAAGATGTAGCGGTTGATTGTTGTTGTTGATTGCTATCAAGGCAGGGCAGTCTCTAATTATCCCTAACACTGCGGCCCACTTAGCCTATTGTGTTATTCCTGCCTTGATTCCGTTTTACTCAAACAGGTTAGTTCCCTCGATCAGGTTTAGAAGCCTATTTGGTAAATCTTTCTCCACTGGTAGATCAAATGCGCTTTGCAAAGTAATCCTACGTTGACTTAGTGCCACGCATTCGAAAATGATATGAAAGGCTGTTTCCTCGTCCTCATTGCAGAGTCTGCATAGGGGTTCATCTTTATAGATCCCCATCTTGTGCAGATGACCTCTTAGACAGCCGTGTCCTGTTAATAGACATGTCACTGCCCTAAGTTGAGTCCTGTTTAATGCAAGTAAGTCAGCAGTTAGTCGTTGTGACGGTCGTTCCATCATCCGTTTGCTGTGTCTTTGTCCAGCTACATGGTTCCAATTTAGTTGGTGTTGTTTTATAATCCACTCATTAATTGCACCACGTACTGCACTCTTTGTGATACCCAGACCTGGCTCCGGCCCGGTGAATTTAATTTGGGAACCTTCCCTCGCTAGCTGGTCTGCGGTTTCATTGCCTGCTATGCCCCTGTGTCCCGGCACCCACACCAAGGTGACCTTGTTGTCTCTGGCCAAGACAGTTAGGTTTTGCAGACACTCCCATACTAGTTTGGAGGCTATGTAATAAGATGCTAGAGCCTTTAAGGCTGCCTGACTGTCAGAGAGAATACAGATCGCCTGCCCTCGCGGTTGGCGGCGTAGACTCTCCATCGCACAGGTTTGTATAGCATATATTTCTGTTTGAAATACCGTTGTGTATCGCCCGAGTGGTTCACATACCTTGTAACCCTGGTTTTCCTCGTATACACCAACGCCAGAATTAGTGCCCGCCCTTGACCCATCTGTATACCAGTTTTGGGCGTGCGGTTTTCTCCCTCACCATTTTTCCATTCATCCCAATTCAAGAAAATCTTGAAGGGTTTGTCATAGGAAATCCTGGTGATTGATATGTCGCTCCCCATATCAAAGATTGGGTTTTGTACTATTGCTTCTATTCTGGTGTGCCCCAACCCATAGTGGGGTCTCCAGTTGCTAGTATTCCTTAGTCTGTATGCTCCCATTCTAGCCTCTCCCATGATAAAGATATCGAGGGGAGGCAAGTTTAGCATGGTTTCCATAGCAGCCGTCGCAATACTCTTGATAGCCCCAGTTATACATAGGCACGCTAATCTCTGAATTCTCGAGAGTTTAGTTATCACATGCTTCTGCTTAACTTTTGGCCACCAGACCAAGCAGCCATAAGTTATCATGGGTCTTACTACCATACTATACAACCAATACGTCATATGCGGTTTGAGTCCCCATGTTTTTCCAACTGTTCTACGGGTTGTTATTAACACCCTTTTACATTTGTCAGTCATCTTCTCCAAATGTGAATTCCAGTTTAGTTTAGAGTCCAAGATCACCCCCAGGAACTTGGCCTCCTGACTAATCTGTATAACCTTATTGTATAGAGTCGGTGCTCTTAGGCCTTCCAGTCTCCTTCTTTTGGTGAAGGGTACAAGTGCAATTTTGTCCGGGTTTACTCCAAGGTTCTCCCTCTTGCACCATCCTTCTACCATCTTTAATGCTCTTTGCATAAGTTCTGAAATTATGCTGGTACTCCCACCAATGGTGAGAATCACTATATCATCAGCATATCCCTGTGTATAGAAGCCTGCATTGTTTAGCAGAGCGAGCAGTTCGTCAATTACCATGTCCCACAGTAGAGGGGACAGGACGCCTCCCTGTGGACATCCCCTGGAAACTGACACCTGCATCTTATCTCCCGCCAATGCCGCTTCTACCTGCCTACCGTGAAGCATGGCTTCCATCCACTCACAGATAGTAGTTTCTACTCCACGACTTTTGACAGCTCTTATTAGAGATTCAAATGAGGTGTTATCAAATGCACCTTCTATGTCAAGAAATGCCGCTAATGCAATTTCTTTATTGTTTAAAGTTGCCTCTACCCGCGACACAAGCTGGTGCAAGGCACTTTCACATGATTTACCTGCTTGATATGCATGCTGGTTGGGGTGTAACGGCCTCTCTAGTAGAGAGGTTTCCCTAAGGTACTTCTCAAGCAGCTTTTCCATAGTTTTCAGAATGAACGATGATAGGGTTATTGGTCTGTATGCCTTTGCCTCAGCGTATGAGCTACGTCCAGGTTTAGGTATAAACACAACCTTAGCCCTATTCCAAACAGATGGTATGTAACCCAGCGCCAGACTGGCTCTATAGATTCGGCAAAGCGCTAATGCTATTGCCTCTTCACCTTGTTGTAGCAAGGCGGGAAAAATCCCATCAGGACCAGGGGACTTGTACGCCTCAAAGCTGTTAATCGCCCAAATGATCCTGTTGTATGTTATTACCCTTTTAGCTAATCGCCAGTCCTCTCTCCCAGGCCTTCGTAAAGGCCATTCAAGAGTTTGACTGCCTAATCCACTATTCGGGCAAATATTCTTTGAACCTGGGAAGTGCGCTTCTAGTAAGACCTCCAGCGCTTCTGTCCCAGTGTTCGTGAACTCTCCAGTGGGTTTCCGAATGGTTCCCAGAGGATTTGTTGGATCTTTCGCAAGTAGTCTGTGGAGTCTTGCACTTTCAGATGTACTTTCTATATCCTCACAGAGCTTCCTCCATGACTTTCTCTTAGCCCTTCTTAGGGCTCTGTTATACGCAGTGAGTGAGTTCCGATAATCAGACCACTCATTGGTTTTTTTCGCCTTATTAAATAATTTGCGTGTTCGCTGCCTCAGTAATGACAATTCCTCATTCCACCAGCTGACTGCTCTGGAAGAGTTTCGTTTTGTCTGAGGACAACTTATTTCATATGAGGTTATTATGGCCTCTTGCAATTGTTCGGAGGCAGCCTCAATATCCAGTTCATTTTTTATATCTGGTCTGACCTGCTTGATGTTATCGCTCAGCTCCTCTTTGTACTTCGCCCAGTCGGTTCTCCGTGGATTCCTGTACATCTCAACTGTTTTATCGACTCCCGCGATTTCCAGTATGATGTACCTGTGATCTGAGTGAGAAGGTTCCTCAGACACATACCACTTAGTAACCTGTGAGCTAATGTACACGGAGCTGAACGTTATGTCAATTACCTGTTGCCTTCTCTGTGTTACAAAAGTTGGTTCACTACCATCATTCAAAACCACCAGATTTCGAGAGATAATGTATTCTAATAGTGACTCACCTCTACTATTTGTGTCGGTGCTTCCCCATGCAGTGTGGTGGGAGTTGGCATCCGCTCCGATGATGACCTGGAGGTTAGAATCCTCGCAGTACTTCACCAGGTTTTCCACTTCGTCCGTTGGCGGTGGTTTCGGTGCATCATACGGGAGGTAAGCAGAAGCGAAAATGAGCTCCTTGCTGCTCCCTCTGGTGCAGAACTTCAGCCTTATGGCCGCTAAATCTCTGGAACAGAAGTTAAGCAGCGTTAATGGTTGTAGTTCTTTCTTAACATAAATGCAAGATCTTACTCTGCCATAGCGTAAATCATATATTACATTACCTTTGGCTTCACCTAGGCCTGCTACACGGTCCCCAACCAGCCAGGGTTCTTGTATTAGGGCCACGTCGATGCTGCCCGAGGCTAGCAGCTTACATAGGGAAGATGTAGCGGTCCTTAAATACTTGATTGTGCCTCACCGGTTTGTTGCAGGCGGAGTCGCGAATCATTTGGCATAGTATCCTATACAATATGTCATTATGGGTGCCCCGTCAAAATGGCCCGAGACAAAATAACCCCGACAAAATAGCCCCGAGAAAATACCCCAGTACAAAAGAGTCCAGGATAAAAGAGCTCCGACGAAAGAGCCCAATATAAAATAGGGAAAAAATCTGAAATTGATGATGATATGTGCATTTTTTTGAATTTTTTCATGATTACATCTTTACACTCGCCACAATATGAAACTGCATTCGTATTTAATTACCCATTAAAAATAATATTTGTTGTTCGGAATCCGAATTTTAGTTTCTGCAATTTTACTTTTATTTCTGTCACAGTTACCGTATGGTATATGTTTGTTGGCAATTTGCGAAATGCCTTTTTTTTAATAAATATTTTCGCGTTATATGGCTCTATTAATAAATAAACCTACAATACTATTAACGGATTCCGAACAACAAATATTATTTTTAATAGGTAATTAAATACAAATGCGGTTTCATATTATCGCGAGTATAAAGATGTAATCATGAAAATAATAACAAATAACGCACCCATCACAATTTCAGATTTTGCCCTGGGCTCTTTTGTCGGAACTCTTTTATCCTGGGCTCTTTTGTCTTGGGCTATTTCGTCGGGACTATTTTGTCTCGGGCCATTTTGACGGGTCACGGTCATTATGTGGTACATTGTAATTTGACCAAGTTGGATGCAATTTCTTTATGTTTTTCCAAGCATCACTAATCGGCATATCTTTGTTTATACTATTGCAGAAATTTTTCCAGCTATCTCGTTTTTTGTACTTAAGAAATCTTTTAGAATAAGCCATAATTTCTTGGTATTTACCGGAGGTTCTTTCGTATTCGGATGTCTGTGAATTTCAGCTGTGACAGAAATGATAGTAGTATTATCCGTAATCTTGGGGATCGGACACTTACTAGCTACATGCCCTGTTTTTTTACAGACGAAGCACTTAATTTCGTCCGTAGACAAAAAAATTCGGAATGAGTATTGATTATAATTAACAACTAAGGACTCCGGCAAATTATTACTACGTTCGAAGTTCACGTAGACTTGCCGGCGAAAACTACAAATATGTCTATATTCCGGTAAGTTTAAACCCGCGCTAATAAACGTAACAGGTGAGACCACATCTACCCCAGACTGTTTTAAATGTTCAATGATAACATTATGAGGAATGCAAGGAGAAACGTTCGATAAAATAATACGTTTAGCCGGTGAAACTAAACGTCGCGCTGTAATAAATTTTTCGGCCAACGTTATCCCTTTAAATTAATTAATAAACTTATCAACCATGTTTTTAGAGGAGAAATAAATGCATACTCTATTATTAGCAATCCTGGATGCAAATATTATATTATTTGGACCTATTAAATTCCCTACCCCAATAATGTAATCATTTTTTTGGGTATCACCTGCTTTATCGAAAACAATAGCCTGTTCTCTTTCCGGGAATTTGTAACTGTACATTGATTTTTCCTTAACGATGGATGCAAATGTCTGGGCATTCGCTAAAGTATCAGTAAAATGTGAACTGTTTGCAACTGTATTGGTACTATTTCTATTACCTCCCTCAACGGAAATAATATTTGCATTAACCGTTTCAGATTGAGACATAGCTCTCGAGTGCTGTTTTTAAAACTGATCGACCAGCTGATCGACACAGCCGTCGCCCGCTCCTCACACCCGCGCGCTCTCCAACGCGCCGCATGCGCGAGGAGAGCAAGTCAACAAGAATAAAAAATTGTGTATTGCACGATAACCATAACGTGACTCTTCTCTAGAGTTTGCACCATACACCCTCTAAAAGAAGTAGGGGAAGTTCGGGTAGCCCTAGATACTTAAATGAATTGCAAATAAAAATACCAATAAACAAAATATAAGTCTTTATTTTACTCTTAAAATAAAACTAGGAACTTCTTTAATCATATTGATTAAAAGTTAGTAATTATATAATTTTCTTAAAATATATTAAAAACAATTTGGTCTTTGTGTTTTGGCATCACAAAAGACGGCGGGTAGCCCCGGACATGGTAATCAATGTTGGCCGAATCACTTTTTGGGTTTGCAAACATCGCAGTAATAATAAATATCTGAAGAATCTACATAAGCACAATCTTCATGAGCCCAGCCTTTGCATTTATAGCACTGAATTCAGTTCTCTTCAAATGCTTCTCCGCATATGATGCATTGGGTATTTTTCTTGATCTTCTTGTTGTTTTCAACATTTTTTTAGTGCCTTTACCTATTTGTTTCTTCACGTCGTCCTTTTAATGCTTTTACTTTTCTGTCTTTCCTCTACATTTTTTTTATAAGGTGATGATGTTAGAATCTCGCTCTTTTGACTTTTTCGTGCTCGCGTTACTAAACGTTTTTTTGATGCATCAGGAAATGGTGACAGTTGTTTTAATAAATCTAGTGAGCTGATTGAAGGCAACGATTCAGTTGCATGCAATGCATGACTAGTGGAGGGCGCCGCCAATGAAGAATGGGCTGCTGAAGGCTGATTGGACATATTTTCTTCAAACGAAGCTTCTTGCGCAACATCTGTTATCATTGATGGTAAAAAATCAATGTCAATAAAGATGTCAGTGTTCAAAGGATAAATTCCAGTGCATTTGAACCCATTTTGTGCTATGTAAAGCTTTGCTAAAGGCTTCGTCCACAAGTGCAGCAATACCGTAATCAGTGTTCTAGCCGCAGGATATAAAACTGCGCGCATATACTGCATAACTTTTTAAGGAGAAACCAAGAATCTAGATTATTATATTCTCCTCCTGGTACGTTTGATCATTACAAGGATGGTAATTTATTGCCGGGAACGTGGAGAGCGAGTGCTGCTGAAGAAGTCACGTCGCTTTTGTCTATTCGAAATGTACCCCGACGGTCTCCTCTGATTGTAAAAGCCATTCGCGACGAGTTTGCGAAATATTTCACTACAGATAGTTGGGTGCCATGGCAAGATAAACATGCCTAATTACAAATTACTTACCTGAGTATGTAGTGTATTCTTGGGTTCATCTTTACCGAGCAAGAAACGCATTCGTTCAAAAGCAAACCACTTTGATATGTATATTTTATGTCGCCCTGAAACTCATAATATAGTAATAGGTAATAATATGTAATAATAAGTAATAATCAATGTTTGTGTTATGTATAAAAATAGCAAATAAGATACCTTTTCCAGTGCCTATACTTTTTTCCCTTTTGCCTTTTCTCTACGGAAAGATCCCAACAAACTATAAATTTTCTGTTTAATTTCAAAAACTTCCACTTTTAAATTTGAACTAATCATGTCCCACGCATCTATTTTCTTGTTTCTTGAAAAATGAAATTCATGTTTTGCATCCCACAATATAGGGTGTTTTTCGTATTCGTCGATTAACTGCAAGGCCAATTCGTTGTTCTATTCCATGTTACGCGTACAACAACGTTTCACAATAAATCCGTCCAGACTGAGCACACAAGTTGTAGCAGAGCGTAGTTTCGATCTACGGAAAATGAAACAACTAGTCCGAGTAACTGAAAACGACTAACTTTATTTCTACACTTGTTTTACATTATTTGTACCATTACATTGCATTACACGAGAGGGCGCTTTTTAATTATTATTGATATAATACCAACACCCCCACTTATCGATAAAAAATTAAAACATGCAACTACAAATACAATTACAAATAAACCAATTATTTATAATTTTATTACACCTAACATTTTTAATAATTTATGATGTCTTACTGAATTCAAACTTTTCGTCAAGACATCTGCAGGCATAATTTCCGTAGACATATAAACTGTGTTTAAAATTTTATTGTCAACTGCCTCCCGAATAAAATGATACCTTATATCTATATGTTTACTTCTCTTATGATGAATGGGATTAACAGTGAGTTTCAAGGCGCTCTGATTATCATTATACAGTGTTATACAAGACGCAATACCTGTTAATTCCATCATCAATCCCCTCAAATATATAACTTCTTTTGCTGCTTCACACATTCCAACATATTCAGCCTCAGTGCTTGACAGAGCTACTGTCTTCTGTTTTGAACTTTCCCAAGACACTACAGAGCCACTGAGTTTGAAGGCATATCCCGTATAAGATCTGCGATCTTTTGTGTTACTCGCCCAATCAGCATCAACAAAGCCCTTCAATTCACAGTCATCCTTAGAAAATACCAAACCATAATTTAAAGTCCCTTTTAAATATTTTAATATTCGTTTGGCGTGCTTCCAGCAATTTTCATTGTAAGAATTATTAAACTGACTCAAAAAACTCACGCTATAAGATATATCAGGTCTTGTTAGGACAGATAAATACATAAGACTTCCGATTAAATTTTGATAAGGGTACTGAGCAGTAACATTTTATTTACTAATCATTTCATCTAAATTTAATTTAGTTTCCATCGGAGTTTTAATAATTTTAGCATCAGATAGATTAAATTTCTCCAACAATTGCATAATGTAATTATTCTGATTCAAACTTATAACATTATTTTCTTTATCAAAATCTACCTGCATTCCTAAACATTCCTTAATTCTTCCTAAATCTTTAATCTTAAACCTAGAATTTAATTCAGTTTTCACAAAATTCAATTCGCTATCATTATTTGAAAAAATGAAAAAATCATCAACATAAATTGTAATGATAGTTATTAAGCCTCTATCTTTCTTTATATAAAGGCAAGGCTCATATTTCGACCTTTCATAATTTAATTCAAGCAAAACATTATTTATACGATCGTTCCATGCTCTGGAAGATTGTTTTAAACCATATACGGCTTTGTTTAATTTTAAACACTTGTTTTTAGTAGTATTTTTAAAACCTTGTGGTATTTGCATATATACATTTTCTTTTAAATATCCATTTAAAAAGGCTGTCTTAACATCTAAATGAGTTATATCTAAATCAAGTTTTACAGAAAGTGCAAACAATAATCTTAACGTGGAATGTCTCACTACAGGAGAGAATGTCTCATCATAGTCTATTCCTTCTCTTTGCGTAAAACCTTTTGCCACTAATCTTGCACGATATCTCACTGCACCTTCACTATTTACCTTTTTCTTGAACACCCACTTGCACTTAACCACTGCTGCTGTAGAATCTTCTGGCCAGTCTGCTATCTTCCAAGCTTCATTTTCTTCAAAGCTCTCTAACTCCTCTGATATTGCCGCTTTCCACATCTCAGCATCAGGTCTTGAACAAGCTTCTTCGAAGGTAAGTGGATCTGCCACATTTGAATTTCCGACACACACGTAAGTAACATAGTCCTTAAATTCTTTTGGTTTCGGTTCCCTTTCCGATCTTCTATTTTCTGTTGTCTGTGTTGTTTGTATTCTGCAAGTATATCTTCTCGGTCTTCTCTTCTACAGTCATCTTCTAAATTAGAAGTGTCATTCTTCAACGCAGATTCTATTGGATTATCTTCTCGGTCCTCTCTTGCTTCTTCATCTTCTGGAGCTTCCCCCACTGAAACTGATTCGGGGTTTTCACCAATTATAACATCCACCATGTTAGATTTCTGGTCTTCGTAAATTATTACGTCTCTACTAGTTCTAACATCATTTAGTTCAGGGTCATACACCCTATAACCCTTGATGTTCTCAGAATAGCCTACAAGTATATTCTTCCTTGATTTACTATCAAATTTTAATCTTCTTTCTTTTGGTACATGCACCATCACTGTGCTACCGAAAATTCGAAGTCCTGACAAATCAGGTTTTCGACCATGCCATATTTCAAAAGGCGTTTTGTCATTTAAACCACTAGTAATACACCTGTTACGTATATAATTTGCTGTGTTTATGGCTTCTGCCCAAAATTTCTTTTCCAATTTTGCGTCGAATAAAAGGCACTTCGCCTTTTCCACCAGGGTACGATTCTGCCTCTCTGCAAGGCCATTCTGTTGTGGCGTGTATGGATTCGTCTTTTGATGTATTATTCCTTCTTTCTTGAATAATATTTCAAAATCCTTATTGCAGAATTCTCCACCTTGATCAGAACGCAGAATCTTTATTTTCTTCTCCTTTTGTTTTTCCACCATCGCTTTAAATTCTTTAAAATACTCAAATACCTCACTTTTTGCTTTAAGGAAATAAACAAATGACATCCTACTGAAATTATCAATGAAAACTACAAAATATCTTGAGCCACCAATAGATAGATTTTCCATAGGTCCACATACATCCGTATGTATTACTTCCAGCAATTCTGTACTGCGAGAACCTTCTCTTGGAAAGGGTAATCTTGCTTGTTTACCTTCACAACACACAGTGCAACTAAACTTATCAATTTTTTCGTAAAAGTCAATTCCATTGACACAATTTTTCATTTTGTTTAAATCACGTTCATTGATATGTCCCAATCTTCTGTGCCATGTTTCGCTTACCACACTTAACATGCACTTTTCTTCTTTTAAATTTAATTTATACATTCCATCGATTAATTCTGCTGTTGCTATTTCAATATTCTCTCTGTTGTAAATGGAGCAGCCATTTTCCATAAAAATAACTCTATTTCCTTTTGAAATTAACGCACTAACCGATAATAAATTAGTTGTCAATTTTGGAACACACAAAATGTCTTCAACGGTTACCTTATGAAACTGTTCTTACAATGCTACTTTCACCAAAGTGTCCATAGGTCTTCTTCTTACAAAGACCACCGTCTCTCTTACTGCTTTTAAACGGGATTCATCACTGAATATTACCTTAAAAAATAAGGATAAATGCTTTAGAACATTACTGTTGCAACTAAGAAAAAACAAATCAAAATAAACAATCAGTAGTCTTCAACGGTGAAGTGTCTATGCGTTCTCGCCCACTCCAAACGTGCCTTCTTTATTTTCATCGTCAGTTTTGGTTTTCGTGCTGGGCGCTTCGCCTTAAGTTTGCAGCGTATAATCTGGACTGTAAAGTTCTATCGGATATATGAATGCTCATCGGTCTCAATAGTTTCTGAAAATAGCAAAAAAGACGGATGTACTTAAATTTAATCCTTATGTTAAAGTGATAACCAATTGTATAGATCTATAGCTGAGTGGTAAACAATCGTACCCCATAAAATCATTGTCTTCTCATCGGGGCTATCATCACCTCTCACTTTGCAAATCAGAATGCTTTTGTAAAAATTATGAAATTGCCGAGGAACCTATTGTAAACTTTTTATCAAGAAATCATACTTTTTCTTCGTTATTCCTTTTAACGTTCCGCGCAAGCTAGATAATTCTTCAAGTAGTGGTATTGGATTTCAAACAGATCTCGCGACATTTAAAGCTTTAACCCGTTTTTGCTCAAGATTTTTTATTTTGGAAATTTTTGCTAATTAGCGTTTTTTTGAATTCATAGTAGTGGAAAGATAAGACAAATAATATATTTTTTGAAAAATTTGAATTTATAAACAAATTACAGCATGTTCCAAAATTGGAACTATGGACAAGGAAGGGTGCATAAACTTTTATGGCAAAATTAATCAAAATATCCTATGAGAGAGAAAAGTTTGTTAACAAAAAATACAATAATGTAAATTTACAAAATCTTTATTATATAGGGATAATATATATATAAACCAATGAAAAATAGAAGCCTATAATTTTAGTCCTTTACGTAAAATTTCTTAAAACATGCCTCGTGCAAATTTACGCGACATTTGTCACATGCTTTTGTACAATTTTTTTGCACAATGCGCACCTATTCTGTTTCTCTGCATTCACTATTCAGTGGTCAAGTCTGTCGTAACGGATTTCACTAAAAACCCGTGAGGTTAATTCTTTCCTTGAAGCAGGTCTGCCGCCATTTGAAATGGGTGTACTATATTTAGTAAAATATACCTGGACAATTCTCCTCTGGAATGCAAGTAAATCATATTTGTCATCATAGCGTGCTCTATAAACTTGCCATGCATTATGAACAACCATATCAATTCCAAAAGCAAAGAGAGGCCACCACCATTTTTTTGATATTATTGCCACTCTGTAATTGGCTATATTTTCTTCCATTCTATCAACACCTCCCATAAATTTATTATATTGTAATACAACATTTGGTTGAGTGACTGGTAATTTTTTCTTTTCTTTTGACACCCATCTATTCGTTGGTCGTACAGGAAAAGTACTGTCACATGAACTAACTAAGAGCACAATTCTGTTGTCATTCCAACTAGTCACAGTACAGTTATTATTTGTATCTGTGCAATAATCGTAGTAACCACGTTCTTTCTTTTTCATATCTTTTTCAGATATAATAGGGCATTTTTCTATTCTATTAGATTTTATAGTACCGATATAACCTATTCCCTTTTCAGTTAATGCGGCTACTAGTTTTAGGGAGGAAAAGAATCGATTACCATATATCTTGAAAGGTGTATTTGCCGGCAACATGTTTACTAAATTCATTACAACAGAACCGTCGACACCCAAATCAGATTTAGAATATATCTTTCCTTGATATAGTTCAAATTGCAAGAGGTAGCCTGACGGTTCACACATGCACCACATTTTATATCCATATCTTATTGGCTTTCCTTTCAAAAACTGTTTGGCACCATGTTTACCAAAATATGGAATCATGCTTTCATCTATGCGTATTTGTTCGGGGTAATAACCATACTGACGACACTTTTCATTCAGTTTCTGAAAATAAAGTCTTACCTTTCCAAATTTGTCATTGTCAGGAAGATGGGTGTTATCTGCACAATGTATATACCTTTTTATTTTTTCAAACCTATTCCTTCTCATAGCATTTAGTACAGACGTATTACATGATTCAGTGTTCACTTCCCACCATATTCGCCACCTAGACACTTCTGCATAACCCGATAATAAAAGAATTGCTATAAAACAACGGATCTCATTAGCGGTAATATCTAAATTATGTTCTCCTTTTTGAGCAGCGTATAAATCTGTCATATTTTTTAAATATTGTATCATGGAATCATTAAAATATAATTCGAAGCACCCCACTATATCATCTGGAATTTGATCATTTGATCATCATTTGATCATTTGATCATCTTTGCTCCAGTACTCCTTGAAGATTTCTTTTCTAGTATTCTCCGAAATGATTTTCATGCAGTTTTTTTCTGTAGGGTGCACAACTCGATTTAATTAACTTCGTAACATTTTTTTGCCTGATTTTGACGTATTCCTAAAGTTGTCTTGCGTCTTTTTGTACTCTGCCATGTGTCCATGTGTTTTGTACGTTTTCTTGACTTTTCCTTCGGCATAACTTGCACTTCCCGGTTGTGTTCTTCCTGTGCAACCTGCACCTTTTCCTTGCCTTTTTCTTGTGGCTCAACATTGTAGTGTTCACCTTGAAAATCTTCCTCATTACTGTCACTACATGGATCATAGTTTGGATCCTTGGAGCTATCATCACTATCCTCAATATATTTAAGAGTAGAATACCTTGAAGTGGACGGCTTGTCTGAAAAAGAAGAGAGTATGTAGAACACGTGATTAAATTAAAATTACTCCATCTAGCAACAACTTAAAATGCATGTGTGAATATACTAAACAGTCTAATAGAGTAACATGGTTTTGTTTAAAATGAAAGCTTTTCAAATATGACTGGGGATGTAGGCACACTTAATCTAACTTTATTTTAAATGTTCATGACTACTTACCTTCGGTGTTATTTGTCATTTTTACTTGCTCCATTATTAAGCACACTGTTTTGCTAACGACTTTTCTCAAAACACTACTATTTTCAGCACTCTCCGTTTCTAAATCAAAAAAAAATTGAATAAAAAAGTAACTGTTATATTTCACGTTTCCGTGGACATACTACTCTTTACCGCATCATAACACTGTAAATAAAACACGTGTTCGTGAACATACGGTTCTTTACCTCACTAACAAATGGATATTCGCGGAAATCGCTGTCAATAGATGGCGCTACGTAAACGTCAACGAAACAGGAAAAAAAAACACGTGTGCTATAGAAGTGGTGGTGTTTAACCTTTATTTTAGAATTGTGATTGTTGCGTGCCTTGTTTCTGTTAAAATTCATTCATATTTTAAAATGCCAAAAAGTAAATATAGAGCTTATTGACATCTTTAAGTATGTTGGTGTAAAGCAACGTCCAATAATTGAAGGCGAAGCTGCATTTAAAGCAGGGCATGTGATACTTTGTCAGTTTGAAAAATTTTGCACTGGTTTTGTAAACATCTTCTTTAAATTCACCACCTCATGAAGTTAAGATGACCCTATGCGGTGAACCAAATGACTGGCATTGTATTTGCAGTTGTAAAGCAGGACAATCTGGACATTGTAAACATATTTTTGCTGTTCTGATCTATATTAATAGGTAGGTAGATGATTCAAAATATGGCTCATACTTGCGAATGTGTATTAAATTAATTATAGACATGAAGATTTGCAAGAATTAAGTACCATTGATATAAAGCAATATTGGGGAAAAGAAAAAGCAGAAGTTCGAGTTGTGTATGCTGCTACGAAAGTAGAAGAACTATGCCATCCAAAAATGAAAGCATGTAGAAGAAAATTTGAGAGAAATGATGCAATAGATAAGGACAATTTTAATCTGCTATTAAATTGTAGGTATTCTTGTAAAAAATATTGCTTGGCTAGATAACAGATATTTTTTCTTTACATTCCACAACATCAGGTTTACATAAGTTTGTTAAAAGAGTAAATGGGATTGAAGCAAATTCCAGGTAAATGTAGTTTTCATTTTTAGTTAACAATACATCTGTGTTGGTTTCTGTTATAGTACTGACAATATGTTTATATCGAGAAAAATATCTAAAGGAATTATTATGAATGTTCAAAATTCATCATTTATAAACAGTATAAGTCTACATAATTGTGATGTACCCCAAAACAATTGTTGCAAAAATTAGAAGAACTTTAAAAAAATGATTATGAAAGACCTATTGCCTGTGAACAAGGTTCTACAGATTGGTTGCAGCTTCGACAACTTCGAATTATAGGTAGGTTGTAAATATCTATTCCCAAAATTTAAAAAAAATCATTAATTTTTGAGGATCCAGATGTTATTCTATATACACGTACCAAGAAGGTGATTGGAATAATAAAGCAATAAAATATTTTTGGCTAAAGTCATTCAAAAGCAAATATACATTACATGGAACTTTGTTTGAAAAGAAAGCAATAGAAGCTTATCAGCAGATCACTCCATCTATTAACATGCATAGTGCAGGAATAATTATTCCACATAAATTACCTTGGGTTGGGTTTTCTGCAGATGGCACAATTTTTGAAAATGGATCTCCTGTAAGGCTACTAGAAGTCAAATTTCCTTTTTTAGGTAGACCGGAATTCAAATTACTAATAATGCTTATCTCAGTTAATTTATAATTTTAGGAAAAGAACAGAGTGCATCACAATTAAAAAATTCATGTAATTATTTACATGAAACATAAGGTGGTATGGTTTTAAAAAAGAATCACTCCTATTATGCTCAAATATATGGTATGGCTGTCATGAATTTGCAACATACATATTTTATTATATATTTCTCATCTGCAAATGACTACATTGAATTACTTGTCCCCTTTGATTAGACATTCGCAAATTTATTAATAAGAAAAATCACTGATAATTATTTCAAATATATGTTACATGTATATTGTGAAAATAAAGATAAACCAAATTAACCATCATATTCTTTTTATTGTAAAAACACAGTAAATATACAAAAGAATTATTCATGATTTTGTTGTTGCTGTTTCTTTTCGTCAAATTTATTATCTGAAAAATTGGTGATGACAAGTTTACAAGAGCTGCAAGAATGGTTATAATACTATTTATGAGTGGAAGCATGTACCACTCAATTTTATCATTTACTATTTTGTACATTTTTATTCTCTGTATAGCTCATTCTACATGTACTCTGGCTCTTGCAATGTCGGAAGTATTTTCCGCATCTTCCTTTGAGAGCTGCTGCTCTTTTCGTAAAAAAGGGGGTCATTAATTTTAAATACATTTCCGCGCATTCCTTCTTTAAAAGAAATTCTTTATTAACCATGATTGAGTCGTGGAATTCACAGTTTGAAAGAAAGTTCTCTTGTAGGCCAATAGATTTATCACTTGATCGGCCACCATAGTCAGGGCTGATATAACATATTAATCCAGATGGTGCTATTCCAATTAACCATTTGACTGTGTGATTTCCTTTGTAATGTGAATAGGTTAATATTCTGCATTTTAAGCAACTGCTTTTTTGCAGCATAACTTCTGTACAATCCAAAACTACTCTGGTTGTTTGAAAATTATTAAAACACTGGCAAGTTTGCTCGTACCTCATTTTTTGAAGGCCAATAAATAGCTGGTTTTAAAGAAGTTGCAAGCAATTCTACAGTGTCGTACAAATATCTGGAACATGTTGATAAAGACAAAGAAAATAAAGTACCTAAACATGTAAAAGGCAGGTTTAATTTCAATTTTATAAGAACTAGCACTATTTTTATTCTTAAACATGAAATTTCATAATTATTGAACTTTGCAACATTATAGCAACAATGTTCTATTGTATTCAATAGGCTAAGAGAAATGCCTGTAAAACTTAAAAGTTTCTTGTCAGTATCTAAAACATTTAACATTTCAAAGGTTTCAAAATCTTTTTGAACTCCTTTAGCTAAGTTTTCACTATTATTATTATTATTTACATGTAAAAGTGGACTTCTATATTTTCCAAATGAATTGCATTGTTTATTTTTAGGCATCATGGATATATCAGCCACAAAGGATATCTCCACATTGCTTGTATCTTCTAATTCCATCAATTCGCTGCCTGGTACTATTTCATCAGCCACCATACATGAAATAAAATATTTGTTTAATATGTACTGTTTTTTATTTTGGTATATTGCATTGACTTACTGCTTCCTACTTGATCGATTCTTTCCAATTGTTTTCTTAATACTTCCAATAGGTTGCTTTTGAGTTGGCACTGAGCTCTTCTTCAGACATCTTTTTTTAGTATTTGGCGTTCCTTAAAATTAAAACGGAGAAAGTTTAGTGATTTGAAAGATTTTTACTTTTGTGTAAAATGTTTTAAAACACTTTTTACCGGCGAGGTGACATATTACGCCAGGCAAACTAACAACACTAATTTCAACCCGAGGGTGTCATTTCACTGGCAAAGACATGTAAGATTCTTGTTTATTACTCCTACTTACTATTAATATAATCATCTGCTAAGAAGTGGTCACTCCATACACACATATATTTGCTAATAGGTTTACCAGTTTTCATCGCAATTTTCCATTTTTGTTGCAATAATTTATCTCTTGAAATATATGTAAACTTGTTGTTTTACTAACATAATTATTACATTGTAGTACAAAACAATACTGCTTTGACGTGCTCGTCATTATTAAAGTCTGATAACGTAATTTAACACGTTCGCTACCACGGGTTAAAATGGTATTTGTCACCACAGACTAATTTTTTTTTTGCCATATTTTTATTTGTAAATCAAGATTTATGTAGATTTTAGTCATTATAGGGTAAGAATGCACTTCCTGAGAAATTTCTGAGCATTTCTGATCTGGCTCATATATGAGACGTCGGTCTATTACACGACCTGGCTTGTGACCGAGCGAAGAATAGACCAAGTGTCTCATATATAAGACATCGCAAAAGAGAACACTATGCAAAGTACAAAATATATTTTCATCAAAAAACCAAGAGAACAATGCTAAATATCAAAAAACAACAACAACAGTCAAATTCTTTGGTGAAAAACAAATCACACAAATACTGAAAGAAAGTACAAAACAAGGTACAAACTAAATTTCAAATTCTTTGGTGAAAAGTAAAGCACGTAAAAAATCAAAAATCAAAGAAAAACACTGGAAAGGATACTTCTTAGTTTTTAGAGCCTTCATGGTACTCCTGGAAACAATTGTCGACGCAAAGGCCAATCATATGCCCGTCTTTATCCTTGCAAATCTCACAAACGAAGAAAGTCTGTGTTCTCTTTTTGGTTGCAGAGCATACTCTGCATCTTTTCCGTTTATCCTGTTTTTTTGGATAATGCTGCTTTCCTGGAGTAATTTTGACATTTTCCTGGGCTTGTTGTAAGAACTCAATTACAATAAGTTCTCTAAACTGAATGAACGACAGCTTCTTTCGATTTAATTGGTTGTACAGGTGTGTTGCGTTCCATAGGCATATGTCCACAAAATGGAAAAACACCTTCAGGTACCACCTGACAGTTTTCCTGGGAGTGGTGTAATAGGATAACATCTGGTCACTTCTGTCAACTCCAGACATATTCTTGTTATAGTCTATCACCACGGTTGGCTTCATCTTCTTTTTTCCTCGCTTATTGACAGCTTCTTCAACGTCCAGTTTATGTAAGGTCGATATAAGAAGAACTTCCCGTTTATCCTTCCACTTTAAAACCATGACATTCCCCTTCCTCTGAAACGTCATTTCTCCTTTGCGCAGTTTACACGAAATAACTTTCTTAGGGTTCCCTTTTCGATTATTTCTCAGAGTTCCTACCACATGAGTCTTACGCTCATGTAGAAACTCTGCCAGCTTCACACTATTGTAGTAATTGTCCATGTACAACGTGTGACCCTTATCAAGGTATGGCTCGCATAGTTTGGTAACCACTGAGTGGGCATGACCTGCATCCCCGTCAACTGTTCCTTTTCCGGTGTATACTAAACAGTCAAGTATATATCCATCAGGAGTGCAAAGTTCATACAGCTTTATTCCATATTTTGCACTCTTGTTTGGAATATACTGACGGAATATTAATCGCCTACGCCAAAGTAATAGGGCTTCATCAAGGCTAATATCTTTGCCGGGATAATACACTTTCTGTATGTTTCCTCTAACGTGCTCCACAACCTGTTCGATTTTGTGCAAACGGGATGTTTTTTCATCTTCTCTCTTGTAAAAACACAAACACCTCAAAATCTGTTCAAACCTGTTTCTTGACATTGTTCTTCCGAATACTGGATGGGCATAGAGTGGCTGAGTATTCCAGTAGCACTTGATGCTGGGCATTTTTATTTGTCCCATTAGAATGCAAAGTCCAATAAAACGGCGGAACTCTTCAGAAGAAAGTGGCTTCCACCTGTTCATTGTAGAATGTTTTGGCAACACGTTTCCCACAATCTCCATTGCCCGAAGATTAGCCCAGTCGCATATTTTCCCGATGAGAGTGTCATCGAACAGAAGCCCAAATATCTTAAATGCGGGAGTATCGGCCGGAATATTCACTTTTATACCTTCAATTCCCGTAAAGTCATAGATTTTTGGTTCCTCGTTGACCTCTGTCCAGCATGAAACATCTTCGGTCGTGGCTAGCCTTTCGTTGACTGGTGGATTGTATAAATCGTTTTCATTGCTAATGCTAACATCCAAATATTCGTGCTCTTCATCACGCACTACACCATTTTCATCGCTGGAGTCCGATTCGGATGATGGATGATAACTACTGCCAGAGTCTTGAAACGGTTCTTCAGGCGTTTCCTCACCACTTGATTCGTTCATAATTGCATCGGCCTCAGCTTGTAGCTCATCTTCTTTCAGATAACGTGACATCGTGCAGAATACCTACAATTTAATTTTTATGAGATCTTGAATATTACTTTGCTTACATTCAGATAATACCAATAAAATATGAAGGATTAATCGCAGCAAACAACGGTGCTCAGTGCAGGCGACTCAGATCAACAGACACGATATTCTTTCAAAGAACGTAATCATAAGTACCTAAAAAACAGGTGTTCTAATAACATAACCTATATGTTTGAAAAATCGTTATTTGATCTGTATTTATGCCTATTCAGCGTGAAATTTTGTTCGTGAAGATGTGTGGCATGACCTACAGTCAAATAATAATTGCTTTATGAAATAAAACCACTAACATAATGAAAAATCATGGAGCCAAACCAACGCACGTGTTGTCACATAAACATAACCACCAAAACTACATTTTTAATTTTTATCCGAGACCAAGCGACTCAGATATTTGTCGGACCTATCCGCAGACGGTGTCAAAATTTCAAGCCGCTATCTGCAGACCAAACAATTTATACATCCATTAAGTATGATGAAGCACCTGGCCCACATGTGAGACGTTGGTCTCTGACAGGAATCGCTGAGGCTCATATATGAGCCGGCTGGTAGCGAACGTGTTAAGTAAATATTGTACAAAATTACACTATTTCACATGCATTAATTCAACAAAATATTCCCGTGTAATCATACGGCAAATACAAATGTTTTCCCTGATAAATGACTTTAGAAATATATAGATGGCGCCTTCTTTGCAATGTTCTCGAATACAGTGCTTTCATTAATTATTAAAACCCACGTGACCTCTTTTAGATATGCAACCCATTTAACAATATGGTACTGTAGTAAAACTAAAATTCCTACAGAAATTTTTATTTACATATTGATAATTAAAATTTTACAGGTTAGGTTTATATTGTAAATAATCACGACTATGTAACGGAAAATTAATTACAATAAATGTTGAAAGTGATTACCGTTGATATCTAAACATATATTTACTCTGCGTTTTAAATTTTCAAATAAATTTTGCAATTGTTCTTTCGTGATATTATTTATTTCTTCTCGTATAGCTGCTTGAAGTTCCTCTAAATTGTGTAATCTATTTCTGAAGACTTTATTTTTTAAATTGCCAAACAAATAAAAATCTAATGGTGTCAGGTATGAAGAGCGTGGAGGCCATACGTTTTCGCTTATCAATCTATCATCAAAAAATTGTCTAAGATGTTCCTGCGTAGCTCTAGCTCTGTGTGCGGGGGCATTGTCTTGTTGAAAGAAACCTTGTCGTAGCTCATCATCGTGTAGTTGTGGTATGAATTCGTTTAATATGGCACGGTATCGTTCAGCTGTAATGATTTCATAGAAAAATATTGGTCCAATAATTCTTCGCCTGGACACTGCTACCCAAATTCCTATTTTTATAGGATGTAAATTGGTTTCGACAAATTCATGAGGATTGTCAGTAGCCTAAGTTCTGTAATTCTGTGAATTAATGTATCCTGAAAGATGGAACCAAGCTTCATCACTAAAGAACGTCAAGTCGACAACATTATTACTATTTAAATGTTCATTAAACCACTGGCAAAATGTAACCCTCCGTTCAAAATAAACTGGAAGTAATTGTTGTACCACTGTTAATTTATACGGGTGCATATGAAGCTTTTCGGTGAGTGCCTTATGACAAGTTCCCACAGAAAGTCCTAAAAGAATATAGAACGATAATTAACATTAAAACATGTACAGCTACTGCCAAATGTTATAGGCAGGGTATATGTTTCAGCGTTTCTTTAAAATTAAATTTTTACCATTAAAATAAAACATGTGTGATGGTTTTATGTACAATTTTATTTAATATATTAATATTTAATCGAACCCCCTTTGCCTTAATAACAGCTTTCACCCTTTTTGGCATGCTGGACACTAATTTAAAACAAACATCTGGCGAAATTGACGTCCATTCGTCACGTATTTTCTTTTTTAGCGCTTCTTTGGACGATATTTTATGTTTGCGGATATTTTCTTTCAAAATATGTCACAAATTTTCGATTGACGAAAGGTCGGGTGATTGTGGTGGCCAATCTAGCAATTTAATACCGTTTTCGCTGAACCACTTAGTGGACTGGCGAGCTTTATGGCAAGGAGCGTTGTCCTGTTGGAAAAGGTAATTTCCTGTCACGCTATCAAAAAATTTTACAATTGACGGTTCCAATACTTCTTCCAACATTTCTAAATGTCGCGTACTATTCATTCGTCCGTCGCACAAATAAACCTCGCCGACTCCTTGTGCGGTCATACAACCCCAAACCATTATTGTTCCACCGCCGTGCTTGACCGTAGGGAGTATACACTCAGGTAAATAAGCTTCCCCGGGCCTTCGTCGCACGTACACGAAGCCCAAAAAGTCCGTGGACGCGGCAGGTAGGCGAGCATTGCCGAACGTATTGCTGTTCCTCTCCAACCTCCACGCCAATGTTTGCGTCGTTTACATTCCTGAAATGCAATACGGCACTTCGTTTCGTTGTAGTATGTTTTGATTCGGTGACAACAGAAGACGTTACGTTGCCGGTCTTGAGTACTGTTATATATAATTCTTTTATATACATATCTGTAATTTTCTGTACGAATAAATAGCGCATATAAAGATATAAATTTATAGGAATACAAAATTTGTATTAAGATACAGAAACAGGATGATGATTTCAGAAATATAATTGCTTAATATATACATATATATATTGTCGTGACCTTGTGCTAAAAATAAGCAGCTAATTCTAGCAGTTCCCTAATATGTATATGCACAACCACTATTATTGAGCAAGTATTGAATAATTATGTAATGAATGTATAATATGTGTTTGTGTTCCATTGAAATTGATATACGTTCGATGCAACAAGAAACGCGTGCGGTTTGACGATTTATATAACTGCCATTGCAATGAGTATTGTTTATTTATTCAATCTACATTGTAGCATTACAAAGGAACGTATAGTAATTTTCACCTGACTAACATTTGGCAAAAAAAATGAAAATGTATCAACTATCTCAGTAGAATGGCATATAGTGCGCGTACAATTTCTTATGCATACTTGCTTGAGGTCTTGTAGAAAGTAAAACAAAATGTTCAGAAAATACAACATATATTTGTGCGTCCGTGCTACGTGTTTCAATTTTAACCTCAGCATTCGCCTAGGAGTGAGGAAAAGCACGGTAAAACCTTCACTCTGAGAGTAGTCAAACAACAAAATAAAATGTAATTATAAAGCAATACCGTAAAAATAAATGCATTCTTACAAAAGAAAAAGAAAACAAAATACAAATTCTTACAAAATAAAATAAATAACAATTCTAAAACAAAATATCACAACAAAAACAACAACAAAAATATCACAGCTTCGAATAAATAAAAAAATAAATTTAGAACGCGCACTTCACCACCAAAACTTAATAATGCGTCCAGTATCCATTTCTGTATATAACCTCCTGTAATCTTCGAGGCATGGATGCCACTAGATTAGCGCAAGTTTCCTGCCGTCTAAAATTTTCCCAAATGCTAGTAACATGATCGTGAAGGTTTGGTCGATTTCGTGGAACTCGGACATCACGCAATTCCCACATTCTGCCCATAGCCGCCCATAGGTTCTCTATGGGGTTGAGATCCGGCGACTTTGGTGGCCACGGTAATAGTTCGATATCTTCTTGGTGTTGTTGGAACCATTCCCTGACGACCGCTGCTGTATGGACCGCCGAATTATCTTGCATCAGTGTAATACGATGTGCAGGATATATTACGCGCACACTGGGAAGCAGTACATCTAATATGCGAATGTATTCCACTGCGTTCATACGCGTCCCTATACGCGTCAGCTCTCCGGGACCAGCGCTGGACATCCACCCCCAATACGCCAAAGTTATGCGGCTGCTTTTTCGAATTGTTACAACATTCCTCGGGTCGAGTCGTGTGTTATTCGGGCGCCATACTAGCTTCTTCGTATCTTGGGATGTCGAAAATACCTTTTCATCAGTAAATATTACTGAATCCCAGTAGCGATTAATGTTGGCATGGGCAAAATTTAAACGGTTTTCGGTATGCCGTGGAAAAAACTCTACTTTTTTGCAGGGCGCCGACTCTGTATGCCGTGCTTGTGCAGAAATGTCCGCACGGTTTGGGACTGGCAGTTTAGCTGTAACGCTTCTATAAGTTTTGTGGAAGCTGCAAATGGATTTTGCGCTACATATTCTAAAACTCTGTTGCCGTCTTGGGGACTAATTTTTTTCGGCGCCCCAGCCCTTGGTTTCGTCTTCAGTGCCACATCTTCGTTCTCAGTTTGCCACCTTTTCACCAAGAAATGAACGAATGATTTCTAAAAATAAAAATAAGAAGTAACTAGTAGATATTGCCTGTTTACTCGGAATATAGTCGAAAAACAACAGATAAAGAAATATGTTTTTAATAAAATCGATGTCAATAAATTCTCATATACAGTCCCTGGCAACATTATTATGGTCAGTCACCTTTTTTGCTATTTTCAAGCAAAACTCGTCCTGTAACTTGTAAAATTGTGAAAATGATGGGAAATAAGAGCAAATGTACATTTAGAACTATCCTACACTAAAATTTTATTCATAGAAATATTATACATACAGTACAAGCTCGATAATCCGGCACCACGAAGATTTGTCAAGTGCCGGATTATCAAAAACAGCGGATTACTGAAAGTTTCTTAAATATATACACGTACACATAAGATAGTGTTTATCTTCAATCTTAGGAATACAGAAAAACGTTTTTGTTTGCAACTTTTAATAGAAGAAATAAAAAACTAACTTTTATGTAGGTACATGTGAATAATATGTATTTGTAATATGTATAATAGGTACCTACAAGTAAATACACATACGAACATACAATATAAATAGCTGTTACAAACTTATGTTAATTTTTTTACAAAGTCATCGATTTTAGTTTGCTTTTTTGTATAATATATTTTAGAAAGAATGTCTTCTCGTGTCTTTCTTAATACAAGTAATCTACTGGACGTAGTGCTATTTACTTCAGCCCATTGAATAACAGTGTCAATGGCGTTAAGTGCATCTTCTGTTTTTACGGATATGCTCTTTGTCGATGAAGCTGCATCATCATTATCATTATTAGAATATTCTTCCATGGGTTTATTAATTATTTCCTCATCAGTCAAGATATTATCTTCAGGATTTTCCGCAATCCATTCTTCAATCTCGTGTGGAGTTAGTTCTGTGGTTTCAGTTCTTTTTAGCATATCTATTAACTCGTCCAATGGCAAATTGTCTTCAGGATCCCAATCTTCTTCTTTATCGTTAATAAGCACAGATGGCCACAATTTCTTCCAAGAGGAAATAATTGCTTTTTCGGACACACCATTCCAAGATTCCGTAATTATAAAGGCAGCGTCTTTTAAATTCATTTCTTTTAAGGTTTTTGTGATATCATCCTTCCTACTGATTGCGTTAAGTAAAAGCTTTTTGTAATTTATTTTGATCGTCTGTATGATATTTTGGTCCATTGGCTGTAGCAGGGGAGTACAATTTGGCGGCAGAAAAAGAGTTTGAATTGAACCATCTCTTGACTTTAATTCATCATTTGGACCATGACCGGGAGCATTATCTAACACTAGCAATGCTTTCTGTGGAAGATTTTTCGATTTTAGAAACCGCACTACTTCGGGAACAAAATTTTCGTGGAACCACTCATAAAAAACTTCTTTTGTTACCCATGCCTTCGTTTGATGTTTATAAATGAGTGGTAGATGAACATTTTTAAATGCTCTAGGGCAACGCGCTTTTCCTATCATCAAAAGTTTAAGTTTATGTGTGCCGCTAGCATTAGAGCATGGCATAAAAGTTATTCGATCCTTGGATACCTTCCTTCCTGCGGCGTTTAATTCTTTATTATGCACGTAAGTTTTGTTTGATAGGACACGCCAAAATAAGCCACTCTCGTCGGCATTATATATTTGTTCAGCAGTCAGACTTAGTTCATCAACTTTTCTCTTAAATGTTTCAATAAAAGGTAAAACAGCCAACGTATTACTAGACAATTTTTCTCCACTTACAGTCAGCATGCGAATACCATAGCGTGCTTTAAAATTGGATAACCAACCATCGCTAGCACGAAAATCACTTTTCTGCTAAATTTTCTCATAGAAAGAAATAGCCTTTTGGCGCAAAATATCAGCGGTAATTGGTGTATTTCTTCGTCGTTCTTGAAGAAACCACGTATACAGCGCTTCTTCCATCTGTTTATGTTCACCCATTTTCATGGTTTTTCGTCGTCCCGTCCCTGATTCTGCCTGCTTGATATAATTTTCTAAATTCGTTTTATTTCTTCGAATATCATAAATTGTCGCACGACCTACATTATAAAAACGTGCTAAATCAACAATTTTACATCCACTATCCAGTTTTTTCAAAATTTCCATTTTTACACTTAAGGGTAAGGTAGTATGTTTGCGTTTAAGCATTTTAAAAACTTGTTACAACCTGTTGCAGCTACGGATTGTGTGCGTATGTGCTAAACGTTATACTATTACTAATAGATCCTGATGTACGAATATCGACGGTGCATAAATGTGTCGGACTATAGAGCGTAAGACAACAGAAAACGCCGGATTATAAAACGTCGGTTCTGTTTCTCAAAACAGCGGATTACTGAACTATTCGGTTTAACAAACAGCGGATTATCAAGCTTGTACTGTATATACAATTAATATTTGGTTGGTCCACCCTTGGCGGCGATCAAAGCCGCAACTCTTCTGGGCATGCTCTCAATACATTTCTGGGCGATATCTCGAAGTCCCTCGTCATGATTCCAGTAGTATATTACTCTTTCAATCAACTGAGTTCTGTTTGTGATGTTCTCTTTAGCTAAACGCCTCTTCAGCAGCTCCCATACATTTTCAATGGGGTTCATGTCCGGCGAATTGCCAGCCCATGGGAGAACGGGAATTTTCTTCTCTTCCAAGAAATTTTTAATAGATTTGGCCGTGTGGCAGGGTGCCCCATCCTGCATAAATACTTTTGGCCCCTCATGGAACCATTCTTCCAGCTGGGGTAGCAGCTTCGTCTCCAGGACTCGCTTGTACTGGTCTTGGCGCATGGTTCCTTCGACCACATACAAACGTCCCATGCCTTTGCCACTTATGCAGCCCCACACCATGACAGATTGGGGATGCTTCACTGTTCTGATGAGGCAGTCTTCCTTAAATTTCTCATCGGGCCTCCTTCTCACAAATTGGGTTTTGTCATCCAGTACCTGGAATGTGGATTCATCGCTGAACACCACCTGAGAGGACAGAGAGTGTTAATATCTTTAAAAACAGGTATTACTTGCAGCTTACTATTTTCCACTGGTCTACTGTAAGATGCTTGTGAGCATTAGCCCACTCCATCCTCTTCGTTCTTTGAAGCAGAGTCAATTTTGGCTTCTTTATCGGCCTACGACATTTGAAGCCGAGTCCGTATAAAGATTTCCGCACTGTCCGCTCGGATACTTGGCAACCTGATGCCTTGAACTTTTCCGTTATGACGGAATTAGTAGCTCTTCTATTATCCATTGCTATTTTTTTTAATTGGCGCATACCCCTCGGAGTAATGATTTTTTTCCTGCCACATTTTCCCACACGTCCAGCACTTATCGGTTCGTTTTCTTTTAATTTTTTATTCAATAAGGCCACTGATTGTTGCGACATCCCAATTTTTCTTGCTATCTGGCGTTGGCTCATGTTGGAGTTCTCCAACAGCGCAGTGACAGCAACCTTTTTTGCCTCAGTGAGGTCAGAAGACTTACCCATCCTAAAAAAAAACAATAAAAATAAATACTTGTTTTTTTTAGAAATGTTTTGATGAAAATCATTAAAAATTCATGTGGACTAATAAGAGTAACTTACCTGAACAAGTGTAAGAACCCGTTCTTCTTAAAAACTAGCGACAAAAGTATTAAAACACTACAGAAAACACAGCTAAATACAACAAGTGCTACACAACCACCACCAACAAATTGACAGTGTTTGTGACTTTCTGTCAAAATTCGGCCTAAAAGTCAAATTATCGAAACAATTATGTATGCAACTATGATAGAACTACTGTACGAGGAGTTACATATTGCATATTTCTAATAGACGATGATTTTTCATGTATTTTTTAAAGCACGAACTTCAAAATTTAGTAGTTTCACAGGTGACCATAATAATGTTGCCAGGGACTGTATGTATATTCGGACTGTAATTCCACATATTCTAAAATAGTATACATTAAAGGAATGTTACTATTTGAACTTTACTTATACTTTCACAATCTATATTTGTACATTACATTAACAATAAAAATTTAGTAATATCAAAAATTAACACTTACCGAAACACCTACTTCGGCAGCAACTTCTCGAAAAGATAAACCACGCTCCCAAAGTGTAACAACTTTTGCTCGCGTTTCTATGCTTGCAACTGAATACACAAGTCTAAGACGAAAAGTTTATATATGGATGAAATTTGTTTCAAAATTTACATTTGTCAATATGTATATATACAATTCTTGTAATTTCCATCTAATCTTCTTTAATCCCATTTTCGTCTTAATTCATTATTAACAACACGTAAACGCTGAACATAAATGGCTCTCCAGATAATTTTGAAGTTTATGTTTATGTTGGAACTATAAATTAGCAACCTTTCTCCGGGTTTAAGCTAATGTATACTTTTGCAGGTAATTATTCCTGGCATTTGGTTAATTATACGATTGTAGTAAATAAGTTATTATTTGTACTAGATTCTTACTATCCACTTCTATAATATATACATAATAAATGTAAATTAAATTTGTGGATTTCTGGACATATTAGTCTAATTCAATTTAATTATGATCATAGGAATCCAAATTTAATTCGTCTAATACTAACAATAAGAAACATTTCTTATCTGGTTACTACTCATTAGGACTTTATACTACTTATTAGAAAATATTGAACGTTATGACGTAATATTTAAATCAGCCGAAATAGCGACGAGATAACCGGCATAATAATATTTACAAACCTAGGCAACACCTGTCACAGATATACACCTACCTAACCGAACACCCTATATAGATATAAAAAAATACCTAGAATTCGTACCAAACAAACCCGTATATTGCGCACGTAATTGACTCTAATCCGCAATAACAATATTACACATTAAAATCAAAGTATTACAATTTAATCTACAATTAAAAAAAAGTTGATAATAAAAAGAAACCCTACAACAAGTATTATGATGAAAAGTAAAATATTGAAACGTCGTCTTTTTCTTATGCATCGCCCGAATCTGCATTACGAATCAAATATCTTCAATACCAAAAATACAGTGTTACAATAGAAATTGCAGACTTATTTGGAACGCACAATCTGCCTCGAGCCGTCTCGATACCCTACTCTGTGTCTCCCATTCATTCAAAATAAAATAATCTTACCGATATCGAAGCGAATTTATTAGGCGCACTACGGAAATATTTGGGGGGTGAGAGGGTGTGAGACATAGAAATAGCTTCGGCAACGGTCGCCTACCTGCCGCGTCCACGGACTTATTGGGCTTTGTGTACGTCTTTCCGGATGCACTGTACATCTGTCATACGAAAACCAAAAACGTTAGAACTTTATAATAAATTTTGTTTGTTTGAAAGATGAAAGTAAGCGAATTATTTCATGTATCATATAACTAAGGAGTAAATATATTGTACTTACATTTATATTTGATTCGTCCGACCAAATTATTTTCGACCATCGTCCACTGTCCAGTTACGGTATATCTTCGCCCAGGCAAGTCGCTGACGACGCTGTTTCTCGTTGAGTAGCAGCACAGAATAACCAGAAGGGACACGACCCGATCATGGAATTTATGCGCATGACCGTAAATCGCCATGTTGAAAACTCACAATGTTTATGTTTACGTATCGTGTGTTTACTAAGGCTACAGTTATTTTTAATTTATTCTAAATTTCTATAAAATCTTATCGCCGATGGTGTAGTGTTCGCTCCTGCAAAAACAATAGGACATTAACAGAGGGATATATCTTCTTCCTGTGCCCTAAAAATGATAAACTGTAAGTGTTTTGTTACGTTGGACAACTATTTCAATTTTTGGTCTTTTGCAGTGCTTTGGAATGGCTAAAAGTATGTAAGCGTGAAGATTTGTTAGAAAGAGGTATTAATTGGAGAGCTATATAATACCTATGTATGTGGAAAACATTTTGAAGATAGAATGTTTTTAAATTTCACGTAAAATCGTTTGAAACCGCATGCTATACCAACATTATTTATTTGCGATCCAGTGAAACCATTAACAGCTATAAAATTAGGTGTGAATTATAAATAATAACTTTTGACCAATTTATGCTTAATGTTACTGAGCGATGAAAGTATACCAATTTATTGTAAAATATTACAGTCGATGCATCACCGACAAAGTGTATTGTAGAGATGGATGAGACTGTACCTATTAGAGCACTTATAATGTTTTCAGATTGTTGTAATAAATATGTTACGTAAATAGCCTTTGTTTTATTATAAAGAACTAAGAATTCTCAAGTGTGCATTATAAGTTCAAGTAGTTTTCATCTATCCGTTCTTACAAGTTACGATAGTTATAATATCCACGTACATATGGAAATACATATGAATTTACTAATTCATATTCCTTTTTCTTTCGCTTATTCTTAATTTGAAATACAAAGCAGTTAAATGCAATGCGTTGGACATTGGACGTTAAAAAAACTAAAAATTGTTTCGTATATTTGCCTATAAAAAAATTGAATACACCATTTTTATGGTAACTGTCAACTATCAAAACATAAACATTGTGAGTTTACAATATGGCGGATTCGAATACAATGAATTCAAGGTCCTCAAACGACGCACCCACGATAACAATAGAAAAATCAGCTGTTGTCCTTTCTGGTTATTCTGTGGTAGCGGCTTGCGTCGCGTCTTACGAGCATGTAAATTTGCTTCTGCTAGCCGTCTATGAACCGTACGAACAGAAACAGAAACTTTGTGTTGTGTCCGGAGTTCAGCAGCAATTTTTTCCGCAGTTTTCTGTCTGTTGCGGAGCGAAATGCGTTCTATTATTCGATCTTCGCGGGTAGTGGTTACACGATTTCTACCACTTTTAGGTAAATTCGCATAACTACCTGTATGTTCAAATCGTTTAATAGTATTTTGTACTGCACATCGCGAGCACTTTACTGTTCTTGCAATTTTCACTTGCGATATACCTTGCTTATGCAGTAATATTATTTGCCCTCTTAGTGCTTCGAATTTGCCGTTTCCGTGGCATTATAATGTCTATCACTAAAAAACCACTTCACAAGATACACAGCAACACTATTGTTACGTTCGCTGTTCGCTGAGCACAAAATAAAAGTTCACGAGTAATGTATTTAATTTTAATGAATAAAAATAACAAACGTTTACAACAACATACATGTACGCTACATCTTAGTTCACTACTGTGTTACCAACTGTTACCAAAAACACTAAAAGTAAATATTCAAATATTTCAGTACGTTAACACTATTACAACGATTACTTCAGTGAAAATGCGTCCTTTCTGTATGCGTTACACAAGATAAGTAACATACATATTCAAACTGTAGGTAATACGTTTATTACGGATTAATATTTCTTCAAAATTCTACTCTAAATTGTATTATTAGTAGCTAATACATAAATCCTTAAGACTGTTTTCTCAGAAATTTGTAATGGTATTTAAGAATTTCAATTTTATTAGGGTGCCTATAACATTTGGCGGTAACTGTAAATAATACCTGTCTGGTTCGCTAATTTTGGTACAGGTTTCTGCGGACTACGTTCCATTCTTTCACGGATATTATCTAAGACATCTTCAGTTAATTTTGTAGGTTTACCAGTAGATTTCTTTTTGCAAATGCAATTTCTTTCTTCAAATCGATGAATTATAAGATGCCTGCGGTATTTCAGTGCATCGTAATCAACATCAAAATCTGGGAACGCCTCAGTGAATTGCTCGATATAACTTGGTAGAGAATAATTCCAATTTCCATCATCATCTCACGTAGCACTTCTGTAATGTGCCTTTAAAATAAATGCATCATTACAAGGCCGGGAGGTTGTTGGATTACCGAAAATGTCGGATTATTAGGGATGTTTTTTTAATGCATTTAAACAGAATGAAGTTAACAAAATTAGCAAACAGTATTCGCACATGTAATTTATTAAAAATACAAAATGACGGTAAATGTGGGAAGAAAGTTAAGTAAAATTAATACATAGTACATATGTAATTTCGCATACAGAAAGCAGCTGTACGTAGTATTGTATCGTTAGAAAGAAGGTTTTGCACACTTCGGTTCTAGATCTATTTTTATCTTTGAAGGAATAGACCATGGTGTTCGTATGGCGTGATTCTTCTTCCGTCGTTTTTCTTTTAGTTACAATTTTAGATACAGAATTTAAAATAAAACTTCTTTGATCTTGATTTCCCATATCCAAAATTCTACATTTATTACTGCACGTTGTTTGTCTGAAATTTTTTCTTGCCATTTTTTAAGCACGTTTCACGACTGCATGTATCTTTAATTTTGTGTAGCTTTACAAGATTTTTTCGCTTAATCCTTTTCCATTCTTCTACCGACTGTAGGTATTTTCTATTTCTTCTGGGGTTGCCATCTTTTGTTAACGTATGTAGATGCAGAACTGTTTCTTCTACGTTGTGTAGAATTATTTTAAGAATTTCTTCTGCAATCTTTAATTCATCGTTATTTGATTATTATTGTCTGCAACTATTGTTAACTCTAATCGACTTCTATCATTGTCAACTTGTTGGGCAGAAACGGGAGAATACACAAGAACATTGCTTATAATATTGATCTTTTTAATAGTTTGAGCGGATGATTCTGAAAACTATAAAATATATTAAATAAACTAGAAAATATATACTCTAACCTAATAAACGCTTATTATTGGTTTATTTTATGCTTACCATATGTTTCGACTGAATCATTCTACTCTTCTGCATTGGTTGAATTCGATTTTGTTGAGGGTTAAAAAGTAAAAATATGTTTAATTAATTGGCGGTTGGAAAAATGCATTATATATACATGTACTTACGCCAAGAAAAATAAATACTTCGGTGTTAAAACAAGTTTGTCGTTTTGAAAAAAGTAGATTCTAAACAATGTTCATTATCTACTTAATGCATTATTTAAAATTATATGGTAGTACGTTCTTCCAGTTTCTAAATATCGTGTAACTGTCCTTATTCCGGCAAGTGCATCTTCATAACTGGGTTTTACAATTTCAGCTTCCCCTTCTTTTTCGGTTAATTCATTATAATAGCTGTTATTTTCTTGATTTAAAACTTTCACAACAAAATCTCTAACACTGAGGAAACACGAAGTTATGAGATTATTATCCACTGACACAAATTCATCTATTGAGATACGTACAAGTAATTAAATACATTATTATCCACTTCAACACAATTATACACACGCAAAAACTACACCGCGAGAGTTGCATCGACAGTCAGACAAGCGATACAGCTTACGAAGTCACTGCAACTGAGCACCACACACTAAAAAATTTCAATTATTTACTTCTTTGCCAAATAGCCGTTTATCTGTTTGAGCAGACAAGTGCCTTAAAGGTTTTCTGGAACTTGCTTGTAATCTGAATTGGATATCACCCACAACTGCTTCTATTAGAACAGTATGTCTACCAGTAGATTTTCTTTTTTTAATAGAACGTGTCTCCCCATAGCGTGCTACCAGTCGACGAACATATTACCATATAAATCTTGATCATTTGGAAACCACCAAAAATTGGCTAAAATAAGAATGAATAGAGTACTGCCAAATACCGTTGCCATCTCGTTGCCCACTACAAAAATAAGCGTCCAAAAGAAACTTATCGTGTTCAACAGTACAAAGGCCATGGATAAAAATAATCTTCACAGTTTGTTACTATACTTCGCGCAAGAATAAGAAGCCGTTATTCAAATACCGTGCCAAAACTCGGTTCACGCAGCTTAAAATAATTTAGGTGCAGAAATAACTATATGTGGCCTTGCATAAAAAAACCACCTAGTGTGTCAAATTTCATGAATTCAGTTTTTTTGGATTTGTATGTAAAAAACCTTAAATCTTTATACGAAACCGCTCGCAAGTCTCAAAAACATCGGAAAGTAATGTAAAAATGCGCATAATATTTAATAGCCATTAATTCAGAAAAAAAAATATTTGCTTTCGGTCAACTTCACCCTGTTGGGAGTGAAGTCGACCAAAGTAATACTTTGTTCTTTAAAAATGGTTTTCGGATAATTGGGATTGACTTGACCAAAATAAAGCAATCTCTAACTTACAACTAACACTTTATTTGACCTCATGAAGAAAAAACTCCGTAAAGTTATTTGCAGGGGGACTATACTATTAATTTTCAAGATATTTATGTAATTATTTTGATACAAACATAATATTTATAAAAAAATTACGAAGTTTTTCATTGGATCTCTTGGTGCAGAAGTAGAACGCTAAAGACTTCAACCCACTAAACACCAAACAAGTTTCGGAATAGTAAGTTTCCTACACTATTTTGCTCACGTCAGGTGTTGCATCTTGTGGTATTTCTGAGATCCGCAAAAAAGAAAACTTCTTCCTCGGTACGTATCGTATTTTTTGCATGTTATCCTTTGCTTTTGATCAAATGTAAAATGGTGAAACTTTGTAATTCCTGAAATGATGACAATTATTAATAAAAAGGTGAATTGTTACTCAAAGTCATCCGCACTCTTACCTGGTAAAGTACGATAAGAATCCTTGAAAAAATTATCCTAATCGCGCCAGTCAATATCCTCGATACGAACGGTCACATTCAGTCCTTTAATAGATGATTCATCAACGCATCGAACGAGATCATCAAAACAGTCGACATTACTTCTTGAGTACTTCATTTTAATGAGTCCGAACATGCTGTCCGGACCAAATTTTGTATGGCCGCTAATCAAGAAGTTTATGGATATCGTTTTATTCAAATTTGTTCGAACAGCCCAGATAAATATCGTAACATAGCGTTATTTTTATTTTGAGAGACATAATTGTCTGCAAACGCTGTAATAATCACCGTATTTGGTCCTTTTCCGACAGAACAGCTTTCATCCTCCAAAAAGTTGATTTGAATTTTAGATTTCTCATTAAATATTCCGAAAAAACTGGATTTACGAGCACTTTAAAATAGGCGGCACCTGTAGTTTGTGGAGATGCTGGATATGCTACGTTCTGGGCGTAATCAAAAGAAATAAACATAGCATTATCTGTATGATCAGTAATGCTTTTTGTATAAAACGCTCGCTGATCTTTAGCTGTTCTCAAGTGAGAAAGCGCGATGTTCAGTCGTTCTTCTCTCTCGTCTGAGTTTTACGCTTCAGAAATTAGATTGGTATTTTCTTTGCAAGTATCGCATAAGTCATCAGCGGATTTCATGGTCTGTGTAAATGGACAACATTCATTCCATAAATAATAATTATTCACAATCTGTCAAAGATGTAAGGGACGAATTTGGGAGTTACGTTGTTTCTACTCAGGGAGAAATACCTTGGCAATATAATTATATTTAAGAGAAATGTTTAATAAACATTTTGAAGGATATACAGTAATGTCTGGATAATCCGAACAGAAAGTTGCCAGACCCTGTTCGAGTTACCAAAATATTCGGACTATGGAATTCATAAAAGTAGTATGTATAATTCGAAATATAAACGGATTATAAATACCATTTCACCCTGCTAGTACACTCAAAGAAAAAAGAAATGGGACAATTTCAATACATATCGGTATTGTAATTGTCCCATTTCTTTTTTCATACATATGTAGGTTAAAAAGATACCTAGTAGTTGTAAAAAATGTTTATTATGTATTAGAATATGCAATAATAAAATACATATGTATAACAAAGTCTTAAACTGTATTTACATCATTCTATGTATGTATGCAACACAAAAATTAAAAAAAAAAGAAGGTGAATGGAAAAACGTATGTAATGTATGTATTAGTACATTCTTACGTGTTCATAAAACACACAACATGTGTGTAGAAGTGTAGTTACATGTTTTGCCTAACAAACGTGTCAAGAATTGTTTGATGACATTGTTTTGTACTTAGATAATTTCATTTAATGGTAGGTCATTTTCTTCCGCCCAACGTAGACACAAATCGAAACAATTAACGGCTTCTTTACTGGATGTTTTTTGAGAAGGTCTTATATCGTCATCATCAGAATTATCGTTTTCTGCAGTAGTTATATTTGCAATAATTTCTTTGTCCGGTAAAAATTCATTGTCAAAATATTCCTCATCACCTCTTGCCCATTCTTGTAACTTTAACATTTTGGATTACGTTCTGGTCCATTGGTTGAATCAGAGCTGTACAGTTGGGTGGTAGAAATATTACAGAAATGCGGTGATCATCGAGAGAGCTTTCTCTTCCAAATTCTTGCTTCGAAAGTATTTTTTTACACTTGGCACGAATTCTTTACGAAGCCACTCCGTAAAAATGTCCCGATTGACCCACGCACTTTTCGATAATATCCTGGAAGTGAGACGTCTCTGAACACTCGGGGATTTTTGGACTTGCCTATTACGAGTAACCGTAGCTTATGGTTTCCGCTTGCATTACTACAAGGCATAAATGTAATGCGATCTTTACTAATCTTACGACCTGGTGCGCCCTTTACATCCTCATGTACTAATGTTCTTTCAGGAAGGCACCGCCAATACAAGCCAGATTCATCTGCATTGTAAAATTGCTCCCCACATAAACCAAGTTCTTTAATTTTTTGTTGCAGTTCAATTCGAAAAGGTTCTACCGCATTTTCGTCATTCGACAGTTTGTCACCAGTAATTTTCAAAGAGCGAATTCAGTATCTATTCTTGAAGCCTTGAAACCATCCCCTGCTAGCATCAAATTTAATCTTTTCACCATAATTCATTTCCTTGAAAAAATACCGCGCTTTCTGAACAATGATAGCCTCTGAGATGCATGACGTGATCTCTACTGTAAGAACCAGGTATATAAGTCATCTACATTAGGAAATTCAGCTTCACGCATAGTTTTTCTTGGTCCAGGGCCTCTTTCAGTTAGGGACACAACGAAGAATTTCTTTTTTCTTCTTCTTGATGTCGGTTATAGTAGACTTCTCAACATTAAACAACAGTGATAGGGAAATAGAAGAACATACAGACTCTAATTTACGTAAAATTTCAGATTTTTGTTGAAGAGTTAGTCAATGTGACATGCTCTCTTTTAGGAGCCATTACTACGCACGACTACAGATCGCGCTCAACTGAATGCGTATACGTGACTTTGTTCACGTCTTTAGCTGTCTCACTATTGACGCGTATACGTTCGGATTACCAAAGATAGGAGTTCGGATTATGAGTACCTTTTTACAGGAATAGTCTATTCGGACTACAGGCGTGTTCGGATTATATGAGGTTCGAATTATCTAGACATTGCTGTATATGAATATTTATTTTTACACTTACCAAGTTGTTAGTGCCACTTCTTGCTACTCCTCGGATAAACAGTAATGACCGGAAAAATTCCCAATTACTAATATAAATTTCGTCAGTGCCAGAGCCACTAGCTTTTGTTTCCGATTTTCGAAATTCTTGGAGAAATTGCGAACGTAAATTATGCTATTTACGAGCTATTTCATCCTCACTTGTTGCTAAATCCAATGCTAAGCTTTTAATTGCATTTTGTTTTTTAATTTTATTTCTATAGTCCTTACTTTTCACATCCATAGTTCGGCAATAATTCCCGCCGCGAAATTAACTCTACGGTATCTTTTTTTGACGAACACTTTTTTCCGTCATTTTTTCTAAACGACTCTCGTAATAAATTTCCAATGAATTCCGAAAGTTTAATTTATTCTCAGACACTCGACAAACAACCGTATACACCTAAACATGCAACAACTTGCTGAGAGCGACTATTGCAAGTAAATCACGCTTGCCAATCCACTCTTAGAAGTGTATATACTAGTCAAGCGAGCTTCTCTCGCAAGAACTGTCGCAAGTTACTTGCTAGTGGACACGTACCTTTAGTTCGCAATGGTATGATGGTAATCATAGCACAAAATAATTGTTTGCAGCAGCTGCCATTTCATCACTGATATGTACTACTATGGGTTCGAACGAATAAAAACAATTTTAAATTTGATTTTATTTTTTGGAATTTTATACACTGAGGGTGCTCATCCACAAATTGGTGCTCTATAATTAAAAGAACGATATTTAAATATTCCCGGCTATCTAGAACGAGATGGTTCGGATCCTGGTTTTGTTTTTCTCTGTTTAATATCACTCTTATATCAGGGTTAAGGTGGATTCACAGATACGAAATAAAAATATCACAGGTAAATTTTAATAATATAATGTATTTTAATTAGAAAGTACCTAACTATGAACAGCTGTTTGTATGTTAGCACCACTGAATTGTAGAACAAACTGGAACGCGCTCAATATGGATATCGGTCTTCTAAACTAAAAGGGAGAGTATGCTGCAAATCGTGTATTTCTCTTTGCGTCTTACAGATTATTGTAATTGGATATTAAGAACAGGGCTGCGATTCTCCACTACGTTCGAAAAGTTTCGATGCAGAACAATTCGCATGTAAAGTTTCGGACGAATTAACCGACGCATATTCTCGACCTCCATCCATCCATTTTCGACCGCTGACATGGCAACAGCGTAAAATTGCAGTGATCTCAATAGAGAGAAATAGAAAAAACAACTAAAATTAAGTTGGCGCCCTGCAAAATAATATCCAACTTACTTTTCTAGTAACACTTAAGGTGAGTATACATGAAGCCAGTGGAGAAGCAAGTCAAGTCGGCAAGTAACTTGACTTGAATTGCAAGCAGCTAGTGGCAAGGCAAGTGCCTGTTCATAAGTGGGCAAGTGTTTGAGGGCAAGTGCAGTTCGGTTTCTGTTTTCTTTTTTGCTTGTGAGATGGATATTCGACGTCTAAAGAAAACAATCAGATGGATATCTAATTTATTAATAGGCGAACTTATAGAAATACTAGAAGAAACTAATACAAATAAGAGATTATTGTGGGTTAGGAAATGGATAGCGAGAAGAAATTTACGTGGAGGTTCTGCCCTACTGCTGAACGAACTATACATTGAAGATCCAGTTAAATACAAGTTATATCTTAGAATATCACCGGATAGTTTCGACACCTTGCTTAATTTAATAAGTTCGCAAATTCAAAAAACAGATACGTTAATGAGAGATTCCATACCACCCCGTGTTAAGTTGGAGATAACATTGTCGTTCTTGGCAACTGGAAATAGCTACAGAAGTTTGCAACACTTTTTTCATGTTTCAAAGGCAGCAATATCGAAACTAGTTCCTGAAGTATGCGATGCAATCTACAATAGTTTAGAAGATTGCATAAAGGTAATGCAATAAAAAATTGATATTTAAACTTTTTCTTACTTGTTAGTAAATTTTATTGAGAAATTAATATTACATTGTGCAATCATCTGATATTGAAAAAATAGCTGCAGACAAAATATTGCCAGGTGTGGTTACCGTTGATGCTTGAGAATTGGACAAATTATTAGTTATATTGGGAAATGTATGTGTGTATGTGGCGTTATTTGGTCTGTATGATGTGTCATAACACGCTGGTGAGAACGTTGGTGTTTAAACAGTAGTTCTTGCTATAGATGAAGGGTTGGAAATGTCTGCGTGCTGATACAGAGCCAGACCGATTAGAACATGGTGATGAACGTCCTGAGGATTGAAGAGCTTTCAGTCTATAACCCGTCAGTACACGTTGTATTTCATCTTAAGCGATAATGCATATGTCATCAGGCAGCTTTTTTAGCTGCATAGCAATATGCCTTCCAAACACATCACACTCATCTTCTGTGTACACACTATTAACAGTTTGATTGGGACTCTTCAGCTCTTGAATTGCTGTCATTACGCTAGAAACTTTATTTCTTGTTCTTCTACTTGTTGGAGTATCAACAGCACGCTTTGTGCTTCGAGTTCCTTCATTGTTTACTGAATTACAGGATACAGGTTTCTGGAAATCCGACTGTTGGGTGTCTTCTTCAACAAAAGTGTTTTCGTTATCAACTTCAATAGTATCGTCTTTATTAGCAGGTGTTCTGCAATCCTGAAATTAAAACAGCTTTTATATAGATATGCTGTAAAAATTTAGTGTCGTCATATTTAAGTATGAATAATTTTTTCCCTTTCAGATGCCTTCTCTAGAAGAGTGGAAAAGAATAGAAAAAGGTTTCCATGATAAGTGGAACTTTCCTAAATGTTATGGAGCCATTGATGGGAAACACGTGGCAATTCGAGCTGCTCCTAACTGTGGAAGCACATTTTTTAATTACAAAAAATGTAACAGCTTAATTCTTATGGCTTTAGTAGATAGTGAGTACTGTTTTCGCTATATTGATATTGGAGCAAATGGATCACTATCTGATGGTGGCGTTTTCCGAAATTGTTCTTTATCAGATGCATTGGAAAACAATCTACTTCCGCAAGGCGGTGTTACAGTAGGAGATGATGCGTTCCCTTTGAAGCCTTACCTAATGAAACCTTATTCCCAGAAAAATTTGACCTATGATGAAAAAATCTTTAACTACAGATTATCACGAGTTCGACGCATAGTCGAAAACGCGTTTGGAATATTAGTTAGTAGATTCCGAATCTTTGAGAAACCCATTGCTTGTCATGTTAATACAATTTACAAAGTAATTCATACAGCTTGTGTTCTACATAATTGGCTACGATTTAATTCATTGGGTACTTATCTACCCAGTCGTTGTGTCGATATGGAAGACACCGCCACAGGTGATATAATTCCAGGCACGTGGAGATCAGACACTATGGGACTGCATAGTGTAGGTATTTTGGTACGAATCATTCCTCAAGGCAAGCTAAATCTATCGGAGACGAATTTAAACGGTATTTTGTTAACGAGGGTAAAGTATCATGGCAAGATACGATGATACACTAACACGATTGATATACCATATTTTCACAGTTGTTAACTCAAGAACTGTAATTTTTTTTTGTTAACATTAGAAATATAGATAGTACTTACCATATTGCTAGTGGTGTTTCTTTTAAGTCGTCCACTGTTCATGACACCATGCATAGCAGCAAACCATTTCATATTTGGTTTATAAACGTCCTCAACACCAGCACCTGATTTTTCGGATTTTATGATTTTAAGTTGCTCTTGCTGATACGTTGCACGAATACTTTTAATTTTTTGTTTCGCTTCTTCTACTCCAAAATCTGCTATTCCCATATCTAACAATTTCTTTCATTGCTTTATCTCTAGCTTGTTTATTTCTGTAGATCGGCAAATTCATATCCCACAAGCACTCATGTTGTACATAAAGTTCAACAAATTTACACGTGGTATTATGATCCCACTTTGGTGGTGACATTTTAAGAAAAAAACCGAAAATTTACACAATTTTAATTACTATATCTTCAGTTCTCAACGAATCCCAACGCGAAAACTTCAACTTAAACTTGTAGAAGGTGAAAGCAAGTGAGCAAGTAAATAGAACCTGGTTCTATTCACTTGACTTACCTAATAGCTTGTCCGACAAGTTGAACCGTACTTGCCTTGCCTGAAATATGAGGCATGTAGATGTTTACACAAACCAAGTAGCTTGCAGCAAGTTACTTGCCGACTTGAGTTGCTTCTCCACCGGCTTCATGTAAACTCACCTTTAAAGTTGATATTCTACTTGGAGCTATAATATGTGGTTCCAATAAATCAATTAGTCTCTCTGCCATGTTTTTATCTAAACGAAGTAATCTAACAAACATCGAATCACTCAAATCATCTAAAGGATCAATGAATTGATGATACCGCAGTTGCCCCTGTTCTGCCCGTAACTCGGCATCCGCTACAGCTTCTAGCGCAACAATATATTGTTTACCGAGTAAGAAAAGCCTAACATTCCTGAACGACTGTGAACACAGAGTTCAGGAATGTGGCTTTTCCTACGAGGCAAACATACTATTTTTCCGCAAATCGTTTAAAATTCGACAGATATTAATTAATTTTGAAAAAATCGCGAATAATTTTATTGATAAATAAATGGTGTTTTGAATTTCGTAAATAAATAAATTGGAATAAATTGGTATAAATACCAAAAATACCAAAATATCAAAGCCCGTAGTTAAATTTGTTATAAAATAAAAATATATATAAAATTGCAGGGAAAATTTCATCAAAAACCAATAGGTAATTAAAAACTTTAAAAATTCAATAATGTAGATAGAATTAATGACAATTTTATTTTAATTCTAGAAATAATGCGTTATCGCCAGAGGAAATGGTTCTCATAACATTAAGATTTTTAGCTTGCGGGTCATTACTGACAACTTTAGGAGAACTGAACGGTGTGGATAAGTCAACTACTTGCCGGTTAATAACAAAAACAGTAAGAGGTATTGCTAGATTACACTCAGACTTTATTGAAATGCCCTCAAATGCAGAAGATATCCAAAGATTGCGAGATAGTTTTTATAACATAAGCAAGTTTCCTAGGTGTATCGGAGCACTGGACTGCACACATATACGAATCCAGTCACCAGGGGGACAAGATGCTAAAAGATATAGAAACAGAAAAGGTTTCTTTTCATATAATGTGCAAGTTGTGTGTGATAGTGATTTACTTATTAGAAACATTGTCTGTCGATGGCATGATTCTGCACATGATTCCACTATTTTCAACAACTTTTCATTGAAAGTAAAGCTAGAAAATGAAGAATTTGGAGAAGGCAGCTTAGTGGTGGGCGACAGCGGCTATGCTGTAAGAAAATATTTAATAACACCCTTGGCAAATCCTAGAATGCCTGCTGAACATCTTTTCAATGAGTCACAGATGCGAACAAGAAACCCTGTGGAGAGATGCTTTGGAACATGGAACATGGAAATTTGTTGCTCTTGCTCTAGGAATAAGATTGCACAACAGCAAAGTTGAAGCAATAATAGTAGCTGCTGCAGTGTTGCACAATGTTGCTTGCATGATGAATGATGCAGAACCAAGGGTTACAAATGATGAAGAAGCGGCTGTGCAGTTAACCATAAATATTAACAATGATCCTGTTGAAGCAGGAAATCCAAATATAACTGCGAATAACCTAAGTAGACACTTGTTAATAAATGGTCATTTTGCATGTCTTTTATAATATGTAATTGTATTAGTAATAATAAAAAAATAAAGAATATAATTGAAAAACTAAATTGTTTATTTTTCTAATTATTGCACTTCTATAATAAATAACACAAGTCCTAAAATACAGTTATCATAAAAATATTGTATTTTAAAAGTGTAATTAACCATTAAAAATTCGACTAATATTTTTTATTGTTCGCCTAATTTGCTTTTTTAATAATCTAATTTCTAAAGCATGCTTTTCTCTTTTCATTTTCAAATTTTCCTGCATTTCATTATACCATATAAATATACCATATAAATAATAATAAAACAAATTAAAAAAAAATATGTCTATAATAGTGATTTACTTAACTCCTAAAAAACGTCCAAGAACTTTGAAATACATCTTATTTTTCTAGCCGTGTTTAGCATTTCGAGTTTTTTAGAAGATAATTTCATATTTAGTTATTCAAGCGGCTTCTCATGGATTATTTTGTCAAAAGTATTCCTTTGCACCAAATTCTTGCTGAAGTATTTTTTCTTTTATTATATGTTCTTTTTCTGAATATCCATTAGTTGTTTAGCTTCTGCCAATTTAGAAAATTTGTCTTGCATGACAGTCGGGTCCTTTTTTCACAAGCAGTGCTGCTGACTTGCTGCTTTTTAAAAAGTTAGGTGTCCATTTTTGTTTCTGTAAAAAAGAAATACATTTAAATAAATTTAAAATATAGTTAGACGTTATGATCACCTCTCTTGGCGATTGTTGAGTATTAATTTCATCAGTATATTGATTTTCAATCTCAATATCTTTTGATTGTCCAGCAGTGCTTTCAGGTTTGCTTATAGTTGTTCGCTGCGTATCAAGTTCATGAGATGTTGGTTCTATCAACTAAGAAAAAAAAACAAAAAGTATTAACATGTTACATAGATATTTAAAATTCTAACCATAGTGACAACATCTTGACATATATTACCCTCATGTGCTTGTGTTTCAACTGCAAAAAATTCGATTAATAATGATTATCTGATTTGTTATAAGTAGGGTAAACAGTACAGTCATTGGCACTTTAAGGTACTTGGATCTTAAAGTATAAGGATTATTTCTATAATATTTACCTTTCTTTGATTGTAAAGTGTCATTTTTCCAAGGCGTTTAGCATAATCTATTGCATTTGCATTCCATGGGCACAAACCAGTTCCTAGAAACCCGTTCTTGATGGTGTCTGATTGCAGATAATTGTCAATTACTACTTTCAATACAGTAGCAAATTTTTCTTGTGTCATAGCTTCGGAATTATTTTCCCTCCTCCAATCTAGAACCCCTGACTTCCAACAAGATTTTAATGGTTTAAATGTCGACACGTCAGCGGGTTGTAGGATTCTAGTTGAATTTCCGTAGAGACAAATTAAAATTATTTTAAGGTTGGATCCCAAATCACTTAACTGATAAGATGTGTGTGTAGAATGTTCATCCGCAAACAATATTATTGGAAATTTGATACCCTTCTTAACTAAATATGGATGGAAAACATTTGTGATATATTCAAAGAATAGTTCCGCCTTCCTCCATCCATTTGGGCTAGTTCCAACTCCACATTCATCTGAGACAGATGCAGCAATGACACCCGGTAGTCTTTGATAAGGATACTGATGCAATTTTATTTTTGCCGCAAGCATATATAAAATATGATGATACTAATAAAGCATATATATGTACTGCTTCCACTGAGCAAAAATCTGAAGAAAGCGTTATTGATGATGACAGTTCAGAATTAGTTCAAACACCATCGGAAGAAAGTACATGGAGTTATAATGAAACAAGCGCACTCATTGATGTTGTAGAATCAAAGTATGATGATCTGCATCATCCCAAAAAGAAAATCCATATGGAATATCATATCAGAAGAGCTAATAAGTCAAAATATTCAAGTAAGTTTAAACAATAAAACAAAAATATTTATTTCCATACACTTCTTAGTTTTCAGCTAACTGTTGCTATAGGAAATGGCAAAATTTAACACGAACCTATAGAACAACAATAGACAACAAAAAGCGAACAGGTAGAGGACCTACAAGATTTTTGTTTTTTGAGAAAATGGATAATTTTCTAGGTGATAAACCAACAAATTCTAATGCACACACTATTGATGTAGCAGACATAACTCCCTCCACTTCAAATTCAATTAGTGATAATGAAAATACACCTACCAATGAGGTACCAAAGAAGAAACCAACGAAAAATCTCACTGATGAGTACATTAAATTAAAAAAGAAATATTATACTAGTAAAGAATCATTAATGGTAAAAAATAGTGATAATTTTGACAAATATTTGCAAAAGTCTTTAGATATAAAACAACAAAAGTTGAAATTGTATAAAAGGAAAATAGAAGCAGATGAGAAAAGGTATAGGATTTTAAAAGATCAAGAAAATATGCCAAATTAAGATTTTTTTATTACCTTATAAGACAAATAGAATTAATGTACATATATTACAATCTTAAAATGTCAATAGGTACCTATTTAAATTTATTTGTATTATTACATAAGTAATATTGTATTTCAAGTGTTTCTTTTTTAATCGAATCTGTTCTCTAAGATTGTAAAAAATATATTTTATTTTGTTTCTGTATAGCTTAATGTTTATTTATAAATAAAACAAATTTAGTTCAATACACACTTTTATTAACTATTAAACATTTCATTAAATATATCATTTCTTCTAGAAAAAGCATGGGTTACATCAGTTACACAATCTACAATTTCGTTATCGTCTAAGCTAATATCTGAAATATCTAGACAGTCATTAAGATCGATACATACATATGTATGTTGTGTAATACAGCTGCTGCGACAACGCGTTTTGTAATAAACATAACATCATTATTTTCAAAATACTTTAATCTCCTAAATCTACCTTTTAACAAACCAAAAGCGTTTTCTATAACAATCCTAGATGAAGACAATCTATAATTAAATGTTTTTTGGTTTCGTGTTAAGGACCCATTATCTTTAAAGGGAACTATTAACCAATTTAAACAGGGATAGGCAGAATCACCTATCAAAAAACTTGTTTGGAAAAACCCATTTATACCCTTCACATATGCAGATGACTTTTTCAGTAACCTTGCATCATGCATCGATCCTGGTTCTCCGCAAAATATGTCCAGAAATTTTTTCTTGTGGTCACATATTCCTTGAAGTAAAATACTGTACTGTGATTTTCTGTTACAGTAACATTCATGATTTTTAAAAGGTTTTTTTATATTTATGTGGCACCCATCTATTGCACCTAAGACATTGTTTATATTCTGGAATTCTTTAAAACCGTTAATTATGTCCTTTTTTATTTTCATTAGGCCAGTAAATGTATTTGTTGCTATTCAATGTCAAATAATCTATTATTTTCTCGATAATTCTATGGCTTGAGCTTTGGCTCACATTAAATCTGTCTGAAATTTGCCTGAATGTTTCTGAATTACTTAAATACCATAATGTCATGAGCACAGCTTTTGTTGCAGTAATTTTTTTCCTTCCATACAAATGTTTGGGCAGTATTTCCTCAGTTCTTATTTTTTTCTGTAACACTATAATTGTTGTTTATATTGCCTTTATTAAATTTACATACCTATTAAAAAATTACACGTAGCTCTAGTTAATCTAAAATGCGCCTTAAACTCCAAGTCAGTATATAACTCAACTATCTCCTCTACAAATCCTAAAATTCTGTGGCATTTCCTTTTTTCCTTTACTTCTTCGGCACTGTCTGATGAATCAGAAGAATGATATATGTCATTTATTACTTTCATAAACATTTCTATTTCTTCTTCACTTGAGCTGGATGATGAATCTGGACTACAAAGATCCTATAAACAATTTTGCATATACTATTAAATTGATCTATATTTTTTTCATGAATTACTGGTACTTACACTCATTATATCTTCCAAATTATGCTATTCTTGTTTAGAAAGGTGATTCGTAAATGTGTATAGTAATTTTTATAAACACCATATGAATCTGATAGTGTATGGCGGAATATAAATAACATACGTAATCACCGTAACATTTGCCATAACCAAAAACCTGCCAAAAACTGCGATATGCTGCGATAAAAATGTCACAATAATTAAGAGATCTCTGCTTTACCGGCGATGCCCGACTTAACTGATATTTTTTCTAATATTGTTTTATTCCTTTTGAATATGTAAAATGAATTGATATATCAGAATTATTTGTTCAGTTCGTGATCTGATATATTACAAAAGGAAGACGACTATTATGACTGTCAAACATGGCGCGCAAATCAAATCTTGCGCTTTTATTGAAACACCAAGATCCGGTTCACTCTCGTATTCGTCATCCAATACGCCTTGGTCAGAAACATACTCTAACTCATTACTTTCAGGTACATAATCATCACTAGATCCAGCGGAATATGGCTCTTCCTCACAGCTACTAAAGTCGACGAATTCTCTGTTGCATATTCAAGCTCTCTTTCCGTTAATTTTCTTTTTCGTACCATGGTCCACAGTCCCTAAACGCGGCGCAAAAAAATACCTAAACACCGTAGTGCGATCCAGTGTTGCCGGAGAAGATTCTAAGATTTCCCTAAACTTTTACAGAAAATTTTCCTATATTTCCCTAGACATTTTTAATATTACTTCTACATGTAGCCCCTTCTCTACTATAATAGTTGAACTAATGAACAGTATAATAAATCGGTCTATCAAAGATAAAGAGGTGGTTTTATCCTATGTTCGCAATTGTAATTTGAGTTACGTTAACCAGATGATATCTATAACGTAAACTTACGTTTTTTTCTAACAATAAAGAATTAGAAATAACATAGAATGATAATAAGTATAAAACTTGTAGAACAGATGGAAACGTATTTTATTTAATAACACAGGTCAACACGATTTTTGAGTCTGAGTTCTGTACCTCTGATTTTGATTACTTATGCCAAACTAAAGAAAGAAAAAATATTTTTATCTAATAAAGTTTGCTTTTGTAGATACCAGAACGAAATTTCAACATTTATGGAAAAGGTCTATTTTTCAATGTTAATCATATTTAAAATTAAAACAAGTTATGAATTATATATTTTAATTAATTTTTATTATAAAAGACAGCACAAATAAACATAAAAATACAAAAAAATGATACAAAAGGAGCTTTAAAAATGAATACTTTTAGTCTTTCTAGTGTAATCGTCAGAACTTTCTCGTATGAGCATCCAAATGTAGTCACCCATCATGTTCTCATTATATTGTCCTTGATATCTTTGTTCAAAGTTCATTATATCCTGGTGGAAGCGTTCCCCTTGCTCTTCTGAATATTCACCCAAGTTATCTTTGAATTTATCCAAGTGCGCATGTAGCATGTGCACTTTGAGTGACATTCTGCAACCCATGACTTTGAAGCTGTCAAGCATATTAGAAATAAGCTCTTCATAATTCTCGGCCTTCTTGTTACCAAGGAAGCCATGAATGACTGCTTTAAGGCTGAGCCACGCTTGTTTTTCATGAGTACTCAGGAGCTGAAGAAAATGTTCACTCGCCATTATTTTCTTTATTTGTGGACCGACGAAAATACCAGCTTTACTTTTAGCCTCTGACAGTTTTGGGAAAAATGTTTTTAAATATTGAAAGGCTTCGGAGTCTTGACGAAGAGCCTTTACGAATTGCTTCATGAGTCCTAATTTTATGTGCAGTGGAGGCATTAAAATACGATCAGGCTCTACAATTGGTTTATTTTTTACATTATGTTGTCCGATTTGAAACTCGCTCCGTTGAGGCCATGAATGCTGCTGGTAGTGAAGTGCATCGGCTCTACTGTCCCATAAGCAAAGGTAACACGGATATTTAGTGTATCCCCCTTGCATTCCCACCAGAAAACCAACCATTTTGAAATCCCCTATCACGGGCCAGGCATACTGTTCATATTTTAAAACTTGAAGAACCATTTTAACGCTTTCGTAATTTTCTTTGAGCATTACAGAATGAGCCAGAGGAAGTGATGAAAATTTATTCCCATTATGAAGAAGAACAGCTTTTAAGCTTCTTGTAGAGCTGTCGATGAAAAGACGCCATTCAGAAGAAATGCAAGGGATTCCGATTGCATCAAACAAACCTTTCACATCATTACAGTAACACAGTCCGTCTTCCTTCGTGAAAAACCCAGCAAACATTTCATGACGCTTTCTTTGGTCACTTATTTTAACGTTGTCCTTGAGCAAATTCCACTGTTTTAGGTTACGTTCATACTGGAGCGACGAAGCGAGAGACTAGAGACGCGGAAAGCGACGACAAAAGCGTCTTGATCGAGTTGTGCGAATTGGGTGTTCATAGTGAAGCGATAAAACTAGTACAAACATTAGTCGGTTGGCGCCTATCCGCTATTTATGTATGTTAACACCGTTGTTCCGCTGTAAAAAATGCCGTTGAAGTCAATTTATTGTGAAAATAGTGGCATAAAATTATGGTATTTTTGCAATAAATACAGAAAATTAAAAAAAAAACGTAGAATCAATGAATTGAATATGAAACGATATACGTTAGGGGAATTTCATCATGTTTACCCGGAATTACGACAAAATGGACAGAGATTTAAGGAATATTTAAGAATGTCAATCAAAACTTTCGATTATATTTTAAGTAAAGTGTACAGTAAGTTGCAGAAAAAATGGACGAATTTTAATAAAGTGCCTATTGACCCGACGGAAAAACTAGTTATAACACTAAGGTAAGCAGAAAATTAATTTTTTTTTGCTAGTTATATAAATACATATATGTACGTAACAAAATAATAAAATACAACAAATACTAATAGAATAAATAAATAATAAATACAATAAATAATAATAGAAAAATATAATAATGAAAAGGAAAAATAATAATATTAAAAAAAAAAGTATTCTTCAGAATTTTATATACATTGTGGTAACAATTTTATACGTCCGACTGATCATTTATTGGACTATATACGAAATCATAAATTAATTTTTGAATTTTCATTGTTAATAACATTTTCCGTTGCAGTGGTAACCCAGAAATATGAGGGACCAAACTGAGAAGAAAATTCTCATCCTCGGTTTTGTTTTCATTTTTCATTATTTTCAGTTTTTCTTCCTCAAGACGTATTAACGCGTCTCCTATTTCGTCTTGCTGTTTCCTTGGGCGTTTTTTTGTATGCTGGGGTGAATGCATGGTATCTGGTTGCGTTAATGTGGTTGTGTTTGCGGAAGATGAAGGTGCTGGTTCTATAAAAGTGACAGATGCGGTAAACGGCGAGGTAGTGTCAGAGTACGAGGGAGTGAAGGGTGACCCGGTTCGGACAATTTGACTGACAGAGGATGTATTTTCATTGCCATCTTGGCTGAAGTTGATTGTATCTTGACTGTAATTGGGTGAATTTTCAGTCAATGCTTTGTCACTGATTTCTTCATCAGATAGTGTGGCTGTATTCTGACTGATGTGGTCCGGCATCTGAATATTGGAAACTCTATTTCTAGATATAAATTGGTCTCTCAAAAATAGAAGTTGCTTATAGTATGGCCAAGACACTTCATACACATTTCCACCTGAATCCCCCGATCGTAGAATTGGAATTTTTCTAAATTCCCGTCGAAATGTGTCTCTCAAAGTCTTCCATTTTGTTTTGACAGTTGACGCTGGAAATCAGTTTTTCAATTAATATAAAAAAACTATCAAAATGAGACAACTAGGTATTTTGTACAATTTGTTATTGTGTATTATGAGTATAGTATCACCTAAAAGGTCTTTTGACAGTATGTAGTATAGCTAGTAAATATAGATACGTCTATCTTTATAACACCAAGATATTGTAGTGTTTGGTCAATTCAACAGTAATCAATTAAAAATCAATTTATTTCTTACATAATTTAATTATATATTAAATAAATTGATTTTTAATTGCCCAAAAATTGAAAAAAATATCGGAGATTATAAGGATACGTATAGTGCATAAAGGCCATAATATACATATATGTGCATGTATTAAATATAGATGGCATAAACATTTTCGTAATAGAAGAATATCAATTTACTACACTTATGTTACTACATATATACTAATCGGCATGTATAGAAAGTATGTTATAATGTGATCTTATACTGATTTCAGATACTTAGCGACGGGAAACTCATATAGAAGTTTAGCTTTCAGTTATCGACTAGGAGTATCAACAGTATCTTGCATAATTAAGGAAACATGTACTATTCTATGGGAGACATTGCAGCCAATACATATGGCAATGCCAACTGAAGAAAAATGGAAGAATATAGCCACCGAATTCTACGATAAATGGCAATTTCCAAATTGCATCGGTGCCATAGACGGCAAACACATAAAAATTAAATGTCCAGCCCGTTCCGGAACGATGTTTTTTAATTATAAACATTACTTTTCTATAGTTTTACAAGGCATTGCAGATGCGAATTATAAATTTATTAGTATTGACGTAGGAAGTTTTGGAAAACAAAGTGATGGCGGCACATTTCGGTCGTCAACTCTGTATTATGCCATGCAAAATGGGTATCTTAATATACCTGCTAATGACAAGCTGCCTTCAACATCAATTATAATGCCCTATGTGTTCATTGCTGATGAAGCATATCCACTACTTGCACATTTACTTAAACCGTACAATAGAACAATGCTAGATGATGACAAAGAATATTTTAATATGAGATTATCGCGAGCAAGGAGGGTCATTGAGTGCTCTTTTGGAATTATTAATGCCAAATGACGTGTCCTATGGAAGCCAATAGAAACACTTCCGGAAACAGCGGACATTATTGTTAAAACTATCTGCATTTTACACAATGTTACAATAGACATGGAAGGATTGGATTCCACTACGGGAGACATGATATCTGATAAAGAAAGACTTCGATCTTGTCGAAGTAATAATCGTGCAACAAATGAAGCAAACTATGTTCGAAATTCTTTTAAGACTTTTTTATGCGATAATAAAATTTAAAAAAGCTTAATTATTCAATATTTTTAGAACCTATAATCATGTTAATTTGATATACTTGTATCAAGTAACTACTACTGACCAAAGTTAACACCTGTATATGTATATGTAACAGCAATAAACTTTACACGCTTTTTACTTATAAAACTATATTATCATACCTATTTGTAACAATACTACTATTTATAAGAAAATAAACCAATAAAACATTTATTATTAAAGAATCTCAATCTATTTATTGTTAGAAAAACAAATTCAAACTACAAAACTATGAAACACAGACCTATGACTGGATCTATTATTTAAATCTATCAAAGGATTATTGTATGAGTGCTATTCATATCATTTCATTCCTAGTCTAGAGAATAGCGACGAAAACAAATTGGTTTGAATTTGTCGCTTGTCTCTTCATTTAGAAGATTTTATATTAAATAATTATTTTAAGTTATAAACTTTTAATATATTAATGTTTATTATGATTATTTAAACATACTTTATAAATTGGTTTTTACTTATACATTTATTGCAGAACATAATTTTGAGACAAGTACGAAAACTATGTATATAATTAAAAAAAAATTTAAAAATTATTTTTACTTACGCTCACTATTCATTGCTGCAGCAATTTCTCCCCATAACTTATTTAAAATATGGACATTATGGTGTCTTTTGTCCTTCTGATTCCATATTGGGTTGCGGCTATATACTAAGTGAATTAATTTTTCTACGTCCATCTTGCAGCGATGTGCGACGAAAACAAAACTGCACTTGCTTCGTAGCTCTTTGCCATTCAACCCCTCCCTAAATCGACTCGAGCACTATGAACAGGTACCCCCTGAGACAGTGTTCTTGTTTTTGTCGCTACTCTAGTCTCGTCGCTTGTCGCTCTCTTCGTCGCCGCACTATGAACGTAACCTTAGCCGTGAAGCTAATATTTCTGCTTTAATTTTAGGAAGGTTTAAATCTCTTATTAAGTCATTAAACTCTTCTGCATCAATGAGATGTGGTTCAATAGATGGTGTCGCGATTACGTACTCGCTGCCTTCGCTATTATCAGATAATTGTGATAGCGGTACCATCTCTTGAGTCTTCACGTTTGGACTACAAGGAACTGGAAAAATTTCACTGTGAGGTACTGGAGCAGACGTTGATGGTAGGTTTGGATACTGGATCTTCTTGGCATTTTTTCCAGCACGACGCTTACGTGGATTAACAACACAAAAATAGCAATCATTGATGTGATCAGTTGGCTCTCTCCATATTCTTGGTACTGCAAACATCATCTTTTTTTTCTCCTCGGTACCAGGCTGGAAAAAAATTAATATCATTCATTAACAAATGACGCATTTAATGTATATTTTAAAAATATGTAAATAGGTATACAAATGTACTTTAAATATAAGGTGTATTTTCTTACCTTCTAAAGTGTTTTTGCAGTTATTACACGAGAAGTGAGGCGCCCATATTTTATTCTGACTTCGTACGGGCATGTTAAAATAAGCTTCATAGGCTTCACAAAGTTTCTTATTTGATGATAAACTAAATTTTTTGGCTCTCACTTTAATAAACTCACCACAAACATAGCAAAAAGAGTCCACGTCGTTTTTACACATTTTCGATGACATTTTTAGGCCTCGCGACACATAAAATACGTTATTCCTCTAGAAAGCGCACTCGCATACCGCCAGGACACTCTGCTACCTCTCACTTCACACCCACAGTCCCTCTCACCCCTCTCTTGCATCATAAATGCAACGGCTTTTAAAAAAATTTGCAAAACCACCGTATATTTAGTTTTCATTATATTAAGTACAAAAGCAAACTTTATTTATTATTAATGGAGTTCCTGTTTACTTTTCGATTTATATAATCAGAAAATAATCACTAAATAAAAGACTCAAAAAAAATTTTTTTTTTGTTGACCTGTGTAATAGAAAGTATTTATAACGATAATAAAAGAATATACTATAATACATCGATAAACTAAATAACAAAAAATAAATACTTTATATAGCAACATTTTTAAATAAACTCATACAGGATAGATAAATAAATAAACACATTATCTATAACTATGTATTATATTTACTAAACTTGCTTATTTAAATACAATTTTTAATAAAATTATACTCCAAGTTTTTGCAACAAATCATTATTAATGTCAAATTTGGAACAGCTACTATCTTTCATAAGTGGTTTCGAATGAAATATAGGGGAGTACTATTTAGGTTCATATTTATAGTCCGTGCTTGAGGTTGTGTCGATGCCTGAGCACGCGATTTTGACGTACATGTCATTACAAATCTGTCAAAATCGCGTGCTCAAGCATGGACACAACCTCAAACACAGACTATAAATATGACCCTAAGAGTTTCACTTGACAACCGGCTTCTGATTTTTGTTTTATTTAAATTGATTTGTGAAAATATACGTTCCACAGGAAATATACGTTGCACTGGAATGCGGCGAAGTAAATAATTTGAAAATAAAATTGCAACACTGAGCACATGGGCGTATCGTCTCCAGTCTTTAGATGCGAAATTTTTTTCCAAAATGCCTCAATAGTTAGATCTGAATAATGGGATAAATCTATATTACGTAAAGTGCGCCATTCTCTGTCTATTTGATTTAATTGGTTTTCTATTAAATTTGGAAAATGCATAGCTAAAGGTGCTAGTGATTCATGCCTTTTGGCAATTACATCAACAGGCGAAATCATTAGCATTTGTTTTAAAATTACAGTTGAAGAATTGATATTATCAAACTTTTTATACCGGGTGTCAACGAGATCATGTATCAGCCCGCCATTTATTTATTAGTTAAAATAAAACTTTGAAATTCGGACCGTATATATGAGTGATTGGTGGGCTTCTTCAGGTACACTCAGTTTTTCTATAGCACTTTCGGTCGAACCGGAAGTGACGTTAATTTTGAATTTTTAAATACGACATGTATTATTTCTGTTCATATTCTGCTTCTTCTAAAAATTTACCATCTAGTGCAGGTCAACTTTTGACATTTCTCTCAAAGATGGCGGTATCTGTTAAATTTATTCATTAAAGTGAAACTGCTTTGCAGCAATTGTCGAAATGTAACAACCATCAAAGTTAGCTTTGAAAACAATTAACAAACATATTTTTCACATTTACACGCATTGGCGAAGGAAACGTGTACTTCACGTTGAAATTACTAAAGAAAATAAGATTTTCTTTATGGAACCTTTCCATTCATTCATTCTTTACACGGTTTAATTTAGTTTGTAATTAGATCTACTTAGCGTTTAAATGAAAATACCGTTAAAGAGTAAGTACATATCTAAATTTTTGCTTACACCTTACAAAAATACAACAGTATAACTCAGAATACAATAAAATTTTGTTTTGTAAAATCTTAAAACAATCAAAATAAATCTAGTTTTATTCTGAACTCTATATTTGTTAGTTTTATTACTGAGGTGTTAATATAGACATTGAAAGCTGCTGTCGTTTTTTTTCATATTATGCTATACATACTATATATATGCGAAACAAGATTAATTCAAAGTCATTTACTATGCATAATAATAAGAAGAATGAAAAATATCTTATTTTTGAGTAAATGTACATATAAAACAGATAGACATATTACATAAATTTTCTAATTTCTTTTTCTAAATTAATTTCATTAAGTGTTTTATTAAGTTCTCTAATTCCAATGAATGTCAGTGTCCTCACAAAAGTTTTTATTACGTCTCTTGGAAGACTGCTTTTAATATTATCACACACTTTTGTAATAATTCGGCTATCTTTACATAAATTATCACCATGTACTCGTCTAAATTCTGCTACAACTAATGCGGCAAGCTCTGTCGTTGGATGTAGTAGTGGGCCTTTCGAAACGCAAGTGATCCAGTCGTAAGTGTTTGGCACATTTAGGACATGATGCTCCTCATATAGGGTATATTTATTTTTAAATTTGAAAGCTACATATCCTGCAATATATTTAATTCCTTCTGCCATAATATCGTTTTGAATGGTTAAGTTTTCATACTCCATATGTCTCAAAATTATCAATATGCAGCAAAGAAGCTTCTTATAATACATCATCTGCTGTTTCTTCTGCGTCTTCGGCTATGCTGAACGTTCTTAAAGTATCTGCCGTCATAGATATCGCATCTTCAATATCGTCTTTGACATTACGATTTTCTGTAATAACAGAAGTAGAATGTTTTCCCATGATGTACAATCGTAGACTTGTGAAAATCTAATGCAGTTGGATGGTCATTTGATCGTCCTATACCTCTTACATACGAGAAGAAGTTCTCTAGAACATCTTGTGTTAATCTGTTGTTTAAAATATACTTTATTTGATATTTGTCCTTCAAGTGAGCAAATAGGTCTGGCAATGATTTATTATTCATTATTATACCGCGTTGAAACGGTAATAAAGTTTTGTGGTTGCCGACTCTGATGTCTTTTATTTTATTGGTCATGTCCATCAGAAGCTGCTCTGGGTTTTGCATTATACCATATGTATGGCATTTTTTTAAATAAATTTGGTTTTGGTGTTAAACATATCAAACGTATCAATCATTGACTGTTTTAATTATGTCTGAAGCATATTTCCAATCTAAGTCTGGAATCAGTCCCTTTTCACCACACCATTGTATAGCCTTTGCTACAGAATGTGAAAAACATTGAAGAGCAGGTTTTAGCTTCTGTCGCTGCATTCCATATACCTCTAAATGGTAGTTGGTCAACTTTGGTGCAAGCTTAATTTTTCAAGATTGTAATTTCATTAGTTGTTGGTACACCTTTTTATCCACTTTATGATTTTTTGTCGTGAAACCTTTATCCAACAAATGGTTTCTTGTTAGCTTCACTAAGTGTAGCACATCAGCAAAAAAATATATATTTGCATCTGCTTTACTGGGATGTGCAATGTAATGCCTTCGGGGTTCTTCTTTTGCAGTATTCATATCTCTCCACAATCTTTGATTCGAAGAACCCAAATCACAGCAAATAGCTACTACTGTGAAATTAATAGCTTGTAGAGGTGGGTCGATACCGATATTTACCGGTATTATCTGATATGAATATATTCACCAAGCGGTATTATAATACCTAAACCGATACGTAAATATTAGTAATATCAGGATTGCCGAGTATACTATATTACATTCGAAGTACACTGGAACCTCGCTTATCTCCGCGCTCACTTATATCCACCCTCATTCATATCCGCACTATAGCGCTCATTTATATCCGCTCGGCATCCACCATCCGATAGTGCACGTATTCACATGATCCAATCAGCGCGTAACACGGCATTTCCTCTCCGCTAACGGGATAAGAGTGGGGACCCCTCTTGCGCGGATGTAAGTGAATGTTTACGTTTCCCGACCGCGGATATAGACGAGGTTCCAGTGTATAAGATATACATATGTACTAATGTATTCTTTAATATATGGTAATATATGTATGTTGGGAAATCTACGTACGGCAAATACTTTCGTAATATGTATATAGGTATCTCAGTAATATTTCTTTATGGTATCCAACCGTTTGAAAGTTCCTTTGAGTGTCCACTAGATTTCACAGGGCATAAATGAAATTTCGTTAATTTGAATTGTTGAATTATTGAAATAAAGCAGTACTACAGAATGTTAATACTATGTATTAATAAAATATTTTTGTTAATGCTCTAATTCTAATTTGAATTATTGAAATAGACTCATTTCTTTTTTCATTACATACTTAGATTTTAATAAAAATAAATATAAAATAATAAGAGAAACATAAAAACATAATAATAAGTTTTTTATTTTTGGTAAATTACATAAATTGTTTATTTTTTATTTCCATTAAGAAACGTTAATTTCATCACTTTCATAGGACTAGACGGGTTCTACGGTCAGAAATTAATTCCCCAGACTTTGAAAATACACGTTCACAAGGAACCAATGTGGCATGAATACAGCTGTGTAATTGAAAAACTTTGCCCAAATTAGGATATATAAAACGATGATTTCGCCACCATTGATTAGGATCCTTCTGTCTCGGCAGTATTTTACCGTTAAGATATCTTTGCACCTCTGCTATACTAATTGCTGTTGGTGATTGGATAGGTTGAACATCTGGAACGACATTATCAACATCATCCCAAACAGAATAATATTTCGTCGCATTCGTGGTAATATTTTCAGTTGCCTCTACCGATTCTAGTTGTTGTTCCACTGGTTCGATTGCTATTGTTGCTTGTTTTGCCAGTTTATTTATTTCGGTGGTTACCAGTTCAATTACCCTTTTTTTCGCGACATCTGCTGCACTCCTATTTTTAAACAAATGCGTTTTAAAACGTGGATCAAGGAAAGTGCAAACACTGAACGAGCCACTATTCTCTATATTTTGAAGTCGGAATTCCGTCTTAATTTTTTTTTGGCTGCAACAATAGCACTTTGATGAAGGGTTGGGTTATATGGTACCTTGTTCTCATATATATTAGATAAAGACCTGTTAAAAACAATTACCAAACTGCCAGTGAGATATCGTTCTCCGCTAATTTGCCGTGTCACTTCTTCCAAAGGCTTTAAAACTACACACAGATCGAGACAAAGCTTCCAATCCTCTGCAGTAATAGCAGGAAGTGATATACTGCTGCTAGTGTTCAGAAGTGCCAGGGTGCTAGTTAATGCCTCTCTCAGTAACAGTGCCCTTCACACATGTAATATGTGAAGTTCCAACGTGTAGCTACATCGATTAATAATTTTTACGGTTGTGATATACCAGTTTGAAACTGATATTTTAAAAGTTTTTCGGTAGCCGCAGTACTGCCTTTGAAATGATTAATATAATCTTTAGTTTTGAAACTAAACAAGTGGAGGAGCTGGTTGGAGTTTGTGCGAAGTGTGTGGAGGAAAACTAAGAAGAACTACAGAAGTGATAGCTCCCACCTGCTTTGTTCCTTTAGTAGCAATAATTTTAATAGGTCTCTGTACCGTTGTTAATCGTGCCTTATCTACGCTGTAAATTTCGTGAAAACCAAAGTTGTATTTCTCATATACCGTAACATCGGGATATATGGAACGGTTTTTAAATAATATTGCTAATAACTTTTGAATTGTTTAACCATACATTTCCAGTCTTGTTTAAATAGATTTCAGTTTGTTCACGTGTCATTTCTGATAAGTCTGGTTAGCATATTTTTCTTATTTAGCTTAATTTTTTTAATTTATATCGTTCCATATAATCCGGGGTTCGGGGATATATGAAACGATGTATTTTTGCAATGGATTTATATGGTAGGTTCATATAGGAAGACATTACAACCATCATGGAACGATTGGCAACGTTTTTAAAAAAGTTATGAAGTTCTAAATGCGAAATATTTAACAGAAAAAATTATTTAAGTCGGAATAAAAACAAACTGTGTAGAAATAAAAATTTATTCGCATAATCGTGTATAAAATTAACCAATTATAACTCTAAAATGTAACTTAAAAAATACGTTTGAAACTATAACAAAATATATCAAACTACATCACATACAAAAGTGTGAACACCCCTACAAATTACAGCTCCTGACAGTTCAAACTTAATCTGAGCAACATTAATTGTATTTAGTCCCTAACATTGGGCTAAATAAATTTGTATTTTCATTCGTTAAAAGACCTCAAGCAGCCTATTTTAATTGTATTTGCGGAAATCTTTTGCAACACTTTAGCCACAAAATCTTTAGAGGTCTCCTTTTTTGTACTTGCATTATAAACAAATGAACATATTACAAACTTATTTGGTACAATGTTACAGTCTTTTATAGGAATTTTCACCTGAGGTGTATCACAATCTTTCTCAACACTCTCATATTCTATAGTATCACAATCGTTTCCATTATCAAACGTAATAAGTTCTGGTATGGCATATAATGTACCAGGTTGGGGGTTTCTTGCTTCAGGATGCCGTTCTAAATCTGCAAAGGATATAGATTTTCGAGACGAAACATCAATTTTTCTCTTTCGCGTTTTAAGTGGAGTTGGTGGCCCTATAGTTTGTTGATTCATTATTGCAGTGAAGGAATCTTTTAAGGCGGCTTCTTGTAATCTCTCACGACCTGATGAATGAATAAATTTGTCTAAAACTTTTTGTCTGTTCATAGTATAAATTCCTCTTCCGGAAAAAACCCTCTTTAATGTTGTTTGCTAGAGTTGGTCCAAGCGCATCTACCAATTTCTGCATCATAACTATATATCTATACTATATCATACTGTAACCACAGAATTGTCATTCCAACGGACTACGCTTATTTCATTTACGTGATCGTAACGAGCATCCATTGTACCACGAGGTTTCTTTCCTATGGACTTACAAGTCTCTAAGGGGCATTTCAGCATTCTGTTCTCACTTACGGTTCCAGTAGCAAAGTATCCTTGGCCTTTTAAATGAACTAATAGCTTGTAGCTCGTAAAAAAGTTATCAAAGTATACCTTATGATTCGACTTATTTTCTAATACGTTCAATAGATTGATGACCACTGATTCACCTAAACCAAATACTCTTTTGGCATTTTCACCAGTTTTTCCAGCATAAGGTATAAATTGATATAAATACCCATCGCTAGATGCCAGGCACCACATTTTGAAGCCGAAACGTACCGGCTTCCCTTTCAAAAACATTTTGGCTGAATGACGGCCGAAATAGGGTACCATTTGCTCATCAATTGATAAGTGATGTCTAAAAACACCATACTTCAAGAAATTGCTGTTCAAGAGATTGACCAGTGGTCTTACTTTCGCAAATTTGTCTGCCTTGTCTAAATGATTGTTATCTGCAAGATGAATGTTCTGCTTTATGTCGAGAAACCTGTTTCGAGACATTGCATTTTTCACAAATTGAACACCTTTATCTTCATCAGATGATCAGTAAAGTTTTAGTTGTGGAAGAGTGTGATACCCACTCAAAATCAATATCCCCAAAAAAATTCCTAGATCATTTTGATCTAAGGTGAACTGAGTACGGTTATTATCTCACGCATATTTTATGGAGTTTGAAATAATAAGCTGGCCAACATTTTTATCAAACATTTCCATAAAAAAATCAAGCACAGACTTTCCATGTAGCGCCTCAACAATATTTTTTACATTCCCTTCCTCATTTGACGTAGCATCTTCCTCGTAGTCAACGGGCGTCTTACACCAAGTAATATCTTCAATTCTTGCCGTTTTGCTTGATGTAGATAAAGCTGCCTCATGATGTATACCATCCTCTATGTCAATTTCGATATTCGGATCCACTATCTCAAAAGTTCCCGCTATATCTACATGCAAATTTTCTACTTCACCTATAACATTATCATCAATGTCCTCCTCGTCCGTTATATCATCGACGTCGGGTGGTATGTAACAAATATCAATTTCCTCATTCAAATCAATATCTTCAACAATTGCCTCAAGTTCTTTCAAAGTCAACGATCTGAGAGGATCATCTCGATATTTCACGTGACTCTAAAATAATTTTATTACCATCAACGATTCACACATACTCCAGTACTTACCATTATATAATATTTCTGTAATCCTCAAGATAACACTATTCTAAACTCTAACTTCTTCTCTACCTCACAGCGTAAATGAACTGAATATACTTGCACCATACAGAATACCCAATAAGCTTCGCCCGCAGACGTGAAATATCATGTTCCGACAGGAATATTACTCATGACTACAATTACATCATTTGTCCCAATGTTGCGTTTTCGCAACGCTATGTTTCAAAGCCGTTTGAAAAATATTTCCTGAAAAAGGGGGATTGATATTTTTCCAAAATAATGTTACGTGAAGTATCTTTTATATGAAACCTCTTAAACATAAATGAAAACGTAAGCTGTACGTTATTAAATTTAGTACTTGGATAAATAAGTATTTGTCTTGAAAATTCCATAGTTTTATTTTATTTCTATTCAAAATTGAAAATGCGATTACCCATTCCGAAAATCATTATTAGGTTGTTTAAATATTTATTAACACAACGCTAGTGACAGTACATCCAAAATTATTACTTTTCAGTACGAAAAAAAAAACGAAAAAAAATTTTTGGTGTTGCGTTAACGCAACTATGGGAATAAATGGGTTAACTTTCTATCTCTAAAGATTACCGACTTATAGATGAGACTCTGGAAGGTAACGAAAGCGTTCGAAAATTAATAAAAACACCAACTGAATGTGCAGTATATGTAGCTAGTTCATCCTCTTGATCGTCCTAAAATACTTTATTATGTAAAGTATAGCCAACTTTGATAATTCTATTAGAATTTTCAGCCTGACTCTTCTTTATGTAACGCTGTAATGTCATACAATTTATACCATAACATGTAGCAGCAGCTCTCAGTGACATATTCTCCTTAAGAACAGCTTCTGCTGCGCTTTGAACATTTTCAACAGGAGCATTACCCCTAGTAGTTTTCCTTCTGTACGTTCGCACCATTTTAGATATCTGCATAGTAAAGAGCGTCTACTATATCTGACTTGGTACACTCAACAAGATGTGATTTAAATTTAATCTTCATGTAGGGGTTAGATGTTGCGGTAACAATGTGCCCCACAAATTCTGTAATAACTAACCCCCTATGCCTACAGAAAGGTTATATTTCTGTTTTTGCAAGTATTATTTTAATTACGTAGAAAACAACGAATACAAACAAAAGAGAAATACATGGGCTTTAAGCCCCCGTAACAACTAGCCCCCTTTTCCCCTAGTATTAAAGACTGTAATGCTAACCTCCAGCATAATTTTTTAGAATTTTGAAATAACTATAATGACAAATACACTAATCAAGAAGCGGACATTAATACAGGTAAACCAGAAGCAATACCTACTGAAATTTTAGTACTTACTTATTGGTTTGTTTCCAAATATCTAATTGTTATAATTATGTCCAGCTATATGTAGTCAAGACGGTTCTCATATTTTGGGTAGTCAGAGTTACTCTCAAACTGAATTTGGACGTGGTCGAAGTGATGGTGATAATAACCTAGTTCTATTTATAAATGAACGTGAATCTTCTATCAACTTTGTTTGGAACCGAAAAGCTATTTTGTTGGTTTTGGACGAATATGAAAAAGGACTGAGCCTTTTCAGAATTCCTCAAATTAAAAAGAAGAAATTGTGGGATAGTATTGCATCTGAAATGCAGAACATGGGGTATGCAGTTAATAACATTATATTGGACAGAAAGATGAGAAATATGAAGGCAACCTACAAAACTATCTGTCAGAATAATAATGCTAAACGAAATACAGGAAAAGGACGTATAACTTGGGATTATTATCCAAAATTTCAATCGATGTTTCTAACAGATAAGAAGCAATGAATGTAAGAATTTTATTTTTAAGACCTTTATAATTATTTATATTTTACTATTACATCTATATTAATTTACTGGGTAACATTTATGTTCCTTAACTTATTTACACTACTTACAATATTATTTTACATACTATTCTTCTCGACTTACCATTGGCCATCGTGCTGCTCTATTCCCTCCTTGGTGTGTCAACTTTGGAATATTCGTGCTATTAGTGTAGTCATTAGCTGTGGCACTAACATACTCGTTGCCATTTTCTGTTCTAAGAAAATTGTGCAGAATACAACAAGCTGTTGTAATCAATTCAACCTTTTCAACACTAAGTTGAATTGGTTTTAATAAAATCCTAAAACGATTACATATCATGCCAAACACATTTTCAATTATTCGACGTGCACGACTTAGTCTATAATTATAATTTTTTTGTTCGTTACTCAGCCCTCTATATCTAAATGGTTTCATGATATGTTCTCGTAGTGGAAATGCATCATCTGCCACAATAACATATGGTACTGGCAGTTGCCTTCCTGATAATACCTTGGGTAATGGTATATTATTAGTGTATTGTTTAACATGTCATGACAATCTGCTTCTTGCAAATACACCACCATCACTAATTCGCCCATTCACTCCAATGTCCACATTCAAAAGTTTGTAATTGGCATCGGCCAAACCTAATAGTACGATACTATTTGTGCCTTTGTAATTTCTATAAAATGCGCCATCTGCTCTTGAGGGCTGAAATACTACATGCTTACCATCTAATGCACCCATACAGTTTGGGAAATTCCACTTGGTTGAAAAATCCTCAGCCCTTTTTTCCCATTCCGTTTCAGTAGATGGTGTCTAAAATAAAATATAGAACATATTTATATTGTTACAGGTAGAAGATAATGCAGAATATATAGAATTTAGAGTAGAAAACACAACCGAGACACGAAAAACGAATAAAAGAAAGAGAAATAATTCCAGTGAAGCATTTCTGAAAACAGCTGGATCAGCTATTGAAACTCTATTAAAAAGAAAAGAGAATGACGAATGGGTGTACCTTGCTGATATGGTCGCATCAACAGCACGGCAGTTACCAACCCGGGATGCACAAATTGCATTTAAACATGATATAAGGTATTTAAAGTGTAACCTCGAAACTTGTCGGAAGTTCCAACAAAAAATCGGGGAATCCCGTCGCTCGTATCCGAAGGCTGGGTCGTGAGTTCTTATTTTTCTATTCAAAAGAGGGCGCCAGCTGTGGCTAACAGCAAAGGAAGCCAAGGAAACAACACGCAACAACTCAAACACAATTGTTTTCAAAATAATATTTAATAAAGTAAATTTAAACATGTATAACAATGTAATAAATGTAATGACGTATAGTATGTATATGGGAACAATAAAAGCAATATAATAAACAAATATCATTAGCTATTTTGAGATTTAGTACAAATTCGTAACTTCTAGATCTCTACCAGAATTAAATTAAAATAATTATCACAAATCACTGCTATCAAGTAGTGCTCATTAAAATATTAAATGGTTGATAAATAAGCAATTAGCTATTTAAAAAGTTGTAACAAGAACTAGCTCTATAACACTTGAACGCTAACCTATATGATGAACATAGTAACATACGGTGACAGTATAACAGCTGTTATCTCCCCAGAACGTACATACTGTCAAATATGATCGACAACAAAAAATCAATAGCATTTAGTAATATCTCAGAATATCAGAAGCGTCACTTAAAGCGGCACCTTTGAACTTTTGTTGACAAATTTTGGTGACCTTCGCCATATTTTTGTAGGTACTATACGCGGTAAATTTCAAATTTTGAATAGAATTAATAAAAATGCGTCTACGGTAAGTATTCCCACAGGAGGCTAAATCACTTAAGTGTGCAACAGTGTTAGATTTCTTAAATATTCAGTCTGCTTAAAATACAGCATAAATTAAGGATGGTCCGAAAATGAATATGTATATTAGTGTGCGTACATAATAAGGAAACAATGCTGTTTTATATTTATTTATTGTACCTAATAATTTCATAGATGTTGTAAAATTGATAATTTTATATTTTTTACATTAGAAATATCTTTACTAAGCTTAAAATTTCTATTTATAAACTTCAAAATATAAAAAATCCTTAAACGTATAAATAAATTTAATAGATATGTTTTTGGAAACTGGGAACAATTACTTTCACAACACACAACTTTCATGCATTCGAAATAGGTTGCTGCAATATTATTTTTAATTAACAATTCATAAAACATTTGAAAAAATACATTTTCCAATTTATAAATGTAAATTAAAAATTGCATGTGAGGTACATGTAGGGTACTAGATGTACTGTCATCTTCATTGCGCATTTTAAAATAAGTAAACAAATTAGCACTTGTAACTTCCTTATTAATTCGTAGAAACTCTTCGCAGTTACTACAGATATGAACAGCACGCACTTTTTTTAGGAGGTAACCACATACGTACATAAAAGCATTCTGCGCAGATAAATCTTGGTCTCTGTAATCACAATCGGAGCCAGTTAATGTGGAACTTATAATATTGGTTTCCTGAACATCAGCAGCAGGCTGTGTTAATTTAGATTCCGCTAATTTCGTAAGTAAATTGCTAAAATCATTAGAACAATTTGCATTACCACTATGAAAATAAATTTGGCAAAATAATTTTTTACATGCTCGCTCAAATTGGATTGGAGTGGGGTTTATACAATTCCCACCTTGTTGTCTTACACTACCAAAAAAGTTCTCTAAGCAATCTTGATTGATATGTTTTGTCATTAAATTGTCGAATCCTGCAGCTTGCACTGTTTGCCACAATTTTTTGATTCCATTAATGGTAATTAACCAGGATCTTAAAAACCTCGTGCTGGAAGTAATATCTACTCCATTCCTGTTATGAATCTTTATACCCTGTATAAAAACATACATTTCATCCAAAAATTGCAATTGATGTTCTTCACCAGTGAAGGCTGTTTTGTAACCTGTTGTGCTACTTCCTTTAGAATTTAACAAATCAAATAGATTGTTAAACTTCTCAATTACGACAACAGTCGACATTGCTGCAGCAGGTAGCGCCCCTAAACTTATGTAGGTATTCATACCACTAGCCACCGTATTGCTGATTACTTGAGCTGCCAGTTTGACCTTCATTTTCTCGAAAGTGGTAGGATACAAATGTGAGTGTGTTAATTTAGAACACAACCTATTTGGTAGTAATTTGTCCTTTTCATAAAACTGTATTATATCGAACCATGATGTTTTTTTTGTGCCCTGATCGAAAACAAAATGATTTTTAAGTAAATTATTTCTTGTTGCTTTGAGTAAATGCGGGGTATCAAAGAGATAAGCAACTTCAGTACCATCTACACTAAATGATGGCCTTTCACAAGTGACTCCCAAAATGTTCGCAAGTTGAACAAAATTTGAACCCATATCGGTTACTAGCGCGTCTACTACTAAACCAATAGATATTAATTTTTTTATGCAGTTCTCTAACAGTGGTTTTAATTCCCGGGCAGGAAAGGTAGTCGCAATAAAAAAATATCCCAATGGCTGCTTCCAATTTTGATTCAGCCCTCGTGCCATCACAACACATACATTGCGAGCAGGTGTAGGTTTCTTATGTCCATTACCAAGATTTGTAATACCAACAATTTCATCCCTGCCAATATGATAGAAGAGATGTTGTTTTAGTGACATTTCATCTATGCATAACATACAATGTCTATCTTTCTGTACCAGTAAATCTATTTTCGTTTTCAAGCTGGTATACAGTGTATCATTGTTCAAACCAGGTAAACACATTAACTTTTCTGTCATGCGTTCTAAGGAACGTTTTGTTGGTAAACAAAATAATTTCTCTAAAAATTTATATGCTCGAGGACCCAGAAAATATAAAGTTAGTGCTAATTCTTTATACTCCATGTTGTACCGTCTACCTTTACTTTTTGTTTTCACAAGTTGAGCTTGAACTTTTACGAACTTTGCCATTGCCTTAGGTAAAAATTTATCACAACACCTGTAAAAGTCTTCCGGGGTTAAGGTTTTCCGTTGTGACTCAAGTAGCTTCCTAGTTTTTATATTTGGACGTCTGGCCTCTTTTAGTTTATGCCTAAGTTTCTCTTTCCTTGGTGTACTTGAGGTAGCAGATCTTGGAGTTTGTGTAGGTATTGATGAAACACAATTCGCACTAACGTCTACATGTTCTATAGGAGATGGAGTTGATTTGCCCCATGTATAAATACCAGCAGTGCCTACAAATAATAATTAACAACATTTTTTTTTAATAATTACTATTGTAATGTATACCTACAATCTATATCAGATATTTTTGAAGCTTCTATAACAGATTCGACAGGTTGCTCTGAGTGAGGACCAGAAATACAAATATCTGAAATTAATTGATAAAAGTAAATTGTCCATACATTAAGCATGCATTCATATCGTAATTGTTGTCGTTTATTACACTATTTACCTGACAAAATTTTAATTTTTTTGGTTGAAATCTCTTGTTTGTCTGGAAAAATTGTTGGCAGTGCTGTCGGTAACAGTCTGTTTCTCTCAGGGCTAGTAAACATTCTCTCGCAAAAGTGTAATGCGCAAATTTTAAAGTTATTATATAATTCTGTTGGTTTCTTTTGGTACAAATCTAACCGGTTACATGCCTTCAATCAAACCTTTCCTCTAAAAACATTTTTACAAGTTTAGTATTAAATCGAAGTTGTAAACATTATTATTATTATTACGTACCTTGCAGGATCCTTTGGAAACCTAAACAAAATTACATCTTTGTGAGTTGTTCTACTAGAACATCCACGAACTGCACACACAGTTCCTCCTTTTAAACTCATAACTTAATAACTAAATTAACGTAAATTAAATGAAAAATAAAATAAAAGTCTAACGCACTGAGAAAACGAAAACAAATACTCTAACATAAACAACAACTATCTAAACAAATATAAAATCGTATTAAAGTATAAACTATGTTTTTTATTATATTGCAGCTATATTTATATTTACTCCCGAAAAATAAAGTTGAGAGAAATACCTACAAAAATATGGCTGCGTAACGCATGCGTAAACAGGTTTTTATTTTGGCGGTATAGTCAGTGACGCTTCTGGTATTCTGAGGTAATATAGACGCCAAGTCGTAATGAAAGATGCTTATAATAATAAACAATACCCTGTCGGTATGTAGACATAAATCTAACACCCAGGTAAGTTATAAACATAAAGTTATCAACAATAAGCACTTAGCCTAAATCAAATTTGCAGCAGGTTATAATGAAATTAATAACAGCAAAAATTATAGCAATTAACAAACGAAGTTACTACAAAACACAATGCATGAATGAAAATGATTACAGTAAAATAATGAATTTCACTTTCAAGGTAAGCGTAAAATGATTACATTAAGTTTCAATAAATCAATCGCTTTCAAGGTAAGCATGAAATAATCAAAGTGAAGTTACCTAAATCCTGGACATAACTTGAATAAATTAATCACTTTCAAGGTAAGCATGAAATAATTCACATGAAGTTACTTAAATCACATATAGCGCACCATTACAGTATCGTAAAATGAATATGCGACACAATTCAACACGAAGACAGACAAAATCTTCAAATAAATAACGTGGCAATAAAATCATGAGCGACAAACAAGTCGGTACGTCTCAGTGGCTGGTTACACCAAAAAATACGGAATAATCCTACCTCGATAATGGGTGTGCGTGGCGAAGTTGACGTTGCTACCTATGATCCGACGTTAATCGTAGCCGTCCCTCGATCCACAACGTTTAGGATATAGCCTCCGAAATCAGCAATAAACTGGCACAATATGTTCTGTAGGTTATTTCTATCATCACCATTAGGTATGTATTTCTTTTAGCCACCGGACCCTCCGATAAAATATTTCAGTCGACAATTAAACCATGGACATCGCAAAGTCCATCATAATGTATTTCCACCGGAATCACACATCCGTAACAGAATGGTAGACGAATATGAAAATACTCCGAAACCCAAAAAAGAAAGAAAGAAGGGAAAGAGCCTAAAAGTCGTAATAAGAGATTAACATGTGCCCAATGCAAAAGTAAAAAATTGTTAATTATTAGTTCAATAAATCAAATATCTTTAAATGAAATACTACAATATTATCTGAAAATTATCCTCTAAAATCTAAGGATGTGAAATCACTAATAATAATTAAACAAATTTAGTGGATTACCTAGATGTTTTAAGCTCACTACACGTCTTCACTCGTCGACATTCAGTCACCAAGAAGGTCGATCTTTGTGCAAAATGCGTATGCGTTAAATCTCAATGCACACAAAAAATTATTATTTATAATAATGCAAAAAATTATGAAATGTATTTAACTTATTCAATAAACAAAATTTCTAAATATTAAATAATTTACTTGTAAATATCAGAATGATAAAATGTGAATTTGCTGTAAAAATATTAAACATTGTAAAATTAAGTTCAGGCACATGATAACTCCTACATACAGCGCCGGTCAAAATAATGTAACCGTTACAAAAGTTATCATATAACATGAAACTCAATAAATATTCAAAATAGTTCTTACTTATTGTGATTTGTTCACCTGATTAATTTCAGTCACTTATTGAAATAATGATTTTAACATACAAAATTATTCAAATAACTGATATACTTTATTATCTGTTAATTTTTAGTAAATGAAATTGACTTAGCCATTTGAGACCTGCATTTATTATTCTTATCAGACTTATTATAAGACACTAAACAATATTCCAATAAGGAAAACCATTCGATCATATATGTACCTTTAAATATTTCTTTCCCGTGCATTCCACTATAGCATTCAATACAGTAGGTATGATGGTAGGTGGTGTATTGTGGGCTATTCTTGTACCAAAGCTTGTTGTTGCCAGAAATCTCAGTGTAACATATTATATATAAATTCATAAAAACTTTTTAAGGTTTAACAAATTATTATCAACCTTTTCTCTGCAGTGATACACTGTCTCAAATGTGTATCTTTATACGTAATTTTATGACGGATGAGATTTAGAATTTTTAAAAAACTTTCTTCATCCATGCGAATAAAGTTTTTATAGTTTTCCCTGTCTTCAAATTTTAGCTCATTAGTTACCATGGTTAATACATCTCGTCCTTCATTTCTTCTATTTAACCACGGCCTAACCCACCAAAGTCGTTGTTGCTGATATGTACTAGCTACAGCATACCCCATGACGCCTACTATAAGTACCCCTAACAGCAATTCGTCCGAATAACTTTCTGAATGCATTCTAAACGCGTAATCTGCTGTGTACATATCACAAAATTTACAGGTTAAAATTGAAATGTCAAAAATTTTTACTCTACAAAACAACATACAATTTGATCAAAACTTTTGACAGTGTGACAGGGTACTTTGCCCCAAATTATTACGAATGACGTCATGAACGTTATTTTGGTCAAACAATTTGGTCGAAATATTGATGGAAATTTTGATAGTCAGGAGGAAAAGATAATGAGCGTAAAGCCCCTGTACTCTCATTATCTTTTCCGCAATACATACGTAAGTTATAAGTATATCCACCGTTTGTACATAATTTAACTTAATTCCAAATTTGTGACGCTTATTTTTTATGTATTGCCTTTAGACGTCGTCGAAACGGAAAAATGGTTTCATCTATGCATACATTAGATTCCGGAACTAATACGTTTTGAAATCGATCCAGCAGTTTTTCTACCAAAGGCATTATTTTCCGTAATCTATGGTTCTCATCACCTTCAGCCTCGTTATTGCCACAAAATGCCACATCCTTAGAAGGTACTAATCTTCAAGAACTGCAAAAACCCACTAAATGAACACTTGCCACCAATAAATGAACATATTTTTCCAGTTAACCCTACATTGCGCAATTTTTTTTTCTTCGCCGACAAAATTTTTTTTCAATGTAATTTTGTGTGTAAAAATATGGAAAAATAATTAAAAAATCCATGTGTAAACATTAAGTTCTTATTTAAATAAATGTATATGTACCAAATTTGCTACATTGTGCAGAAGTAGCATGTAAGAATATAAGTACACTATTTCCTGTGAAATTGCAAGAAACAATTTTGTGGGAAGAAGGCAAAACACGATAAGTCAGTATTTCATAATTTTACAGGAGAAGCAAATTACAAAAACACATAAAATTCATACACTTATTGCTGATTGTTTGCATACTTCTTTTAAAATTGTTATAAATCAGATAAACTATTACAGCTAAAATACATGTTACAAACAATTTATTATTATTAAAGTTATTAGGATTATCTGACAATATTTCTATATACCATCGAGAGGTCATAACAAGATAAGTCAAGTTAAGTAATGAGAACACCGAAAATAAATACAGCATAAACTTATATTTCGACTGTTTTGCTTTATCTTATTTTTTTACATAATTATTCTTAATGGTTAAGTTTTCAAGGTAACTGTACTTATTGTGCGGACTAAAATTTACTTGCAATAACATCTTATTGTGCGGACTAAAATTTACTTGCAATAACATCTATCAATTAATTAAGTTTATTTTAATGGCTTAATCGTCTTAATCTTAAGTAAGTGCACTTTTGTTTATTATACGTTATTGTCAATTATCATATTTTGCAATTTTATGTACATATTGTTAAATGGGAGAAGCCAATAAAAAACATTGATTAGCATGAACAGAAATATATTTTAATGAACATAAAAGAAAATTATTGTCTAAACGTATTGCAACAAAAACACTTTACAAATGGTTAAAATTCTACATCGCTAAAATAACGATCAATATCGGGATCAGTATCATTTTGAATTTTTGTTTGTAGTTGAGAATAAAAGTGTTGAGCTTCTTCATCTAGAAGCTCTTGCAAACTTAGCAAATTGTTTTTCTTTTTAACATCTATAGGTATATAGCTATTATATGAGCGCGCAAGTACAACATTCTTCAGGTCTACATTGGTAGATTTTCTCATAATGTTCATATTAGCAAAATCCTCATCGCCACTCAATGAATGTCTATAATACACATTTCCTACAAACTCCTTGTTGTATCTTAACCATTTAATCGGTCTCCATGTGAATTTTCTTTATTTTCGTTAGTTTTTCTCATACAAAGTGGTCCTTTCAATAAATTAGCAAAATCCTTGAAGTCTGCTTGTTTCATTACTTCAACAGAAAATTTCCCTTTACCAGATAGACGTACAAGTTGGTACCAGTCTCTGGGAACATGGATCGGAATTGGTGACCTTTTTTAAACTTTTGAATAATTGCACGGTCGGAGTCGCACTCCATATGTGTGTGACCTGGTACTAAAAATTTGTGGTCTATTATCTGAATTGGTGGATGTATAGATAATGAGTATGTGAACATCGCTGTTACATGCACAATTGTATCTGGTATAGACAACAAAAATTTAAAAAGACATGAAGCTATATCGTTCGCCCGAGTCGATTTCTTAGTACCACAATCATGCACCGTTAAATTATTTAGTTGCCTTTTATAAAATGCAGTTCCTGTCGTCAAATATGGGGTTGGCAAAATTTGTTGCAAGGCAAAAATGTGTTACCTGATGATTTATAGCCGCAGTTTCCTTATCAGATGACTTGCTTTGCTTTTATATGCAGTATCTGTTTCTTCTTGATGACTTTGTAAAGCCAGCTTCAGGTTACATTTTGCTACATCATCATTACAATTCTTTATTTTCATGTTATAGACGTCGCAAATTTCACAAGTATCATTGCTGGTTTTTTTTAATTTTAAACCCCATTTATCTATTTCCTGAGAGTATAGTTTGAAACAAACTGGCTAATTTTCTTCCAAGCAGAAAAGTTCATACATCCTTTGTTTACTTAAGTCGGGACTCAAATACCTTTTTGTGGTGTGCTGTCGGGAATAGTGAGATTCATACTCTGGGAATTTATTTATATGACTTACAACAGCCTGTAATTTGTTACCTGGTGTTTTATTTGCTGGAACATGTTTACCTCTTCTATCAGCGTAAAGAATTCCTACTTCGGCAGATAATTTCTTTTTTGATACAGAATCAATAAACTAGGTGTTTCTTTACATATTTGCAACCGATTATTTTCTATTTCGATAAAATACGATATAGTTATTTGTCTGTTTTTTGGTTTCTTCGCTTCATCCTTTTTTGTTGATATTTTTTTTGCATTACACATAATCAAAGAGGTTTATATATCCTATATATCCTATACTCAACAAAGATGAAAATAATTCAGAGTATACCACACAAGCGGATGTAGTAGATGTGGCAGTTTCATTGGATACTACCGGAATAAAAACTGAAAAATGGCTATGTTAAAAAATAAAATATAATATTATATGCTGGGTTATATACTGCTTTCTAAATTAAAACCGCTAGCGCGAAACTTTGTAATTTCATCTGGAGGATCTACTGCTGCTAACATTAGAGTGTTATCTAAAAAAATATTAGTATACCAGATGTATCTACGTAAGTTATCAAGTGCATATAATTCTATAATCATTTACAGATTTACAATTTTTATATTCATATATTGTAGGCGAATATCATGTAACAAGTTAGTAACGTAATATGTCCAGCTGTACTTTACAACAAAACCTCAAAAACTAACTTACCCCTTCTCACACTTTCCTTACATTCCACATTACTACAAGCAGATAAAATTTTTTGTGTTTGTTGACTAACCTTTTCCATGATGCGATAAAATAAAAGTATTACACAATAGGTATCAATTTCCAACTTTAGGTACGTATGATATTACATTGTTATTAAGAACACCTCGCGGCAAAACACTAATATTACGTAGTTACCTCTATGGGAACTTTAAATACAGAAAAACGGCATTCGAGCAAAACAGTATAACTCGAGTTATAATGTTATAAGAGATTCGGCAAATTGTTATTGTATTTTCTTACTTGATATATCATCAGATATACCATTTTGGCATATATTCGTCTACATTATTTTCTCCGAATATATTTAGTTATCATATTTTGCAGAGTGGAAGACTTAACCAAACTCTCCACAAATGTAATTATGTTGTTTTACTTTATACAATGTAATTATTTTTATTCAGATAACATGTTTTGCCTATGTAATATCTATCTTAGTTTAGTGAATAGAGTTATATCGTTTTGCCAGAATGTAGATCATAAAGTTTGCTGTCACTTGGTGTGCATAACTCTATTTCGAGAAAAAATCGAGATATCACGTTTTGCCTTCTCGCCACTGAATTATTATGCTTATTAAGACATAATTCTAAAGAACATTTGGAACACTTTATGAAAGAAAAAGATTTACATCCTGGATTTCTGCAGCGTTGTCTCGTTTCATCGTGAGTAGGCCAGTGACTATAGCAGTCCTGACGCACTTCTTTTGGAGGTACGTAGATAGTCGTAGCAGAGCGTGTCTTTTTGGCTTGAACACTTTTTTCAATGTCACTAGGCCTTCCTCTTTTAAGTATAGATGTACTTCCTTGGTTGCATAAACAATATGCTACTTCAGCGCGAAATTGTGCTAAAGGCAAATATTTCTCATTCCGGGTCGTACTGAATTTCGCTATACAACAGCCATGAATTTATTATACCATTTTTTAGTTCGCATTGCTACTTTACTTGCTTTACAATCGATCCATCTAGCAGGTCGACACCCTCCCTCTCTCCTCCCCCCATATGTCTACTGTACTCTCTTACTAGATTGAGGCATAAAATTTCGATGGTTTTCTTCTTTTTTTGTCAAACCGTTTTACTTGTGATAGGGGTAATTGTCCAGTGAAAGAAGATAAAAGTAATACTGTTTTATTATCTTTCCATAAAACGGAAGAAGTGTCTACTCCTTCGATATTCGCCACATATTCCTGGCAAGTGCCGCGCCTTTTCTTCGCCATTTTTGTGTCACTAATCAGTTTGCAATTAGAAATACTTGATCTTCTTACTGTTCTACGAGAATGTATACCGCAGTTAGCCAAGTGAACAATTAGAGGAATTGACGTATAGAAATTGTCAAAATATACTCTGTAGTTCTCATTATGTGGTACGCTCCTGCATAAACGTATGACAATATTTGCACTGGAACCTAAATCTGGCTCTTCTGGTTTTCTATACTTCGGATTATTTTCGTCACCGGTATAAATTTCAAATTTGTACGAAAATCCGTCTGTCCCACAAAGCACATACAATTTGTATCCCCATTTGTGTGGTTTCATCGGTAGATACTGTTTTATATACTGTCTACTTTTTGGTGCACATAGTTGTTCGTTGACACAAAGATATTGTTGTAGTGGGACAGATTGAAATTTATCATTCAATCTGTTTATTACCGGCCGTAATTTATGCAGTCGATCGTGATCCGGATCATCCCTTGGCTTCATTTTTGTCTTGTCATTAAAGTGCAGTTATTGTCGGATTTTAATAAAGTTGTTATAGCTCATGACTTGTCTGATTTTGTCAAAACCAAGTGTGGAGGACCAGTAACTTCTTAGATCAGGGATTCGCACTAACCACATATATATGTATATACAAATTCCAATATATTTGTTTAAATCTTCCTTAGTTATTTTGGCAGGTTTAGTGGGATCTTTTTGTACGGAGAATAGATTACTATGCTCTACTATTGTCAAAATAAGTTCTTTATCAAAAAAAAAATATTTAAAGAATGATAAGGGACTGCTCAGATTATCTGGTGGAAAATTTTTTATTCCTAGGAAAGTTAACCCTTTCGCTGCGTGGTTTAATTTTACATGTACTACTGATAAATAAAGTCACAAATAATTAGGTTATGTTTCTAAAAAAGAAAATGCAGAATGTCAGTTGAACGAAAAAATGAATTTATTATAATAATTGCACAAAAGAAAGTAATAAAAGGTAAAGTTAAATTTTATATCAAGTGTTCGAAGTGTCCACCTTGTCTTTCAAGGCAATAAGCGAGACGATCTTGAAAACCACGAAGAGTATTTCTAATAAATTGCGGATTTATTCCATTACATCCTGTACGTATACGATCTTTCAATTCGCCCAAGTTACGAATTTGTCTGTTATTGTATACTTTACTTTTCACGTAACCCCAAAGAAAGTAAATCATTAAGTGATAAATCGGCTGATTTTGTGGCGAAGCCCTGTCCATTTGGAACCAAGGTTCCTCAACATTCAGCATCTCAATTGCTGGAATTACGTGTTCTCGCAACAAATCCAAATATTTTGCTGCAGTGAGGTTACCCTCAATAAAAAATGGACCAATAAGTCTCTTATTATGCCGATCCAAACACTTACTTTTTGTGGGTACTGTGTTCGGGTAAGGTTTTTGCGTGAGGATTTGTGCGGGACCAATACCTAATAGATTAATGAAAGGAAATGTAATAATTTTTAATTGATAAATGTAGGGTACAAACCGAAAGTTTTGGGAGTTCACTTCACCATTAATGGTAAATGTAGCCTCATAAGTGAAAATGATTTTATTTAAAATTTCGTGGTTTTCATTTAATATATTAAACATTAATTCACAGAAATCAGTTCGTTTTATTTTGTCTTCTTCAAATAGTTGTTGGTGATTTACTATCTTGTACGGCCTATATTTAAATTCTTTCAGAGTTTTATACACCGAACTGTACGATACTCCGAAATGTCTGGCTAGATCTAAAAGCGACCCTACAGGCCGTTCCTCTACATAATACAGAATATTTAGTTTCATGTGTTCTGTTAAAATGTTGTTCGTTCTATTTCTTTTTTTGTGAGAATTTAAAACACAACCATCCTCTTTAAACTTATTAAAAATATTTAGAATTGTTTTTGTGCAAGGTATAGGCTTGTCGCGATAATTGACCGAAAACATGTCTCGAACTTGCCTTAAACTATTATTCTTCTGATACCACATTATCATTGCCACTTTTTCATTTTTATTGTACTTATTCATGATTTATGTCTAAATGAATTATTTATTATTTAATGAAATGTATTTAATTTATGACACTTATGGTTGGTTTCATAAAGGAATGTTAAGTGCTTAATTAGTAAACAATGAGTAAAATTTAACAAATGTTTGATGAACAGACGTTTGATAAAATTTACCAACACAATTTAGCAATGTGTTAAGTAACTGTCTGTTAAATTTATTTTGGGCTATTTTGAACGAAAATCGGTGTTGATCTGGTATTGATGGCAACCAGATTCTAATTTTACTTCATAAGTAAATGACATTTGTCACTTTAATGTTTAGCAATAAAGTGCAAATATAGGTTTTCCTGTAAGGTATATGTGTACTAATCCAGGCCATCGAACAATTATACTTAAAAATCGCAACTTTGCATCACAAACAACTTGAACGTTTATTGAAAAATATCCCTTACGATTTCTAAATAAGGCATTCTGCAGTCTTCCTACCCCAAGACTTTAAATGAACATGGGTACAATCTATTACATTGAGAAATAAACCTATTTCATAAAATCCTTTTTTAATGGTATTTATTGTCTGCTCTTGAGGCATATTTATAAACATAGATTACAATTTCGCTATGTGGCTGGTCACCTTCTTTAAAATTCTACAAACAGAAGCCTTACTTATATTAACATGATCCCCTGAAACAGTTTGAAAAGTACCCGTTCCATAAAACCTTAAAGTACATAATATTTGTTGCATTGGACAAATAGATTTATTTCTTTCTATAATTATTTTTAACCCTTTCGCTGCGGGGCTTAATTTTACTGTATAAACGGGCAAACTTTAATGCTTAGGTAACGCCCGTCTCCCGCGTACCAGACATTTCCTTTTTGCGGGTTCGTCCGCTTTCCGCAAATAAGTGCACAAAATTTTTAAGAGGGATATTTTGTTTCCGGCTATCAAGGGCAAAATTTCCATTAACATTAATGTTATTCCAATTAACAATAAATAGACTATAATTATACACAAGTTTTATTTTGAAGTTTAGCAATACATGGCAATACAATGAAATGAAATAATTTATTTCTGAAAGTATAAAATTATTCTTTAACTAATTATAATTAAAATAATTAAAACTGAAAACAACAAGCAAAAAACAAAAACTAATACTTTTTTAGAGTGTGATACCTTTCGAAGCAATCGACAACACATAACGCCACGTCACATTCAGTGCAGCAATACGAAGTCTTCTTTCTTTTTTTATTTTTGGAACATAATGCACAACGTTGTGACATTTGTTTTTCAGTTTGTTTCTTCCCTAATCGTGACGGAAAATGCCTTGCTACCAACCTGATTGAATTATCTCCTTCGAATCCCCTTTTATTAGATGTTCTGGGAGCTTGCTGGAAATATTTCTCCACTATCTGTTTGATAAGCATCAATTGAAACTGTGCTAAGCTAATGTTCTCTCCTGTTTTGACTTTCTACAAAACATGTGAATTTAGAAGACAATAGTCCAACAATCTGAAAAAAACCTTCTTATACCATTTCACACTTTTTCGCACAGATTCAATCGAGCTCTGTAGCATATAGGTTTTGTCTACAGCGCCCATATTTTGATTGTAGTCTAAAATACACTGCGGTTTCATAATCATTTCATTGGTAGCGAAGTCAATCTTTCCAGAAGCACCTATTTGTGTCATGCCATCAAAGTGCTAAACCGTTTTTTGAAGAAAAAGATTCAGTTTCTTCTTTTTCTAACTTCCTCTCAAACTTTGGCATCAACTTACGGTTTGTTCTAACCGTTCCGCATGCATTTGTATTGCGGGTGTGGAGTAATTGATAAAGAATGGGACTCGTGTACCAATTATCTGTGTAGAGGGTATGGTTTTTATCAAGATAGTCTTTCATCAATGTAAGAACGACGTTTCCGGACTCACCAATGGAATTATCGTTACTATTTAACTCTGAATGTTTTCCACAATATATTATGAAATCTAAGATGTATCCACTCTCAGAATCGCATAATACAAAAAATTTGATACCAAACCGATGACGTTTTGATGGTATAAACTGCTTGAAAGATAATCGGCCTTTGAAAAGTAGCAAGCTTTCATCGATACACAAATTCTCTAAAGGATAGCCCTTAAGTAGGCGCGCCGGCTTTTTATACGTAAGTAGTCGCAAGGAGCACTTTGTGCACCTAACTTTTAAAGTGCTGTAAAACTATTAAAGCTATATAATTTGTATTTATGTTTATTTAGTATATGTCGAAAATATATAAATTGTATATAATACACAAAAAAAAAAAAACATAATAGGAAATATGTATATGTATATATTTTAAAATATAGGATACAAAAATAAGAAAAAGAAATCTAATTTCTTACAAACTATCAAACAAAGTAAAAAGAAAATAAATACACTAAAAAGAATAAAAACACATTAAAAAGACGTCAAATTTCCAGAACAAAAATTTATTTCAAAAACTAAGAACTATTCTAATCTTCATCGATTTCTTGTGAGCAATTTTCGCAAGTATACTTGATGACAATATGTTTCTTACACGCAAACTTTCTACAAGTACTACATGTTATTGTCGTGTTTATTCTTTTTGCTTTCGGACAAAAACAACAACGACCTCTACTTTTTTCTTCTGGGATAACTTCTTGAACTTCTTCTGTGACCGTATATTTTGACAGAATGGATTTTATGTTCGTTGGCAGCGACTTAATTGTGGCTCGCTCCCTTAGATGTAATTTCATCAAATTCAACGACAAAGATTTCAAAAAGACTCTCCTTGTTTGTGGTGAATCAGGATGAGAGGCATTATAAATAATTTGAGTATTGATTCCTGCTATATTTAGCAGTGAAAAAAATATAGCTAGTGGCCACCTTCTAGTTCTCCTTGAAACAGAATATGAGTTACACAATTGATCGACTGTATCAATTCCTCCCTTCGTTGAGTTGTAAAAATGTATTACTTCCGGTTTATTTGATTCTTGGTCTATGGAAATGTCGCTATGCATTGTGGAAATTAGTATAACTCCTTTATTCTTTTTCGTGGCATGGGATACCATTGTAATATCTTTTTGAAACCCAAACATCGAGCTTTTGACGGTCTTATTTTTATTTGGTAAAAATTCCGGGGGAATTTCTCTTTTGTTTTTTTTTAAAGTGCCTACCAGTGTAATCTTGTCCTTCAAAAGAGTTTCAGCAAGTGGTATACTTGTATACCAATTATCGCATGTCAAGTTGCGATTTTTTTTTTTGACTGGTTCTAATAATCTATGCACGATATCTGCTGGTGTATTTTGCTTTGCATAAGGTCCATTTGGTTGTTTGCCGCAGTAAACTTCCAGATTTTGGGTATAAATTGTTTTTGAATCACACATTGCAAAAATTTTAATACCATATTTTGCCGGTTTATTCGGTATATATTGTATAAAGCTACAACGGCCTCGAAATGGTTCTAATTTCTCGTCGATGGTTATAAATTCCCCAACAGAATAGTTTTTTTTGCAGTTAGCTACAAAAGTATCTAAAATAGACCGTATTGGTGCTAATTTATCTACTTTTCGTCTATCAGATCTTGTTTCCTTGTCATCGAATCTAATGCTACCCAAGAGAAATAAAAATCTTTTATAACTCATACAACCGCGAAAAATTTCGATGCCAGTTCCATCGTCTGTCCATAACTCTTTAAAGTTAGTATGATTTGCCTTTTTAACCCCAGAGAGATAAAGTAAGCCCAAAAATCCCAGTAACTCAGCTCTTGTCACTGTCTTGGCGTCTCTTTCTCTTCCATATTTGGGAGTTTGGCAATTTCTAATGTATAGGTTAGTATACATTAGAATTTCATCAATCATTTGCATATCTATAAATTTATTAAAGGCTGTACATTCATCAGGGATATCTCTTGCAAGGTGTGTTGGCCCAGGTAGAATTTTGATGATGTTTCGAGTTGCAGTTTTACTAAACTTAGAAATAATTGGATTTTTATACCATTTAGTTTGTGTATCTCTTCCAACAAAAAAGTCTTGGTCCTCCATACTTTCGTCGTTATGTTCTACCTCACTTTGTTCTGAGTCACTATCAAGTTCACTCTCATGAATTATTTCTTCTTCAGAGTCCTCAGATTCAGCACAATAGGTGTCACTCTCCCTTTCAGAAGGAATATCCATGTCATCGTCGTCATTTTCCAAATAGTAAGCAAGTTCTAAATCTGTCAATTTCTTTGGATTTTTTGGCACCCTGAAAGCAACAGATGTATTAGTATGATTGTTATAACTATAAAATAACCTTTATAAATAAAATCAAATCGTTAAAAATGTATAATATTATCTATAAAACACGTTTATAACAAATAATTGACTAGTAATCGAAAAAAGAAATTACTTACATAAGTGGTCGCGCCGGAGCACGTTGTGCACCGCTGGAACATGCTTCTGTATTTATGTCCATATCTCACAACACACTGATTCTAACTAACCATAAACGCTAGTACACAATGACGACACCCTACCCGTAGGTTAAGTAGGCGGACGCGGTTATTCCTATCATATAAGCGAGTTAATTCCTGCTTTACTGAGAACGGAGTATGTAGTGCCCCTGCGCGAGTACTTAAGGGATAGTAAATCTTCTTGAAGGCATCTTTCAATTAGTCTATTATTGGTTTTATTTTATATAATTTATCATTCTTGTTTATCATTTAATTATCGCAAAAATGAAGAGATCCCAAAATTGAAATATATCGATCTCTGCTGAGAATTTGTCTAAAAAAGGGGGTAACTAAAGCTTTATCCGTGCTCCAGTAGTCTAGCAACTTAAGTTTCTTTACTTGAGCCATATTCACAGTCAAAGCAATGAAAAGATACATTTCGTTCAAAGTAACATCAGACCACTTTTTTGATGGGAACGTGCCTCATTATCGTGAGTTTGGTTGTGAAACAAATTGGTCTGTTCAATAAATTGTTGAACCAGATTTTCCGTGAAAAAAAGTTGAAAGCACTCAAGAACACAAAAATTTTCTTATAGGTTCACTTTTACCCCCACCAATTTCGGGTCATCTTTGGGTATACCTTTCCTGTTCCTTCTCAGAGTATCACAGTAAATTACCTCTTTTTCAAACAAGGCTTTTGCTAATGATAAAGAAGAGTAGAAATTATCTGCAAAAAGATAGTGTCCTCCTTTTTCGGGAATACATTCCAATAAACTCAGCACTATACTTTCTGAATGGCTTTGCCCACCTTGTCTTTCACATTTCCCAGTATAAACAATTACTTGAGTAGTATATCCAACAAGGGTACACAATTTATAAAATTTAATACCGTAGTTGTGGCTTTTATTAGGAATGTGAATTTTTATATTGCACAATAACATAGTCACCAGCGTTATATTTGCTCTCACTTAATATTTCTTTTCTATTATCTGTTCGATTTTCTTACCAACTTTCTCCTTCAATTTCGATGATATTTTTTTCTACTCGTACATGAGTTTTCATTTTCTTGTCCAAAGTAGAACCAATTTTGTCATCAACAGTAACTTTTCTTTTTTGGGTCTTATGTTTTTTCGTATTCGGTTCTAACTTCTTCTTTTTCCAGCTTCACATTTTTTCTCAATTAATCTTTGTTTCTCAAGACTTTCAGATTCTTTCTTTTCCTGAATTTCTTTCCATTTCTTGGACGTTATAGCATATGGCATTCTAACTTTGGTTTCTTTTGACTTCTTTTCTTCGAATTTGGATCGAAAGGAAAAAGGCCACAAACTTTAAAGGCATTTTTTATGGTATCAGTAGATATCATATCTAAGGTCATTTTAAAAATAGCTGTGAAATTTGTTTTGTTTATGGCTACTCTTGGCTCTTCAGATCTGTGACTTTGACATGCTTTCTTCCAATAGGTTTTAAGCGGTTTGAATATAGTCACGTCGCAAGATTGAATGATATGCGTCGCATTCGGGGGGAGACGGTAAAAACGAATTCCTTTTTCTCTGCAAAAATCTGCCAATTTTGTACTTACATGACTCTTATATCCATCTAAAAATAAGATGACTGGAAACTGCACTTTTTTTATCTAGCAACCACAGGGATGAAGTACGTTTGCAATATACTCCTAAAAAGTACTAGAATGGATGGTTCCGGATGGTCTGTATCCGAGCGACCCGCCACCCAGTCATCGAAGACATTGTTTATAATATGAGTGGTGGTAATCGTTCCCCTTTAGCATTAAAAGTGCAAGGTACAGTAATGCTTTCTTTTTTTGAATCTGTGACCACGTCATAAAAATCTTTCATGTGCTTAGGACCTAGCAGATTTCTACTCTTTGGGCAAGTTTGTACACCGGTTTCATCACAGTTCAAAATTCTCTTTGGATCTTCCATTATTTCGAACCAGTTATTTTCTCTTAAAAATATTTCAAGCTCACTAAACCATTTCCTTATGCTTTCTTTATTCATTGTAGCGCTAGATTTTGAAATTACTTCGGTATTTTTCAAAACAATATGTTTGTGACGTTTCAAGAATAAATTAACCCATTTTGCTCCAGGTCTAGAATCAGTAAATGGATTTGGTCTACTGCTGCTCATTTAAAATTTTTTGCATCAGGAGGTAGAGGAAAACCGACTTTGGCATTTTGTAGAATCGATTCTTCAACCTTATTTTCTTCTTCCTCGGTCAGAACTGTCGGAGGACCCATTTTTCGCTGCCACACAGTGTGACGATTCACGAATCTGGCCGGACAAAATTATTCAGGTCTACAAATACGAAGTAAATGGGCAGTAAAAAGGTTTGAGACCAATTTAAAGACACTGTAATGTTTTTAAAATCATATAATTCCAATACACATATATTCAAAATATTAAAGTTAATTTACAACGAAAAAGTATAATAATACTTATAACACACACAAAAATACTGCATAATATACAAAGAAAAAAAAATCGTACCTTTACAATAATTAAACCAGAATCATTCGCCAGAATCGCTATCATCTTCTTCAATATAAGATTCTTCGGAATCGGATCCTTTGGTTTGCGTTTGACTGAGATCCTCTTTTATATGTAAAAGCTCGCATGCTTCAGGAGTCATTTTGCCACGTTTTGTTTTCGGAGGTGCGCGTAAGCTACCAAAGAATGGATCTGATGTGATGAGCAGTCTATTCAATAAATCTGTATTTGTATCCACTCTAGACGTTTTTCTCGTAAACAATTCTCTAAATTTCCTATTATGCTTGTTTCTAGCGTCTTCTTCCGATAGTTGACCGATCGGAAGAATACATGAAGAAATTACATCTTTTCCATGAAAAAGAATTTTATTCACGCTTACAGGTATTAAGTACCATGAATAATTCTTAAGGTACAGTTCTCTTATGGCTTTCGCGTATTCTTGAAATTTGTCTAGGTTTATAGAAAATCCGCTATTAATGCATTCTAATGTAACGTGAAAGAGCTTAATGAGATCGACATCCACACCTGTTATTTCAGCGGACTTTTCAAGATTCCGGAAAAATTTACGGGCTGTGTTTCCGTCGTTTGTATTTCCAGTTTGTTGTTTCGGTATATCTACCAATAAACCTAATTCGCTTCGAAACTATTCTTGTACAAGTTTCTTCTTGTTTGCCGCTTTTTTTAATTCTCAGCACCTCGAACCTGCCATGATTTAATATCGAGACGATAAAAAATGCGCATAATGCATTGTAAAAGTCTTATGCAAGCATGCAGGGGAGAAAGACCCAGAGAAACCAAATTGCTGTTTACAGGTTTTTCTAGAATGAGCTTCTCCTTGTTCATTTCACTGGGCCTGGCCCCACATAAATAACAAGTCTGCGTAGACGCACATTCAGTTGAGGCATGATAAACTTTGCCATCAATCATATATAAAATTGATGTTGCCTTTACCAAGACTTCCTTGTCATTTACAATAATTTTAGTGGGCACCAATGACGTCACTTGGTTTTTTACTACGTCAACTTCACCCTTAATTAAATCTATTGTTCAATTCAGTTCTGGTAAACACACTCTTGTCGTTGTAAAGTTGCCAGTAAAGACTATACATTAGTACCAACGATCAGAACAGCCAACGGTAGCTAAATATCTAGTTACTTATATTATTTACATTCCCATTGTACACATTTGTTATATTGTATTCTATTTACTCTATTAAATATTATTTTGATAGAAATTATGTTTGAGTTGTTGCGTGCTGTTTGCTTGGCGTCCTTGCAGTTGACCATAGTTGGCGCCTTCTTTTTTTAGAAAGTATAAGTACTCACAACCCAGCCTCCGCATCATATAAATACGAGGGTAGAAAAGTAGAAATTTTATTAAATACAATACTTACATATCTCAATCAAGGGTGAATAATGGTCTCTGCACGTATTGAGTAAAAAATAACTTCGATATAACACGGTTACATGCTGTCACCCTGTCGCACTTCCCGACTGACTGAAAACAGCTGTTTGAAACTGTTAATCTATCTGTCGGTAATGAAGGGATCATCGGGCACGGCGGCTGTGCTAAATTCCAGAGGACACCAAAATGTTTGACATCAACCAGAAAGATCAAGTCTAATTTTAGTTTACGATACTAAAGCAATCTGTGATTGCACTTGTGATTGCAAAACACTAGTTATTTTCACACACAAACATGCAAGGCAATAAGCTTTTTCACAAGCTATACACCATGGGGTGGTCACATAAATGGAACGTTTAGGATAATATGTTTAGCAGGAAATATTGACTAACGACGCTAGATGTCTAAATTTTGAATTTTGTGGAAATTTATCGATAAAGTAGCTACCATATTTATCCATTTCACTGATAGTTTATGCACTTTAGATTATGCACGTCATAATATACCAATAATATACTATTAAAATATCAAATCAAAATGGTTTTTTATTGTTGTGTACCTCAATGTCACAATACCAACAAGAATTGTAAAATGCATATACAGTAGAGTCCAGTTATAACGACGGCCAAGGGACCGGTGATATTACGTCGTACTAACCGGAAGTCGTACTAAACGAACTAACAATTTTTCTTTTTTATTAAAATAATCACATATGTACATAATGTATTTATTAATATTTACGTGACCATCAGAGAAAAAAAAAACATTTAAATCAAAATATTTATTTATTTCACATATGTAACTAAGAATGAAAAGAAATGTAATTTTAATTTAAATAATCAACATACATACGTAGTTTCACATAAACTTAACCAAATGTACATAGGTATGTACTTAAATGTAGAATGTAGGATAACAAAATAACTGTGCACGTACATAATGTACCTCCTATATAATCTATATAACTAACAACGAAATATCTAGTGAAAAAAGTCCGTAATTTTTGATTGTTTTTGGTTTTTATTTCTATAGTAAGAAGTACGGACTGCATTATGCAAACGAGACATAATACTTTTCATAGTGTCATCTTCAAAATTAGAATGCACAAAAACATTTAGCACTTCTGCAGCTTTTAGAGCTTCAGATACACTCGTAGTGGTACAATTTTCTTCCAGGTCGCCGTCATTATTATCGTCGCTATCTTGACTGTTGACGATAACATTTTGTAGAATATTTTCGTCAGTCGGCTCCTCATACGTTGCGAGATCATCATCAACAGCAGAATATTGTTCAAGGTCTTCATTTCCTATGGGCAGTCCTTTACTCAGAGCTCTCGCCCAGACAGACAGCGGCACATCATCATCATCATCGTTGTCGGCAGCAACAATGGGACTGTTTTGGACAAATCCAGCGTGTTTATAACAGTTGAAAATCGTCGCTGACGTAAGCTTGTTCCAGGCGTCGTAAATCATTAGAATGGCATCCAGTATTGTGATCTTCGGATGTTTGGCACTGCTGGTGTCTTCATTTGCATCAAGACTGGCGACAATTTTTAGAACCAAGTTTTTACGAAAGTGTGATTTTAACACTCGAATTATTCCTTGGTCCATAGGTTGTAATACAGATGTTGTATTAGGAGGCAGGAAAATGAGAGTTATGCTTCTCAAGTCGCTGATTGAGGGATGAGCTGGACAATTGTCAACCAGAAGCAGAATCTTTTTCTTCTTTTTAGTCAGTTCACGATCCCAGTCGCGTACCCATTTGATAAAAATATCAGATGTCATCCAGGCCTTGCGATTGCTCTCATAATCTACCGGCAGAGATCGTACATTTTTGAAACATCTTGGGTTCTTTGACTTGCCGATAATTAACAACTTCTTTTTTATCGTGCCACTCATGTTAGCTGCAACCATCACAGTTATTCTGTCTTTCGAAAGTTTTCCTCCCGAGCATTTTTCACCTCTAAATTTTAATGTTTTATCTGGGGTTAGTTTATAGAATAATCCAGTTTCGTCTGCATTAAACATTTCGTCGTCACTAAATTTTGCTCGCAAATTAGGCCAAACTTTGGTTTGCCACTCGGTCACATTGCTCTGTTCAACCGAGCAAGACTCTCCAGCAATTTTTCCGGCGACAATATTGTGTCTACTCTTGAAACGGTTAATCCAACTCGCCGAACAATCAAAATTAAGAATGTTTAGCTCTTTGGCAAAAAAATTTGCCTTTTGTTGAAGCATAGGCCCATTTACGGGTATTCCCCGATTACGTTGCAGCTTAAACCATTGTAAAAGTGCCAAGTCAACTTGTTCTTGAGACGACAACCTCACGCGTTTAGGTTTGAAAACATTCGCGTTGAACAAAGGTTCTATCTTGTGTTTACTTTTCTTAATTGTGGATATTGTCGAATGATTTACACCGAATTCCTTCGCAATCGTTACATTCGACTCGCCAGCTTCTAAACGTTGTATTATAATACTTTTTTCTTCAATGGAGAAACTTTTTCGTTTTCTAGAAGCCATTTTAGTACGCGTACTCACTCATCACCCGCACATTACTGCCGTAAAATAAACAGTCACATTCCAATCAGCGACGTGTAGGCAAGGAGGGTGCGCGGAGCTCAAAATGGCTTCTTATCTACAATTTATTTGTAAACACTCAACGCTCATCGTCGTTGTAACCGGACAATTTTGTTTGAAATTCCGTCGTTAAAAGCGGTCGGTCGTTGTAAGCGGAGTTGTAATAAACGGATGTACAAACATATGCCTATACTTACGTCGCTAAAAACGGTTGGTTGTTATATGCGAAGTCGTACTAAACGGACTCTACTGTATTTCCAAGGAATCCAAATGTAAGTACATAATACATATTTCAGATTGAATTCAGAACACTCATCTACTTTGTTTAGTTGTTCAAAACTTGGTTACATACCGTAAATAACGCAAAACTTATAACCAAAGAAATGGACGTCATAAGGAAGAACTTCAGAGTTTGCGATAGCCATTTTTCACCGGAAAGCAGATTGGTCGGTCAGTCTGGAGCTAATTTAAAAGCTGACAGTATACCAACATTGTATCTACCACTACAGCTAGCTGAAGGTATTTTTAACATCAAAATATTACATAATAATTACATAATAATATTACATTAAAGTTATAGATATTGCAGGTACTTCATCTATTAGACCATCAATGGTCATAGGTATTTCCTGTTGCTCGTAATTGTTAACTGAATTACAATTTAAAAAAATTTTAGAATTACAGTCATCCAGTTCTACTAATACTGATGCATTATCGCAACCTCCAGAAAATATACCAAAAATCTCAGTAAAAAATTAAAAAAGACCAAAGAGGTATTCCTTATCATTGTATTATTTAGATGTAATTTATATAAAAATATATATTCATTTCAGAAGTCAGACAAAGAAGCAAAATTCTTAGCCATGTAGGAGTTAAACAAGCTGCTCAATTAACACCAAAAGCATGCAAATTATATAGTATTGCTGTTGACCTTAAAAAAAGTGTAAGACGGTTATTTACAACACAGGCTGAATCCTTTGCTTTATCATCTGACTATTTGCGATTACAGTTAAATTCTATTGCATTTAAATTTATTTCTTCGCAAATTAAATGGCAGAAGATAGCGCCAAAACTTAGACGATTTAGCTTGGATGATAAGTTACTAGCTCTGGCATTAATGAAGCAATGTCCCAAAGGATACAATTTCCTCAGCAGAATTTTTGCTTTACCAGCAAAAAGGTCCCTTAGACGAGTTCTTAGTCAAATACCTTTACATACAGGAATTAATAAAACTATTATGCATAGTTTAAAGTCGTATGTTCAAAAAATGAAGTTATTAGACACATATTGCGTCATTTTATTTGATGAAATTGCTTTAGATACTTCATTATTATATAACGTGAAAAATAAATTAATAGATGGCTTTCAAGATAATGGCCAGAGTAATAGATCGCTAGCTTTAGCTGATAAAGCCATGGTTTTTATGGCTAGGGGTATCCATAAGAAGTGGAAACAACCACTGGCATACTACCTTAATTATGGTGGTATGAAAGCAGACATAATAGTGAAATGTCTTAAAGATGTTGTGTGTGAAGCTAAATCCATTGGATTGACTGTGGTTGGAACAATATGTGATCAAGCAAGTCCAAATGTAAGGGCTATTCAGACGTTGTATCAAGAAACAAACCGAGAATGTCAACTCAAGGGTATAGAAAATCGATGTTTTGCGTTTCTAATAGATAATACAGAAATAGTGCCAATATATGATCCACCACATCTTCTCAAAGGGATTCGCAACAATTTATTTGATAACAAATGTATTTTTAAATGGAGGAATAATAAAACAGAAACAGCATCTTGGCAAGATATAAGACTTTTATATGAGTTAGAGGAAGCAGACCAGGATTTTAAAATGTGCAATAAACTAACAGATGTGCATGTGAATAATTCCAAAAAATGAAAGTGAGTATAGCTGCTCAAGTCTTAAGTCAACGTGTGGCAGCATTAATGCGTGGCTTGGCTAGATTAGGTAATAATTGTTTCAATAAAACAATATTAGAGACTTTGCAGTCATCTATTATCTCAAAATAATGTTATTTGTTCCAGGTCCTGACCATATGCCCTTAAGTGGATTGGAAACATCAGAATTTTTGTTTTTTAAGGACAAGATTTTTGATAGTGTGAATGGTACTACTGTGTCTTTTGAAAATGGGAATACATTGAGATGTGCAGTTTCATCTACATCAAATCACAATGCATTCTGGGTCGAAGCCATCAAAGTATTTAAGAGTATGAAATATTTCTATAAAAAGCAGAGGACATTCGTCCCTCCTTCTGTTAAGAATTGGATACATACATTAGAAGCATTTAGGTACTTGTGGCAAAAACTACATGTTCAAGGTTTCAAGTTTCTCTGTACAAAACACCTTAATCAGGATCCACTTGAAAACTTTTTTGGACAGATTAGAAGCCATGGTGTCAGGAACACCCATCCAACTTGTCAATCATTTATACATTCTTTTAAATCTATTTTAATTTCCAATAATGTTTCACTATGGAACTCGTCCTCATCTAATTGTGAGAACGACAACAAATCAATGTTAAGTAATTTAACAGAACTTTTACAAGATGCAGAGGTAGTAGATGATAGCATACCATTGGAAGATATTAATATTTTTATTGATATACCTGCCGATTTAAATTATATCTTAACATATACGGGTACTTTAACCTATATAGCAGGATATATTGCAAAAAAGCTAATGAAATATGTTAAAGAATGTAAAACTTGTAAACATGATTTAATTGAAGAATTGGCAACTCTCACACAGGCACAGAGGTTTGTAATAGAAAGTAGAGCTTATCGAGCAAATGATTTAACCAAACCAACAACTAACTTCACAAAAATCTTTGGTCAATGTATATATATATATTACAACAGTGTTTTTCTAAAATATGTTATAAATCTAATGTGTGCACAATTATAGAAAATATTTTAAAATTAAATATAGATCTTACATTATTTACATGTGAATTACATGATGTGCACAACAAATTTATTAGCCAAATAAGTACTTTTTACATTTATAATTACACGAAAACTATTAATAAAATACTAAAAGGTAAAGTAGTTCCTAGTCATAGTAGCGATGAATTAAAATTGTTTGTCAAAAATTATGTTATCAAGCACATAAAATTCGCTGAGAAATATAAAAAATGAGGTATTGCATGTATTGTTTTAATATGGTATGTATGTTATAAAATTAATGCTTCATATTACATAATAAAATTATAGGCAGTAGATTCTATCTCTTATTTCAATTTATTTCCTAATTGTACTGCAAGCACTAAGAAGTTTATGATTTTATTTTTAACGTTAACATTATTAATTAAAACGCATGTTTTATTTAATAATATTAATGTTATCAATAACATTATGAACTTCAATAATAATTTAATTTTTCCTAAAATATTTTTAATACGCTTGGTACATGACTAAAGACGTTGTTAGATGGCGGCACAAACATTGACATTGATAATACTATTGTCGTGTCCAATCTATAAGTATTTCTTATCTATGCTATACACTCTGTAGACACTTGTTTAGTGCGTTTGACGGCAAAGTCCGAACGTCGGTCCTCTTTATTTTTAGTATAGCAGGAGTTACATCTTTTACGTCTTATTGTACCATCGCCTTTTCTAGGAATTCCTTGTAAAAAATGGCGGTTACTGAGCCCAGGATCAGAGGTTCTACTTTCGAACTCAAAGTTTTCACGTAGCAAAAGGTATATAAATTCAAGTTGTTTTATGGGTTTGTTGGTGTGGACTTGATCCAGTCATTCCATTTCCTTCACACGTAGATAAACACAGCACGTCTTTCTTGCCATTTCAATACGGTGTTATTAGCCTGCATAGCAAGCGATTCGCCGCGCTTCAGCTTGGCATTTACAACTTCCTTAGGTGGAAACCTTTTGTTCTTGCTTAGAGTACCGGAGAAGTTCGTGTTATGTTGGTTCAAATAAACTGCTCCACATAAGTTAGGGATATTATGGAAAAGTTGATTTAAAAAAGAAAATGTTTCAAATACGATTTTAAGCTATTTATTTAGTTTCTAAATGCTAGTTTCTTATTATAAAAAAGTTTACAAATTTTAAACAAAACGACAAGAAAATTATGCCAAAGCCACTAATAACTTAATTTCAAATTAATAAAAAAAGAAAAATGAACACAAATTTCTTCTTAATTGAAGACCTTGTACCAAAATAGAGCTAAGTCCACTTTTATGGTTTCCGAGATTATCAAAAAAAAAACTAGCACCGTTATCTCCTTCTTTTTAAACGTCTCAAGTTTCTTGACACCATTTACCAACTCCTTGTGTATAAGTTTTTACTTTAAAACTTAATGATACTTGGAAACTGCATATTATTTTTAAATAAATAAATTGGACTTTCTTGCCTCCAAACTTCGTAATTTTATGGATATGTAAGTAAAACTATATTAAGTAAAAAAACACAATTAGGTAAATAGAGAATTATTTATTACAGAACAATGTAAACTAGCAAATATTTCTTTCATATACAGTGAAAACTGTATAAGGCAGAACCGCCTGGGAGCAAAATATAATTCCCTCTAACACAGGTTTCCGTCTTGAACAGGACCTGTCTATACAGGAATGAAGGCCTCAATAAGACGGAATGGAATTTACTCAAAACTCTTTATTATGGAAAAGAAATAGAAATAAAGCATAAATAATACGTACTTACATTTTAGAGAATATTACAATTTAGTAAAAAAAAAGTAATAGTAGTTTGCCTTCTCTTTAACACCTAGAGTGCCACATGTATCCAACATGGATACACATATGACAATGATATAGTGGCCGCGTGTATCCACCGCTGATGCACACGTATTTCTGTATTTTGAGCCGTGTACATACGTATTGGATACATGCCGCCTAAATATCTTTACGGATGCTTAAAGGTAGTGGCCTACAGTACCCAAAACTGTGTTTGGCCTGTGGATATTGCTTTGCTTTGTGCCTATACCATATAACGAAATATATGAAAAAGAAAAAGTTTATTTATTTTATACAAATAACAAATAATATGATGTATTATAACCTGTAAATAAAAAATACTTTATACAAATCAAGATATTTATTACTATATAAATCATTTGTGGGTTTCAAAAAAACAAGATAAACAGTAGAATTTTTCGCAGGTAACACATCTAAATTTACTTTGTTTGGCTTGCGATTTCGCGGCTACTCTCCCATTCTTTTGCGTTATTTTATTATAGCAATTTACACATCGACCTCTTTTTCTGCCAGCACCTTGACTCTGTTCTAAGTAATGTTGGGCTGGAGGGACCTCTCGGACTGTAGGGTCAGCTGTGTCGATTGGGGCATGTAATAATTCTGTTATAAGAATTTCTCTGAATTTTGTAATAGACATAGTATCATTTGCTACTTCTTGGTGTAATATGTAAGCATTTACCAATGCTGTACCCATAAGGAGCTCAATAGCTAATTTCCGGTACCATTTCATGCCTTTCCTCACAGATGATGAATAGGCTTTCATTTGATCAGAAAGATCAATGAAAGCTTTGCACTTGTTATAATCAGTAACTATTGCTGGCTTTTGTACTTCTCCTCCTCTTTGTTTCACTGTGACAAGTTGATCGTTGTGTTTAGTGCTGAGAACTAGAACGTCTCTCTTGTCCTTCCATTTCAAAACGACAACACCTGTATTACTCTCGGCTGAGGCAACTTCGTTCTTTTTTAACTTTTTTGATACAACGTCTTTGGGGTTGAGCTTTCTATTTGTACGCAGTGTTCCTACTAAATGCGTTTTTCTATTCATGAGCGTATGAGCTAGTGCAACACTCGTATAGAAATTGTCGGTATAGAGTGTTCTCCCCTGGTCAAGCAGATTCTTTATAAGTGCGAATACTACTCCACTAGCAACCGACTGGCCTTCGACTTTTTCTTTGCCGCAATATACGCTAAGATTATAGGTGTATCCTTTATTGACACATAATTTGAAAAGCTTTATTCCAAACTTGTGGCGTTTGTTTTTTATATACTGTCTAAAAGACAAACGCCCTCTAAACGGCACCAGCGTTTCATCAATACAAAGCTCTTCTTGAGGAATAATATATATATATACAAGTTATACATCTCCGTGGAGATAGTAACTGTTTTTCACTCTTAAAATCTATTATTTTTTTTCATGGGTGATTAGTCCATATTTTCCTTGTGCCGTCTCTTAGAGGTCTGTGTGTGTCTTTGCTTCATTTACAATTTTTCTCCATTCTCGTCTGTTATTTATTGCTCTATTTCTGTTTCCAATGTTCAATTTCCTTAGGTCCTCTTCTACCTGTTCTTTCCAGGTTATCTTTGGTCTTCCTTTCGGTCGTCCTTCTGTCGGAACCCACTCTGTGATGATTCTTATTATCGCTGTTCTTTCTCTCCTGTATATGTGCCCATACCATCTTATTCTGTTTGCCTTAATGACTCTTGTAATAGTTTCTTGTTTAAGTGCCTCGTCAATTTCATAGTTCATCAGATGTCTAATACCTTGTTCACCTCTTGGTGTTGGTCCGATTATCATCCTTATGGCTTTCCTTTCAAATATTTCAAGATCTTTCTCTTCTTGCGCTGTCATGCTCATGGTTTCTGTAGCGTATAAAGCAACGGGCCTTATAATTGTTCTATATATTTTTAATTTCGTATTTCGGCTTAGAGTTCTGTCTTTTAGTATCCGCTTGTTGGCATGTAGTGCTCTGTAACCCAACTGTATTCTCTGTTTGATGTTCGTTCTTTGATTTCTTCTGTGTATTAGAGTCCCTAGGTATCTGAAGACTTCCACTTCTTCGAATTCGTGTTGGTCTATTTTTAGTGTTCGGAGTGACTTTGTATATCTACTACAGTGCATATATTTTGTCTTGTTTCCGTTAATTTCTAATCCTCTTTCATTTGCTACTTCATTTAGTTTCAAGAATGTCTCTTCTAGGCTCCTTTTATCACGTGCAACAATTGCTATATCGTCTGCATACGCGACGATTTGGACAGATTTATTCCTAATCGATCCTGATATTTTGAGCTTTCTTATCATGCCATCAAGCACTGTAATAAAAAGCAAGGCCGACAATCCATCACCTTGACGTACGCCTCTATTCACTTCAAATTCTTTTGTTCCTGTGTTTATTCGTGCTACTGAATCCATCATTGTTATTCTTATTAAGCTTATAATTTTCTTTGGTACCTTTATGTGTTCTAGCTCTTCGATTATGTCTGCTCTTCTAATCTTATCGAAGGCCTGCTTAAAGTCGATATACAAGATGTGTGTATCTATGTTGTATTCGTAGCTTTTCTCCGTTATTTGTCTCATTATGTGTATAGCGTCAATTGTCGATCTTTGTCTTCTGAACCCAAACTGGTAATCTCCGATATTTTTCTCTGTGTAATTGGTTAGTCGCTCTTTAAGTATCGCAGTCATTATCTTATAAGCAACATTTAATAATGATATCCCTCTGTAGTTATGGCATTTTGTTAGATCACCTTGCTTAGGTATTGGTACTATCACTCCCGTTTTCCATTCTCGTGGCATTGTTTCTTGTTCCCAAATCCTAGTTATCAATTTATGTATTCTTCTGTGTAGTTGCTCTCCTCCCGTTTTTATTAATTCAATCTGTATTGTGTCACTTCCTGCTGCCTTTTTATTCTTTTGTTTTCTTATGACATCCAGGATCTCTTCATATGTCGGTATCTTTTCTAGGTCGTCTTTGTCGTCCTTCTGCCCGCTTTGATGGTCCTGTGATAGTCTCTCGTCCTTATATAATTTCCCAAAATATTCTATCCATTCTTCTTCTGTGATGTTGACTGTATTTCTATTTTTCCCTTTCTTTTTATTTAAGTATTTATATAGTAGTGTAGCATTATGTTTCTGGTTTTCGTTTTCGATTTCTTTCATGAGCTGTTCAATCCACCATTTCTTTTTCTTTCTGCACATTTTGTTAGCTTCTCCCTTTGCTTTTCTATATTTATCTTGTTGGTGTTCCGTTTTTGTCGCCAACCATTTTAACCTTGCTGTGTTTTTATTTTCTATCGCATCTTGGCATTCTCTATCGAACCATTGTTTGTTTTTCTTCCTTTCTCCGTAGCCTATCGTTCCTTCTGCTGTAGTAATAATTCTTTCTTTTAGTGTGCGCCATTCTTCTTCCACATCCAGTGTCCCTGGTTCATCTTGTAATGTTCGTTCCAGTTCTGTGCTGTAGTTCGTTCTCGTTGTGTCATCTTGCAGTCGCTATATGTTCCATTTGTGCTTGAAATTCTTTCTATCTTCTCTCATTACCTTCATTTTGCACTTTGTTATGACCAGGTTATGATCCGAGTCTATATTTGCTCCTCTGTAGCTTCTAACATCATTTATCGCCTTCATATTTTTGGCTTGCACCAAAACATGATCAATTTGATTTCCATCTGTTCTACCGGGCTGCATCCATGTTATTTTATGAATCCGTTTATGTTTAAATTTTGTGCTCATGACTACCACACCTGTTGTGGCGGCGAAATTACACAGTCGTTCGCCATTATTTGTTTCTTCATGTATTGAGTACGGTCCTGTTACATCTTTGAAGCATTCTTCCTTGCCAATCTGTGCGTTGAAGTCTCCCTGTATGATTATTAAGTCTTGTTTGGGTGTGTTGTCATACAGTTCTTCTAATTTTTCATAAAAACCTTGTTTCTCTCTTTCATCCGCTTGTTCTGTGGGTGCGTACACATTTATTATGGACAAATTATTAGGTTTACTCTTGATTCTGATGTACGCTATTCTTCCATTTACTGCTTTAAAATCCATTACTTTGTTTTTTATTTTACCCTGTAGTAAGAAAGCTATTCCTCGGTACCCCTTTCTATCTTCTCCAGAATACCACATTTCGTACTCTTTTTTCTCTATTTTTCCTTGGCCGCTCCACCGGATTTCTTGTAAGCAGGTAATGTCGATTTTATATCGTTTCATTTCGTTTGCCACTTCATGCAGTTTTCCGGGCGCTAGTAATGTTCTAACGTTCCATGACCCTAGTTTTATTATTTGTTTCTGAATTCTTTTCCTTTTTATTCTCCTACTTTGATCTCTACTTTTTTTTTTTCACGTTTCTTGTTCATGTCTTTTATTGTTTTAGTTCTTTCATTTTCGTGTTTTGTCTCATTATCATTAACCTTATACATTGCCTGTTCGTCTTCCTTGTAATACGTAGTCGGGTCTTCTATTAGTTTTTTGTTGGATTTTGTTCTCTTCTACTTGTTTTTTCTTCCACCTTTCTGGTTAGCTCGTTCCATACTAGTTCCTTGCCATCTACTATCATCTTTCTATATTTAACAATCACTTCTTTTCCGCTTTTCCTTGTCTCTATTGCCATATTCCTCAGCGCTCTTTGTATATCTCTTTCTTGTATTGTCAAATCGTTATCTATGTAAATCTTCCTGTTTCTCGCTTTTAGTTTATACTTATTTTTCATAATATCATTTTTTTCGTTTATATCTTTCAGTTCTACGAGATATTTATCTTGACCTATTTTGTACGCTGTTTTTGGACCGATATCTACTTCTAACTCTTTCTTAAGTAAATTCCCTATCTCCAGTTTCAGTTCTTTTTCATCCGTTGTATTTACTTTTATACCTGTTATTATTACATTGTTCTTACGTTTTTCCTTTTCTATGTTTTCTAATCTCTTCTCTGTCGCGACCAATTTTTTTTCCAAGTGACTATATTTCTTCTCCCAATTCTCATTTGTTTTCTTCAACTCTTGTTTTAATAGCTTAATTTCATTACTGTTTGTTTCCATATATTCTCTGACTTTGCTTTGATCTTCTCTCATTAATTTTATTTCGCTCATCATTTGTGTCATTAGCGTTTCCAGTTTTTCTGTATCACTGCTCTTTAATTGTTTTGGAGGTGATCTACACGTCTTTTTACTTCTATCGAATGCCTCTTCACCATCTACTCTTTTTCTCTTATCGTTAGAGTTACTGTCTTCTTCTATATCGGACATGCTGCTCGCCTTGCCTATATGTAGATCACTTAACGTGTTTGGCGTATATGTCAAATGAGTTGCCTACCCGTTCGCGGGTTACAGTTTGTCTATCCAAGTCAACCTTTCGGAGATAAACAAACCGTTGTGTTTTATAATTCTAAAAATTCTTTCTGATTATCGTGATCTATCGTTAATCGAAACGCTGTGAATTTATTCACTTGGCTACAAAACCGTCGATGCTACTATAAACTACTGATTTTAACATATACATACGTACATATCTTCAGTTTTTCGCTTTATTTTTAGCAATACACTTTAACACATCTATCTGACTCGTGTCACACACACTCACGCCGATTCAGATATATGGCACTAATAGCTCCGTTTATTTAACATGAAGATTAAATATTATCTTATTTACATCACAACTAGATACATTTTGAGACTTTATACTATAGCTCTTTAAATAAAATGGTGAAAGATGTGCGTACTATAAAGATACACACATTAGATATAGAAGCCCCAAGTTAAATGTTCTTCTCTGTAATTCTCAAATTAAAGTTTCAGTTTCTAAATTGTAAATTGTTGGGTTATGTTTTAATTACATCGTTCATAGTATGTAATGCAATGTTTAGTCAGCAGGAAGGAAAAACGTACTCACTACGCGAACTGTACGAGGGCCTTTGCTAGAGAGTGGATTGCGAGCGCGCCGTACGTTGCAGTGGATTTCATTGACTCGCGGTCACTTGAGGAATAATAGCAGCTTGAAATGCAAATAAAAGTTTATCAATGAGCGGTTTTATCTTATGAAGGCGGTCTACTACTACTGCTTCATTATCATTGAAATGGATCATTTTTAGCAAGAGCTGAAATCTATTTCTGCTCATCAACGATTTTATCTTATTATAATACAAAAATGATTTCCGCCAATACGCCTGGATACTTGGCAATTGAAACAATCCCATCCAAATAATAATTCCAAAAAATCTTTCGATTTCTTCCGAATTTGTATCTACCCAAGATATTATTCTTGATTTCCGTAAATTATTTTTTTGTTTGCACTGTTCAGCGTATCGATTTGTTTCAGCCACAATATGATTTATGATGTCGTCAGATACCATGAGTTTATAAAAGTCATAAGGTGATTTATTGTAAAAGTGTTCATATATTTCTGCATTTACGCCAGTATTTTGCTCCGTAAATGGAAATGTTTTTAGGTATTTACCTTGGACAGGTTCCCATCTAAGCTCATTTGGACTATCTTCTTCATGTAGGCTATCTTCTTCATCTGAAGATGTATTTGCGTTCAGTTGAAACTTTGAAATAACATCTTCTATTGTAAGTGAGAAGGTGTCTGTATGATTACTGCTCAAGGTGTTAGCACAATCTTTCGAAGTTGATGCTCTACTTGTAGATGGCAAAGATATATCTGTAACAATTGCTTGACATTAGAATAGTGCATTAGAACATTAGAATAGTGTTGAAATATTATTTTTGAAAAGTGTTGTAATAACTACCAAAATTCACAAAATAAACAGATTCTGGAATTTGTTACTAAAATGAGTAAAGTATCCACATTTACCTTCAATAATTGATGCTCTACCAGCTCTAACTTTTCTGCGCTTGAGTTTTATCAAATTTCCAGACGACGAATCACTGTCACTAACACTGCTTTCGCCAGTTTCTATGGAATATTCGTCCGATAAGTAGACATCGCCAAAAAGCGAATTTTCGTCGTCAGACAACATTTCTTGCATCAATTTTTCTAACCGTTTTTGTTCTTTTTCGTATGCCATTGTCACGAATGCAGTTTATTTATCGAGCAAACTGTACTTTTTACAAAAACAACACACCATAACTAACGATACCGGACTAGCTAATGCACATTACTGCAAGACTATAAGTATTACATACAAGTTTCAACCTGAAAAACAATCATGCGCAATGCGTAGTTTGTTTGCTATGTTGTCGCATGTGTCCAATGTGTGTATTCGCGTTGGATATATATATACTACAATAATACAACGGACTTATTGTGGCCGCGTGTATCCAATACGGATACATACTAAAAACAACGTCATATAACAACAAAATTATGTTTTTGCAGATTTTTGTTGAACTAGTATACTACAAAAATGTTTTATATTTATCCTTCTCATTTTGACAGCTTTGGCCTAGGGACCCTATTTTTACGTTACCATGGCGGCACTCAACGTGTTAAAGTTGCAGGATTTGGTGGTGCATGATTGATCTGGTTACGTTTTCTTCTCACCGTTTTCTTCAAAGCTCCTTGACTTGGAAGCGCACCTTGGCAAGCAAGTCCAATATTTTCTAAACAATGGTTTATGACTTGTGACGTTGGTTCCTGTGTTTCCTGTGCCCGTTTTATAATTCTGTTCACGACTCTATCTGCTTGTACTTTGGCTGCGGTAGAATCATGGTTGTGAACATTTACGGTTTTGATGATTTCTCCGTTAGCTACATGAACTCTGGCTTTGCACTCTTTTCTTCGTTCACATCGCCAAAACTGCACTGTTTCACATGTTGACAGTCTATCAAACATATATATATATCCGTCTTTGTGAAATTTATCACGATTTCGTTGCGACTTAATAACGTTTTCCATTATGAAATTATTTGGTAATTAACTATCAATAAATATACGTAGAAAGTTATGGTTTAGAATGAAATACAATAATTTCTCGAATAACAAATACATTAGCCACTTTTATAATACATGTCTAATGTATATATGTCTAATATGTTGTAATGGTCAAGTATAGTTATGTAATTAAAGTAGTCTGCACATATGTAGTATGCAATATGCAATGCAATGCTTTTATAAAAAATAATGTATTATATTTCTGCTCTTAATATCAAGTTGTATTCCCTAAAAAAACATACTTTTGTATACAAGCATATCTATGATTTTCGCGGCGAGATGTCCTCGCGGCCAGTTGTCTTCACGGCCAGTTGTCTTCGCGGCGAGATGGCCGCGGCGAGTTGGTTGCGGCAAGTTGGCCGCGGCCAGTTGTCCCATACCCCATAATATAGCATAGTGGCACTTAGTTCCTTTTATCATCAAACGATTTAGTTATATCGTTCTAGTAAAGAGCAATGTATACTTCGAAAACGCCGAAAAGTGACTTAATCCCTTTTAATAATAAGCCATTCAATTAATTTTACTCTACATACACCCTGTCCTTATTTTTGAAGCTACAGTTGTGGTCAAATTAGCAAATTATTAGTGTTTTTAACGCTGATTAGTATGCAGTTCATGAAAAAACAATTGAATTACCTATTTCCGACAAATTTGAAAATTTATAATTTTTTTAAATGGACACCCTGTATATTTGTACATATTTAGAAAGATAATTTTATTTGTGATATAAAAGCTTCAATATCCTATTGTCCTTAACCCATTAATGCCCAGAACTATTTTTTTTAATTTCTCTGGACCCTGTGATATGTTCTTGCTCTAGGCATGAAATCATCGAAGTATACGAAAAAAATCAATTTTTTATTTTTTTTCCGTGTTTTTTTTTGCCGTATGATAAAACATACGCTGGGAAGACAGGGGTGAAAATATGTAACTACTAGGTAGAGAAACCTTATCATTTATTTTTGTTACAATTTTTTGTTTATTTTGTTAAGTGTTACATATATAACAACATACATAAATATTATACTTTATTTTTGATGATACAATCGGAAACAAGTATCCGGATGAAGTCCGACATTGCATTTCAAACAAACAAATTTGGAACATTTACCACATTTTGCACAACGCCGTTGGGTTTGTTGCTTATCTATCCAATGTTCCTTCATATCGTGTCTTATTTCAGACATAACACCTGAAGTACGTTTAGGTTGAGGGCCCGTAACTGAACCTGAAGGTGGAGATACCAGAATGGCCAACACTATCCTTCTTAAAAATTCCACTAGAGAAATTGACTCATCACAACGGCGATATAGATACCACATGTTTACTACGGCTCCATTTAAGCAGAAGCAAAATAGTGGCCAATACCATTTTTTAGAGCGTATTCTAGATCTGTACAATCCTCTCATCTGATCAAACCGATCAACGCCTCCCATGCCTTTATTATAGAAATATATTGCGGTTGGTCGGTCGACAGAAACACTTGCGTGATCTTCTTTTGACCAACGTCTACAAGAAACTTTCGTTTTACAGATTGTCTCATCTTCCAAGTTCGTCGCTGTCACCTGACTATTGTCGTGCCAACGAATGAGGGTAATATTGATCCACGTTTTTCTTTCTTCAATTCCTTTAGGGGTGCTTTCTCTATTCGGTCCGATCTTATTGTTCCAACGCAGTACAATTTCTTCTCTTTTAGCGTATCTAAGAGGGACAAGGAATTAAAGTAGTTGTCAATAAAAACAATGCTATTACTAGGAAGAAAATTGACACACATCTTTTCAGTTACGCTGCTACCCAATGTTTTACCCTGCATTTAGTCGCCAGCACCCATATATGGATCAGATACCCATCAAATGTAGTTAAGCACCAAAATTTAAACCCAAAACGGATGGGCTTTCCCCGAATGAATTGTTTCATACTATGTCTACCATAATACGGCTCCATCGCTTCGTCTAACGAAATATGTTTTCCGAGTGGCTCAATGCATTGAATGGAAATAGTATTTAAATGATTTATAAGTGGTCTTATCTTATAGATCTTATCGCTTTTGTCAATTTGAGCGTTGTCATTGAAATGCAGAAACCTGTGAATGTTTTCAAATCTGTTTCTAGACAGGCTATTGCTAACTAAATTATTGTGCGTATCAGCTCTACTCTCCCAGTACATACGCCTTGTTGGAACGGGCACATATCCCGATAAAAGAATAATTGCTAAATACTTATATAAATCTTCTACAGTAATAGCGAAATCGTGGAAACCCTTTTGATCAGCATATCTTTTTGTTTCTTGACATATATGGCTCATTATTTCGTCGTTAAAGAATAATTTAAATAAATCTATTGGACTCCAATTTTCACGTTCATTTTTTTCCGTCATAAATTGGTTATTGTTTTTCATAGTATCAAGTTTCTGCGCTCTGGGAGCTAAATCAATTCGATTCCACATCCTGTTTCTTCTCTTTGTTCTCATTTTCATTTGCTTGTCTAGTTTTAGCTTCTTCTGCACTTCCGCTAAAGTTTCTAAATCACTATCGCTGTCGTCTTCATCTATTGCGAAATTTACATCTTGTGTTACTACAGTAGTTTTTTCTCCCTCTTTGTTAACCATCAGAATTTCCATATTTTGAGCTAAAACCCCTTTACCTATATCTCTAATAGTTCCACTGTTTTCTTCATCACTACGTGCATCGTCCTGATCACTATCTTGACCATCCTCTGGGGGTAAAAGAAGAAAATCTAAACGTTCAGAATTTCTTATTACTTCGTAATCTTCATCGTCTGATTCAAGTGTTTCAGCATCCTTCGGATTCGACGGATTGTAAAGCTTTTGATATATGTATCTACAATCGAGAAAATATACCTTTATTTCCCACCGTATGATATATCATACGCGTATTATGTATCAAATTTTTTATACAAAAAATGAAAATTCTTTTAAAAAATAATATGTAGTTTTGTAAATTACCTATTGAAGAACTATTAGACTAGTCCAGAAAGACTGTGTATATACAAGCAAACCTATAAATAGGGCTGTAACTTACCTGCCGCTCATATTGACAAACAATAAAATATAGTGTGTAATAATATAACTGGTACAGCACGTTAAATATCTTGGACTTACTTTTGTCACTTCCCACACCGTAACTGATATATAAGACGTAGTTTTATTCAATAATGCACTCACAAAATATCAGCTGTTGATATAAATATAAGCTCAAACTAAACACTGTTTTGTGTATGATAAATCATACGCTGGGCATTAATGGGTTAAATAAATAATAAAGTAGTTATGTTGGAATTTAGTCGATGTCAAAGAAACATTATTACTGGTAGGCTTCTTTCACTTCAAGCTAAAAAATGTTATACCGTAAAACGGGGTGATAAGAAACAATATTCAGCAATGACGCTTCAAATTAAATATTAATCGTGCACTAATTGCTTTAAAAAAAATCTAGGATGTAAGTTATGAACTCTAGTTTAAAAATTAATGTTCACATAAGAAGAAAAAAAATCTTAACATATAAAAAAAAATAAAAATTGTGTTGTTTCTTATCACCCCGTGATCGGGGTGTCAAGAAACTACAGCGTTTTTGGTATGAATATCTTATCATGTCAGTTCTGAGGTTATTAGAAACAAAGAAAATGTTTTTAAAAATATTTTATTTATCAAAACACAAAAAATACATATATAAAAATTAAATGCATTCTGTTATTAAAGGGTATAGCAACTTTTATTTTAAATATCTCCTGTGAATCTTAAATTGTAGGAGTCCTCGTCCAAATTTCTGTGGTTGATGAAGTTTTCCGACAATATCGTCATATCTAAAAAAAGATTCATCAGGAATATGCGGAAACCTATAAACAAATCCATCAGATGTCTTGGTAACTGTTTCCCTAACGAATGTTCATAATCTTCATAATCTAATCCATCAATATTTTTGATTTTCCCGATATAAAATCGCCGCATAACATTTTGTGAAGAAGAAGCTCCGCAGGGGTGAAGTTGAAAACCAACTATTAACCAATCACCAGGCTTGATATGACTGGTCTTTACAGGGTGCACATTCGGAAATCTTCTTGCAAATTTAAACACTTCAGAATCAAAGTTGTCAGAAGAAGAATCATCGTTGCTTTGACCTTCCTGATCAGAAATTGCCTCGTTATTGGTCCTATTAGAAGCATCCTCATCTTCACGATGCTGGAGGGTAGTTGGAGACAACCCATCATCTGCGTCTGGTGAAGGTCCTTGAGAATCTTTGAAGTCCTGGCTGGTTACACTTTTACCAGGCGCAACCGTTATCTTCTTTCTTCGTACTTTTGGCGTAGCTTCATTATCATAACGCATCCTTTTAAGGAAGGATATGAATACATCGTCGGCATTGTTATTTTCACCATCATTATCGTTCAGTTCTTCTGTTTCTTGAGGTAGTGTATTTAAGACCTGATTTCTGTCTAGTGGCCTAATTCCACACTTTCTGAAGCCAGCTAAGATATTATTTTTAGCAGTGGATTCAATAGTATCCAAGAGTTTCTTAAGGAGGCGGGGAAAAACATCTTTTGGGAGGCCAGCCTGCTTACGTCCTGGACCTTTCTTCCATTCTTCGAGGATCTTGCGCCATGCGATTTTTAGCGGACGAAAAAACGCCACGTCCAAAGGTTGAGTAGCATGGGTCGAGTTAGCAGGTAGAAACACAAAATGTATATCATGCACGGAGCACATTTCAACGGCTTCTAGAGATAAATGGGACGACAAATTGTCTCCAATCAACAATTTTTTGCCCGGTAAGTCTTTAAAATAAGGCACCACAACCTTTTCGATCCAATCTGTGAAACAATAAGAGTCGAACCAACCCGACTGGCTTCTGTTATAACGTGCTTTTTTCGGACCATCTGTTGTCCAACTGCTATACAAATTCTGTGCTTTATAGACTACGTAAGTGGGAAGCAGTTCTCCCGTAGCCACAGCTGCCATCATAATAGATATAGATGTTTTGCTATGATTCATTATACGAACAGGATATTTACTGCCCCCCTTTGTAATAATCTTTACACGGCCCGGATCGTCGGCCAAGTTGGTCTCATCGTAGTTTAGGATATTTTCTGCTGGAATTTCATTTATTGGTATAGCTTCAAGATTGTCGAATTATTCATTTAAGATTGTTTTTGAAAGATGCGCGCGGGCCCTCTTTATATTTTGACACATACGATGAGATAAATCTTTTTTATGTCGGCTTAAAAAACTATAAACGAAATCCTGCCCTGGCATATTGTCTCTGAATTTGCGGATAACTATTCCTCTGCTATCAAGATGGGATTTAATTATACATCTTAAGTCTAATGCACTTATGGGATATCCCCATTCGGAGCATAGTTTCAAGCGCTTAATAACCATATTCTCCATTTCAGAAGGCAATGCGGTCTGTCCACCGGCTTTCTTTACGTTTTTATTTTTAAAATGGCGGTAAAGTACAGAATAATGAATATTATACTTCTCTGCAACTTTACGGTAGGTTTGCCCCTTCTGGATATCACGTTTCGCATTTTCCAGAACTTGTGGGTCTGGCTTCATACGCCGCTTCACACGCGGATCGGGAACATATTTTCGCGGCATGTTTCTTATCATCCCAATTTTTATTTAAATGTGCGGGTTCTAACCTAACCTTCAAAATTTTTATGTTTAAACAGTGAGCACTTATTGAACACGCAAGATATGATTAAGGATGCTAACAAATATCGAATAACAACTAAATTAACTTATTGTGACTTTTCATACACACTACACACACAAAGTTTTGAAGCGGTACTATATTGACGCAGTGTTTTATGTAATGCTCAAGGTTACTGGAAATTACGAATTCCTGTAGTACCAATCTTTGAATGCTAAAAATGCTTTATACAACAAATACCAAACCTCAAAAAAATAAATCAATAGAAAATAGTATCAACTTTAGAATATATCTGGTTAAATAACTTTTTCGCACTTTTTGTATCTTATCACCCCAGCGTTTCTTATCACCCCGTTTTACGGTATTTGTACGTATTTGGAAAGAGCATAACGTTTAGAAAAAAAATATCGAATAGTAGCTATCTTTAACTAAAAAATCAACACATTTGTTGAACGCTTTCCATTAAAAGCGTTTAAAGCTTAAGAAATTTGTTAACCCTCTATTGTACATAATTTTTGTTTTGCCTCATTTTTTTATATCATGTCTTTTTCAATTTTTTGCCTATAATTTTCCAAAAAAAAAGTTTTGTTTTGTTCCCACGTGGGAACATTGTGCACATAAGGCATGGACACTAAAAAAAGTTGTACTTCAAAAAATTATATTTGTTGTACTTATACATTGTGATATCTAAAAAAAAACAGTTTTTTCCCTCATACAACGTATAGTCTCTGGAAGTGGGTCCTTGCTTGGCCTCCCGCGTTTCGCTCTACTTTGTACGGAATTGTGGTCTCCCAAAGTAGTCAATACTTTTGCTAATTCAGTTCTGAACTGCAAAAGGGCTATGTTCACCTTGTTCTGAGGCTGGTCTTGACTGTGATGTTCGGCAATTCTATATGTTTTTTTAAGGTTCCTCCATTTCCGACCTAAAATATCTTCAGTAACACAGTAGCCTTTCACTGAAAGTAACCTTTTATTTTTTAACCAGAGATCTTTCTTCTTCACTCGAGGGTCTAAACTGGTCTTTCAATGCAGCATAGATTTCGATTAAAAGTAAAACACTTTCTCTAGTCCAGTTAAATTCTGGTGCTGTTAAACAATAAATACATATTGTAATTATCGTTTAAAAGATAGTCAAAACATTTTTCAATGGTTGATTATAATAAGCAATATAGCATAGTACACATACAGCGGCAAATAAATTATTTAATTTTTATATATAACAAACTACAGTTACAGATTTGCAATTTTATATGTAGTAAATAGATAATGAATCCATTTCTCTGAATAACAACCAATAACTAATAAATACTAAGAAACACATTAAATTTAAAATCAATAACACGTAACCATGATTCTGAAACACTGTACAACGTAGTAAATTATATACTCTATATTACAATTATAAAGACTTCACAAAACTTATAGTTACATTATTTTATTGGCCATCACATTTGTCAACATTAGCAACTGACCTGCTTTTGTACTTATGATGTTGAAATTTATATATTGAAAAGATGTTCAATTCCCCAGTGTACTTGCTTTGAGAAGAATACATCCTTCTCTAACTCATCTTTAATGAAACAACATTCTTTTTAACTTTATATTCCTACATATAATTGCTTGAAAATACTTACGGTTGATTCCGCTTTTCTAATAAATAATTAAGAAAGTAATTTTCATCTAAAACAAATAAAACAGGATAAAATAATGAAGCATAGAGAAAAAAAATATGAATACATACCGTTTTGAATATTTCTATGTAGGGGAAAGTGGGGTATTAGCGCGATGTTTTTTTTAATGGGATGTAACTAAGTTATCAATGAACTATTTTCCTTCAAATTTGGGACACTTACAGAATATAGCTTTGTTTTTATGTGTTTGATACAAATGTGCTGAAATAAAAGACAATTATTTTGTTTTTTAATTTTTTAAAAAATTGTGCAAACACGCTGTTACCCCAAAGGATTTGGGTAATAGCGTGAGGTTTTCACGCTATTACCCATTTATTTAAAAAATGATTTAAGTGAATAAATATGAAAGAAAAATTTATTGGGACGTAAATGACACCTTCAAACAATAGGTACACAAATATGATAGGACATATGCTTTGAAAACTAAATTTTACTCTACGAAAATAAAAATATGAATATCAGAAACACAAAACTTAAACTTACTATAATCTAGTAATCCTCTATTATATACCAAATTTCTATTTTGGGTACAAATAAAGGAACAAAGTGAACAGAACATGTTAAAACAACGTAACCTAAATCTAAAAACAATTTTTAGCGAACATCAAATCTATCAAATGAAATGCCAAACTCTAAAAATGAGTGCTGCCGTTTTGTTGTTCCATGAAGCTTAGGACTCGGAAGTATCATTTTAATCCGATCTAAGTGAACCATCGATATATCAATCGCATTTGGAGACACAAATGCGTTGGCCACCTTTGAACTCCTCCGAAAAAATGATATTTCATACTCTCGATTTTGGTCTATTTCAGTTAATATCTTGCCTACGTAATACACCGGTTGTGTTAGTTTAGGAATTTCGAATTGCACCAAAACATGGTCATGTTTTTTTGGCTCCTCTGTTAGTGATGGAAATTCCTGTAATAAATCAGAAAATGATTCTGTATCATCGTCACCGGATGATAAAATTGGGTCATCGCTTTCTGAAGAAGACGTAAGATCTTCGCTCTGCTTCTTTTTACGATTTGTTATCGCCTTTTCTTGGCGTATTTCAGAAAAGACGTTTCTTATGTGAGAGTTTTTTGCTTTATTAGATTGTTTATTTTTCTTTAAATTAGCTTTTCTTTGCTTTTCTTCAAGAATTTCCTTCATCGGTGTAGCTGTTATTATTTCAGATGATTTCCTCTTGAGATTTCTTTTTTGAACGCCGTTTTTGCTTTGTGTTGGCATAGGTAAGATATCTTTGAGCTTAATGATTGATGACCCGGAATTTTCTTTCTCTGGAGTTCTATTATTAATATTTATTATACTATCAACACTTTTGGAACAAGTTGCCCTTTCTGGAACCTCGGATTGTGTTCCAGATTGCACATTATATGGGCCAGCGTTTTTTGGTTGTAAAGCGTTTGAAGCAACAAAATCCTCTTCCGTAAATATAGTAGGCTGAAATGGCCAGATCCCAGCTGCCTTGAATCCATTTACACACTTTTCAATTGTTGCAACCTTTTGGTATGCTTCGGCAAATAGTTCTGCTATTTCGTATATAGTGATTCTTTTACCCGCATTTGATTTCATCCAATACGAGCACTGATAATTAAAATTATTTTTTAACGGCCCAAAAAACACAAGGTCCAAGGGCTGGGTTCTATGGGAAGTATGCGGCGGTAAGGAAATCATGTCTACCCCATTTTCTTTGGCCATCTCATACGCCGCCAGTGATAAATGGCTTTCATGGTTGTCCAGTATCAAGCAAACTCGTCGGTCTTTGTTTGGCTTTGCGTGACTTATAAAATGAGCCAACCATTTAACAAAAGCGTCTGAGTTGCTCCAACCATTTCCAGTCGCAGCACCTATGGTTCCAGGAGGAGCGTTCTTTAACAGTCTATCATTCATTAGTTTTCTGGGGTACAGTAACATTGGGGGTATATAATTACCCGCCGCATTCATACAACAAATTGCTGTTACCAAGTCACCTCGTTCAGCACTAGTGATTTTCCCTATTTGTTTTACTCCTTTTTGTGATATTATTCTTCCTGGTCTATGCACCGTATGAAGGCCGGTTTCATCTACATTGTAAATATCTGCCGGAGAGAACGTATGTTTTTCATAGAGCATATTTAGATTGTTAAAATATGTGTCAATGGCTGTTCTATTAAAACTTATTATTCGATTTATGCTTGTTGCCTCGGGTGTTCTGAGAGACAAATTTCGGTGCCTCTTCATAAATCCATAGTAAAAATCAATCCCGGCTTTCTTTTCAGTTTTATTAAATGGGTGATTCAAGCCCAGTTTTTCTGCAAATTGAAAAATAATGGACCTAAATTCATTTACAGTGAGCCCATAGAATCGCTTTGAAATTTCAAGGCAATAATCTACAATTTCGAGCTCTTGTTTTTCACTAAATACTGCTGTCCTGCCAACTTTTTTAGGCCTTCCTGGAACTCCTGCAGCATTGCGGCTTCTCTGCTTGACATGATCCTTAATTGTAGACCATGAAATCCCAAACATTTTGGATGCATCTGAAATTTTCATACCTCCATTGACAGCATCTAATGAGTCTTGAAGGGCTTCCGTGGACCATTTGGCTCTTATATTCTTTTTGGTATAATTTCGTACCATCTGAAAAAAATAGCTTTTAAAGTAAGTGAACACCATGATACAATAAACTAAAGGTATGATATCTAGCCGTCTCAAAGTCGTCCGCTACGCGCAGTGACGTCATTGCGTGCGTGGTTTCTATTGAGATACATACGAAGAGGCATGCAAATATTATGTTTTAGCTATTTTCTCTATTTCACAGGAAAATGTGTGCCATGGGTGAAGTAAAAAAGTAATTACAAATTAATATTTATTAAATGAAATTAAAAAAACTCATTTTAAACATAACTTTAATTATAAATGGGTCAAAATAGTTGTATAGTTGTATTTTGAAAAAAATAATACATTATTACTTTCAACTAAAAAACGTTTATTGACAATACATTACAATACCAGTAAGTAGCAAAAAAAAAGGAAACTGCCTATTTGAAATGCGACTTTAGTTGTTGGAAGAAGTTATTTAAAAGAGTTTATCATAATAATTTTTCATAAGTAATAATTTTTGTCATTTTTCTTTTTTTGGAAATTGTTAAATTTCGTAAATTTTGATTGAGTGCCAGATTTTCTTATCTTTGGGAAATGTAAAAAACCTTATATTTTTATCGAAGTTTTTGGCTTCGTTATCCACAATCCATCCGTACATAGCACACCTCATTATTAAAAGTTTCTTTATGAAAAAATAATAAAAACACCTTTAACCAATACCAGAACCACCAAACAAGGAAGTGACACCGAAACAGACTATAGAATAACATAAATATATGTCAAATGTAAAGCACATATAATACAGGTCCAACGTTGTGTGAGCCAGCCACCGGCAACGAACGCTCGCAATGACGTCACAGGCTGCGCGATATCATACCTTTCGTTTATTGTACCATGAGTGAACACGTTTTCAGATGTGTCAAAAAATGTTTATGATTTTTAACTGCCTAATTTATAATAAAAAGTAAACCCTGGATATATCATGCTGTTACCCAACACAAGCTGGGGTAACAGCATGATCGCGCTATAACCCCAAGCAAATTTCACGCTTTTGCCCCTTTAACCGACCTACAGAAACAAAAACAAAAACTATGGTTAGGACTTTTTTATTTACTTTTTACGACAAGTAACTAAAAAAGACAAACTAAAATACGGTATTATTAAATAAAACTACATTTACTTACATTTGTAACGAAGTTACCAGTCTTTGTTTTAGAGCATCTGAGTTCTAAGCATGTAAAAATACACAAAAAGTCGGATCGCCTCAAACGCACGTGTATCTCCCGGTAGATTACCACAGACTAAACGAAGGAATTCTATTACGCATCCGTTATGACCGACACAACACTGCCATCTATAGTATGTTCCTCAAAAACACTCATCACGCTATTACCCGAATCGCGCTAATACCCCACTTTCCCCTACTTCTTCTGTCTCCGTTATCTCGTAAATGTTGTTGCCGAACGAGTACGTTTTCTGGTGTAACGCCATTTTTCTCAACATGTTTTGTTTACGTAGTGGTTTCAAATTCCGCTAGAAAAAATGGCCGACCGCTCCCAACAGTTGTCGATGTAGCGTTCGACGTAGCAGATGCGTCTAGCAGAAGTGTTGGCAACAGTTGCCAACTGTTGACCGCGGTTTGCTTCTGCTGAATGCGACCATTGTTTGAAAGTTTATGTCACGTTCGTCAATTTACATTTATCTTACATGTATCTCTTAATTCTATTTTATCTTAATTAACTAAATGGTTGCTTAATCTAATTATAGAAATTATACTTTTGACAATTTGAATTCTATTTAATATGACATTTTTAATTTAAATTTCTTTTAATTGTTATACCCTGTGCGTATAAGCAACTTATCTTACACATCGTTTTTGGTATAACAATCATATACATTTTAAATGTAGGTATTGTTCGCTGTTGATTTCGTACTAGAAGGCATGGTTATACTTGTCTGAATTAAGGCATCTTTTTGAGGAAAACATTTTCTTGAGCTCTGAATTTCATTATTATTGGTCATGTCTAGATGGAAGAGAGCGTCGAATCGGATGCGTTGCTTCAATCGGCGATTTAAGGTAAGCGCACACTGCTCGGCAGCGGACGGGCGGAGCGCAGCGCATTAGAGTATTTTCAACGCACATTGAGCGGCATAACTTCCCAGTAAAATAATAAAATGAAATTTACGTTTCTACAATATATATATTGTCTTCTTCAGATAAAAAACTTAAATTTACTTCTAATACATTTTATTAATTAGATATTTGAAATTTATATTCTGTTCTTCAATTTCGACATTTTTTAAATGAATAATAATTGCATTGCGTGTTTGAAGAACATTTTATTTTATTTTATTATTTTAATTAATAATTATATAATTTATATAAACTAATGTTGAAATGCTGTTCCAAATTACTTTTATTTTTATATTCTGTTATGTAATAGATTGTTTACTCTCTGGTTTATCGTTCTTTGTATTTTACGAAGGATTTCTGGAGCATCGACGAAATAATCTTTAGACGAGGAAGTTTTTTTATATTTCTCATAGTGCAATTTCATCAACAACTGGTCTTCATCTACACTGCCCTGCTAAGCAAGAAGGGCGTATCTACGGTTTGATTTGTTTAGTTTGTGCCAACTTCATTATTTGTGTAAGGTAAAATGTAACTTGGTAATTAAGGGTATCTTTAAATTAGAAAACTGATAGGCTAGTTCATTTTTTGATATAAGAGTTTATTTTTGAAAAAATGTAGATACGACTGTTTTTATTACAAAATTAACCACATTTATTAAGACAAAAAGTCGTATGTAACAAAATAATTCATTGTAATAACTATAATATTAATTGTAACATCAAATCAAAATAATTAGTCGTTATCTTCGTCAACATATAATGCTTCCTCGCCAGTAGCATCATTTGTGGCAAGCGATTTCCAAAATGTAAGTCTATTTTTGGGCAGAATTGCAACAAGTTTTGAAAGAAGGGTGAATTTTCGTTGCTTGGAAATTCCCCTTAATTGTTGTTTTTGCGAAGGGCTAGGTAAATTATTAACTTTGACATATTTGGCTATTAAAAAGTTCAAAGTCAAGGATGGCCCATCAAAACTAGTTTTATAGTCCATTGATTTATTCCCTCTTTTAAAAATCGTATGAACCATATTTTGTAAATATGGCTTTGGATTGGTTTTATTCAATTTAAATTTGGATGAAAAATCTTTCCAGTCAAACAAATTTTCTAACTGCATATCAATAACTTTTGTTTTTGAATTTGCATTTTGCACGGTGGTGAAGCGAGTCGGCGGACATGAAGGTGTGTTCTGGTTCAAAGAATTTTATATTTAGTAATTCCAAATTCACGTGATCACAGTTAACAAGATAAACAAAGAATGTAAAAATGCCCAGTTTTTATTTTGAGCGGAGCAGTTATCCAGCAGGTAATGTGTTTACAATCGCGTAATTCTAAGAAGAATTAATAGAACGTGGAAATGATATCTTCCTTTTTCCTACCTGACGCACCTTCATGCCATACACATGCAATGGACACAGATTTTGGATTCTTTCCTAAGGGCACAAATGATTCGTTGAATGCTATGATTCTTGGAACAAAATTTATTTCCTAGAACATATCACACCTCGGCAGCATTATCACTTAAAAAAAGTAAAAATTCCAAAATAAGTATCTATAACTACTTAAATGTTGTGGGTGTCTCACTTTTTGAAGATCTGCTGAATAACAGAACTCTTTATTGACATCTAATGAATATTCTTCTCTGGCTCTTTTTTATTTCTCATTATGGATTTTCCAGGATTGACACTGTTCACAGCTGTCATTCAGATTTTCTTTTGTATGTGATGTGCTTTTTTCATGAAGTAAAAATGATTCACATGACCAGCATTCCTCTTGTCCTAATTTAACGAAGATGTTATTTTTTGCAACTTCGCGTCTGTAAAGAGCATAGGATATGTCATGCTGAGGATACTGATTTCGAAAATTGTTGTACATCATTTTTATAGAAATATCTATGGGTAGGTATCTTTTGTTTGGCGCGTTTTCTCGACGGTAGTGTGATATTACGGGATTGAATGTTTCTATGTGATTACTTATAATCTGTGTATCAAATTTATTATGTGGTGTTCCAATTCCACGGTGATCACGTTTAGCAACTATCTTTCCAGATTTACCAAAGGACAATACATTTCGGAGCAATTTATCATTTTTAAGCAGATATCCTAAAGTAGCAAGAAAAAACGTCTTGCAGACAACTTCTCTTTCTCCTGTCTCTGTAGTTAAAAAGTAATCAAAAGTACTATTTCGCCTTGAGTTGTTTCCTGCTGCAACTGTTCGTCTCTTTATATTCTTGCTAATAGTATGATGTAGAACAAACGTGTTTCTTTCTGTATAAGTTAGTCCCCAAAATTGTTTATTTATACTCTCTTGTCTTTCCTTATTAATTTTTTTTGAACATTTTATTCTACACTTTTCTCCACATCCTGGTCTTATTCCATGATTTTCTATGTCTTTTTTCTAATTTCTGTCTCTTTCTCTGCTCTAATGATAAGTGATACCTTTTTCTTTTCCTTATTGTTCCTGTCTTTGTGTATACTGTGATATTACTTGCATCAGAAGCAAGCATTGCATTGACGAATACGCTTTCTAATAAACCTTTTATTATTGTTGTCACATCATCTATTTTTCTAAGCGGAGCTTCTCCTGTGATACTCTCATCATCTGATGTAGCATCATTTTCAGAACTGTGTAAATAATTTTTGTCGGCAATTGAATCATCGGAATCGCATAAACTGTCAATACCATGATACTCATTTTCAGGACTACTGTTTTTGTGTTCTATTGCACAAACGCCATCTACCAATACATTAGAACCGCCATCGTTTTGTAAATGGCTTGGTTGTAAAGGATCGAAATTCACATCGTATTGATCTATAATTATTGCACTGTAATCTTCTATTTCTACATCATTATAATTGCAATCAGATGTTCTGGGATAGAGAACCTCATGGACAACGATTGGCAGTTGTTTAGATATTTTATTAATTTCTGGTTGAAGATCAGGTTCAATGTTGTTACTATTTATATTTATATGCTTTTGAGCAAGGCTTACTAAAAGCTTGCCTCTACTACTACCAAACATCGCAAAAGAAATCTACTTTTTCAAAAACTGTAAACTACAAATTATACCTCACTTACTAAAACGGACCTATATAAGAAAATGCATCGTTACTTACCTTAACTACTAATTATAGTAGATAGTATAGTAACAACGGAATGTTAAGCCACATCAGAATATTTAACACGAATATACTTTACTTAAAACACGTAAAAACACACAGGCACTTGACACTTAGGTTAGGTATAACTTTGACGTAGAAAGCATGACAGTGCTATTGCTAAGTAAAATGGTCGTATCTGTCAGAAAAATGCACACATACGACTTATTTGCTTAGTAATGTTAGACACGACCTTTTTACTAGGCAATTGGCAGTGAAACTGTACATACGACTAATTTCATAAACGTTTTAAGCACACTAGATGTGTAGATACGACTTCAGAAACGTCCAAATAGCTCAAATGTTGCACGTTACATACAACCATAAGTATAACTCAAATTGGCCGAAAAGTGTAGATACGCCCTTCTTGCTTAACACGGCAGTACAGGCTTAATATCAAAATCTTCGAATATAAAAACAGGCTTATTCACTCCGCAGTATTTCTTCAACACCTTTAACATTGGATCATAATACTTGTTCTCTATTTTGGTACAAAAGCGCATAATTGGTGTGGATAGGTCCTTATATTTTAACCCTTTAACGGGCAGTACTATTTTTGTTTTTTAGATGATTTTTCTGTCGCGATTGAGTAGCGAAATGCTTTGTGAGCAATTTTTATTAAAATCATTTTTAAAATTGTAGTCTTCAGGCTTTCACTGCCGCTGTTGATGGCTGCTCTTCGGTTCTCGGGTTCTCTGCCGTGTAGAAAAGTTGTGGTACTTAACGTTTCGATCATCTTGTCGTGATCTTCTTCAGAAGTGAAGTGAAGAAGAACTTCACTGGCCAAAATGACAAACAATTTTAAAAATTGCTGCTCTTCGGTTCTCGGGTTCTCTGCCGTGTAGAAAAGTTGTGGAAACGTTAAGTACCACAACTTTTCTACACGGCAGAGAACCCGAGAACCGAAGAGCAGCCATTTTTAAAATTGTTTGTCATTTTGGCTCTATAGGGTGGTTGATTTTTCGACCAAAGACCGTTGAAGCCCTTAGACACCTCGAATTTGGTCGATTTTTCAACTACTTTATTTTGATTTCAAAATTATAGGTAGAATATAATGAAACTAAACTTTATTTTACCAATAAATAAAAATAAAAAACATTTTAGGTATTATGCTTCGTGGAACGGGGCAAAACAGTCTAAACATAACGCAATGCCGCATTTGCGGCGTCCTATCTGCGAACGTTTTGGATTTTGTTTAGTACTGCAATAGTTGCATCGTCGAGATGACCCGTGTATGGGTAGCTGCTGGGAGCAAGGTTTTGCTTTTCGAATTTGCGCAGAATACTTACACAAAATATACGAGTTCACAATAGCACTGTCTATACAATAATATAAAAGCTTGGCCCACCACCTTCTGGATTTCCATTATATGGAATACGCTGCCATTGCCTGATCAAATTTATCAACCCCACCCATATATTTATTGTAGGCTGCTATTGACTCGGGCTATTGGATTTCTTGTCGCTCTCTTGCTTTATTTGTTCTTTTAACAATGTTGAATTGGGCGGGTTGTGAATTTTGCTTACCACATTTACAGATTTCTTCCCTCTGTCCTTCCATTTTACAACAGATATATCTCCTACCTGAGCAAAATCAGAATCGCCAAGTTTCATTTCCAATAAAAGCTCTGAGTTCTGCTAAACGTAGGTCTAAATTCTTTCCATTTTGGGTGGCATAGAGATTTGATTCATAGACCATTAGTTCCAAAGTATCCATTCCAAAAGTTTGCTCAAAAAGTTTTAGCGGCGACGCTCTTTCATTATTGTCGATATTTGGACCACAAATTTCACTGAACACAGTCTCGGAATATTTTTTTATTTCTGATGACTGCTTGGTAAAGTTAAACGGATTAGAAGGTGCATCGTCATTCGCTTCAAGTTCGTCATTGTCGCTGTCGCTTCCATCTGTTTCTGCTAACATCATCAGTCTCGTTGTGCTTCATCTTTATAATTTGGATCACTTACAGAGTCAGCGGAATCGAAGTCAGTGCCATCTTCATAATTTTGCTCAATGTATGTGACTTTTTTTAACATGATTCGTTCGTTGCCTTGAAGACAATGTACCTGTAATTTTAGATAAAAATAAAGTTGTTTATCAAAAAGTTTATAATATATACCCTTAGATGTACTTGGAGTATTATGTATATCTACCACAAGCTTTGGGGTATTTTGAGAAGGGCTGGAAGATAGTGTATTTGTATGCGTAGCAATACCCGTGGATGGTGCGACAATATTTGGTTCATCATCTGCATCGCTGTCTCCACCGACGTCTAATTTTCAGCTTGGTCGTCTGGTATTCCCTCCAACCGGTTAAACATATCCTCACTATGCATAACCAACTTCTCCACATTTGTTCTAGTCATCTACAATTGCAAATAATAAAGAAAACGTGACAACAAACGTAATAATTCCACGTATGTATTGATTAGATAATATTATAATTCAATTAAGAAGATTTCATCCATCTAGCCTTCATTTAAAATTTTGTCAAAAACTCGAATATAATGTTAAATATTTTCTAAGGCATAATGCCGGGACTACAAACGATATCAAATTACCCAAGCTTCAACATTCCCGTGCATATAAATGTACTTTGTTTTAGGTTTATTGGAAAATCAGTATAAAAAAAATAAAACAAAATGTTATATTTTGTTGGAAAGTAGGGTTACTTCTACAAAAGTGTTGATTAAATGTTTATTCTTCCAAAATTTACAACAACCTATCTTCCTTGCCTGGTCACAGAATATTAGAGACGTCGACAGACAGGCTGCATAATAATTTTCCCTTATGAATTCTTGCGATATGATGTCACTTAAAACTGATAGCACTATTTCGTCTTTACAGGACAGCGCCATCGTTACAACTGATTAGTTCTCGCTCATCACATCTATTTTATTGTAACTTTCGGTTCTTATAACTATATGGGACAGAAGCGTGGTTTTATATGAATATTCGTTTCTGAAAGTTACAACGAAATATTTTCTGTCCTGTTTTGGTGACCACCTCATGCATGGCAGTACGGCTTATCTATTTTGTTGTTACATACTTTGGCTCGTCTTCTCCCTCCTTTAAGACCATATCACACAATGTTTGAAAATTCACAATCTTCGCAGTCTTGTGGTTCACAGTTATACCTTTTACCTTTATCGTATCGTGGTATTTGTCTTGTATTGGAGAATATACACGGTATGCGTATAGTTTTGGACCTCCTGAAGCAAAGGTAGTAATATAACTTCCTTCGCCATGACACTCCAGTTCGTCGGTCATCTCGCCCAGGAAATTACCAAGGGGTACATCCCATTTGCCAGGTCTTGAGAGGTACATGACGCTGTCTGTATCGTAATAAAGGACTCGCCCATCGAGTTTTTCCAGGCGGCAGTTTCAGGTGGGTATGCGCAGTTGTATAAGCAGCCAGACAGACGTTCACGGTTGGTAGGGGATCGTAAACTTCTTCCTTATGTTCCCAGTTTACGATAAGCGTGCTTTCGTTAATAATCTGTATACCTAGTGTTTACGTTGATTGCTGGGTTAGCTAGTAGTGAGAAAAATTTTGCTGGCTCGTTAACGATGGTCGTTTTAGATTGGTTTTATCGTTGCCCCAGTTTACCCCACAAACTAGTCATAATGGCTTTACCAACCTGTCTTAGGCCCGGATTTTTAGATATTTTATCGGGGTTTAGCTGTATACCTTCTTTCTCTATGAATTGTTGAATATATTTTTGTTTTTTCTCCTCACTGTCACACCCTGTAAGCCACCCCGAAATCTCCTGTTTTATTTTAAGGTACTCGTCAATGTATTCCTTAAACAGCCCATTAACAACTTGGTACTCCCACATCTCATAAATTTGTCATATACTATATCCTTTTTCTATGGCTTTTCTGACTTCATCTATCACCCAAGTACCAATTAACGCCCTCCGTTCGTCGCTATGTGTACACTCAGCCTGATTGTTGTTTACTGCATGTAGGACACAGCGTAAACATCAGTTTATTGTTTTGCCTGGTGGGCAGTACCGAGTGATACAGATCTTGTGATCGTAGGATTCTATATTTAATTAAACCTTCGATTTTATCCAAGCCCAGTTTCTGGTATTCTCCTCCCACGTACACTTTCGTGTGGCCAATAGGATATTTTCCGTATTTGTTCGTCCACGGGTACAGCGCTACCGTCCATGGAAGTTCGGACAAGTAAGAATGGTTTAACAAATTAAAAAATAAAAGACAACTAATACCAAATAAATGAATTTAATACTCCAAAGAATAACAACTATCAATATTTAACAAAAATATTATTCTTGGAAATACATTACTTACAAAATTCTTAAATATTCTTTTCGTCAAAAAATCCGCCCTTGCATTAATGACTGCTCGGACAAGTCGCGGTATCATTTCTACTAATTTTCTGAGGGTATCCCCTGGGATGTTGTTCCACTCTTGCTGTGGAATGTTCCAGAGCTGTTCCTTTGAAGTGAGACCCACAATTCTGACACTTCTATCGAGTACATCCCACAGTAACTCAATAGGATTGAGATCCGGGCTCTGCGCTGGCCAAGTCATAATTTTCAAAACATTTGCTTAATTTTGGTCATGCAGATATTGTTGTACTTTGGCCGTATGCTTAGGAGCATTAAAGTAAAATTCTCCCCGATCACTCGTAGCCCAGAGGGAATGGCGTAAGATTGTAATATTTTCCCGATACTGCTCCTTCCGCATTATTCCTACAATTCGATGTAACGTCCCGATTCCTGAGTATGCAAAGCAATCCCACACTGTAGGGGAGAGTGGGCATGAAAGGGACATTTATAGAAAAATCGACAAAATACAAATAAGGAACAATTTACTTAAAAAATAATCGTACAGGCGCATACATTACACGTTTACCCTGGATATATGTAAATATAAACATAAACAGTTTAAACTAAAATCATTATTTTTATTATTGAAGAAATTTTGATTTTTGTCCCTTTCAAAACTGGGGTAGGATTGAAAGGGACAGCTTTAGTGATGAAAGGGACACTTTTATTAGGCCTTTTAACAGAATGCCATTCCTTGAAAATCTATCTGAAAATAGTGAATGCCCTTCATTCTATCAGTTCCGTTGCTTATATTTGGTGTTGGAACCTTCATTTCGATATCAGTTATATCTATATCAGCAATATCAGCTGGCTCAGGATAAATAAAGTGAAAAGAGTCACTCTTCTTTTTTAAAAATTTCACTGTAAATTCAGTGTCACTTAACATATTAATTATTATTCCAATTGCAAATTTTTTCGTCTTTTTCGTAAAAAACTTGACTAAAACGTAATTTCCTATTTCGAATACGTCACTGGATTCTTCGATTTCATGTTCTTCAAATTCTTCGTGGTATGATTCAATATCACTTTCTGCGTATTTCACAGACATGTCGCTATCGCTGCTTTCAGAGGCTATTTTTCTTTTCGCTTTTTCTTTCCTTGCTTTTAATTCAAGTTTCTTTCTCTCTTTTGTCTGTTTTTCAAGTTGTTCTTGTTCTAATTTTTCCTTTTCGGGCGTATCTGTCAAAATTCTCGAGTATCCTTTTTTGCGTCTTTGTACAGGGTTCTGAAGTGGCATAGCTTTGGGGAAGGGCCTCACAGATTCAGGTGATATAGGACTGTCTACTATAGGAGTACTAGTCGAAGGCAAGGAAATACAAGAAGAAATGGAAGTATCACCAAATGAAGTCGTTGCTTCTTCGTTTTTGCGATCAGCAGGGCGATCGGATACATAACAGGTTAAAAAATCATCTTCACTAAAATTGTTAGAATTCAGTGGAAATATCCCTGTTTTAGCAAAAGCCATTTGAATATTTTTTATAGTAAAGGCACTCTCGTACGCTAATTTCGCAAATTTTGGCAAATGGTAAATGTTAACTGTTTTACCTGGATTCGATGTCAACCAATTATTTTGTGCAATTTTAAAGTAATTTTTGAATGGTCCATATACACTGACATCGAGCGGTTGCAGCTTGTGGCTGCAGTGGGGTGGAAAGGTAACAATTATCACCCCATTTTTTCTGGCATTTGCTACGACATTCAAATTAATATGGCTTTCGTGATTATCGATCATTAATAAAACAGGAGCCTCCTTACTAGGCTTCGAATGTTTAATGAAGTGTTCAAAAGCTATGGAGAAGTTATCACCAGTCATCCATCCACTTTTGTTGCAAAGCGCAATGCTACCTGTAGGTCCACCTTCGACCATTAATTCGGAGAACCTTACCCGCGGAAAGATGAAGACTGGAGGAACAGTGTTTCCGCTTGCAGAAATAAACGCCAACATAGTCACCAGTTGGCCGCGTTCCGCTGATGACGCTTGAGCAACTTGCTTGATCCCTCGTTGGGTTATGACTTTTGGTTGGTCAGCTACAGTGCATAATCCAGTTTCATCACCGTTATATATGCGGTCCGCAGTAAACTGGTATTTTTTCAAAATACTTTCAATATTTTCATAAAATTTGCTTACATTCGTTGGATTAAACGACGTAGCTCGAGCTAAACTTGTTTTCTCAGGTTGGCGCAATGAAATATCCTTATGACGTTTAAATAAACCTCGAAGCCAGTCTACTCCCCCTTTTCTCGAGATTGCCAGGTAGGTGGAATTTCTTTATTTAACGATTTTGCATAATCAAAAGCCAATTGCCTGGTCTGCACAGCTGTTAAGCCATAAGCCATCTTCGATGCAGTTTTTAGGTATTGGCATAATAATTCTTCTTCAGCTTTAGAAAAGACTCTCCTGTTACCAATATCAGGTGCGTGTGTAAAGTCGCATACTTGCGGTAAAGATTTGGCTTTTAGCACAAGTCTGGCCAAATAGGACTTCCCTATGCCATACGCCTCCGCAACGGATCTTACAGACATGTTTTTTTCAATTACTGTTTTAACGGCAGCTTCGATATCTTCAGGTGATTTTCTAATTCTTTTGCAGAAGTTTCTTTGCCTTCCATGATTATACAAGTACTGAAATAATTGAAATGACTAATTTTAGAATAGTACAGTATTGAAATGCAGGGTGGTACTGAAAGGGACACTGTCCCTTTCAATACCCACCCCACTTCCTAAACATTTTAGTATCTAAACTGGTTATAACCTCAAATTATATTATCGCAATTAGCACAAACTGACTCTAATACTTTAAGCAGCCTATAGAAATTTTCGTGCCATAATAAGTTAATGTTAACTTACCAGAAATTTTGAGCAAGTGAACAGTCACAAAGTATAATTTTCACTATAATTTTTAAATACACGTTCTATTACTGCACGTGCCACGTGGAACTAAACAAGTTAACAACGAAACAATAACGGATGTATAGCTCCACATTGTGGCAAATGCACGAACTATGAATCCTACTAGCAAAGCTATAAACCGCACCGTCCCTTTCAATACCTGTCCCTTTCATGCCCACTCTCCCCTAACTGAACCGCCACCGTATTTTATGGTAGGCACAAGGCATTCGGGAAGCATTCTTTCATTAGCAGCACGTCGGTGAATAGGCACACGCTCCAGCAGCAGCTTACGGAACTCCAGGCATGCACGCGTCTTGTTTCAAATCGAATACATGTGTTGTTGACAATTAAGAATACCATTGCAGAAAATTCTGTCTGTCTTCAGTTTTCATGGTATCGGGGTCATAATATTCACTAGCTGCCAGGGCTCCTACATAGTTTTCATTCTCCATCTTGTTTAACAGGTGTGGAAAATAACCCCTCTTCAGCTCGGTGAAACCAAAAACTTTCGGTAGCTTGGACAGAGGCATGGGAAAATAGTTCACGGAGTTCAGAAATTTAACTTTACCGACGGTCATCACTATTAGTTTTGTATCACGCATTATAAGTTCAGGAGTAATGTTTGTTTACCTTAAAATATAGTTCAGTAGGAACTGATGATCCAACCCGCCCGCGTTGTGCCCGATCACCGTTCCACTTTTAAATTTCTTTCAAGCAGACATTACAGACATTAGTTCATGAATGAGCCAATAGGATTGTTCTTATACACGTATCGACGCATTCCACACTTTTGGCAACATACTACTGTCTCGTTTATACATTGGGCGCACCGCTGCTTCAGTACGCACAATGTTGCCTGGTGTAGAAGCCCATCGGGCGTTTCTGTCGCTTGGCACGTCTCTAGATCGTAAAACACAAACAGTTGGTCTTTAAACGGTGGCTGTTTTGAGTCCACAGGCATATAACAGGTGTGTTTCTGGCACATGTTTGTTACACACTTTGCAAAACACTTCACGGCAGGTGTGCTGACAACCGATTTTAATTGTCTGGAGGCATTTGTCACACCGCCGAATTTGCAAGCACATTTTGTCTTTGTGTCGAACGTAACAGTCCTCACGGCGAAAAGATCTGTTACATTCACTACATTTAACAGATGGGTCTGCAATAGGACATGCAGGCGTATTGCCAGACCATGGACATGTACCCCAATCACCTTTGGTGTTGTATGGCGTCTGGCACTCCTGACAGAAGAAGCTACACCCAAACGCCGCAGTCAATGATGTTATCACATTATAGTGAGCGTTGTGGTAAAGCAGATTCAACTTCTTACGACCGCCACTACCTTTAAAAATAACGTCACGGCCTTTATTTCCATAGTTGTAAACGATTATTGTGTGGCCGGTAAGATGCGCCTGTAATCGCTGGAGTTCGGATATGCCTGCTCCTTCTTCAGGAATAATGAGTTTGCTATCTTGTAATAGCTGGTGTGCCCTGATCGTCTGTATCTTGCCGACGTCTCGTAGAATTTTGGGATAAGGAACGTCCTTATCCGTATTAGCCATTGCAACAACTAGTGCTCGAGGAAGACATAAATTGTCTTTATTATTTATGGCAATTACTTCCCTGCGGCTCTTACACTCCTCTTCGAAGGTGTTGTAGTGTCGTCCACGCCTTTGTCCTACTGGCATCTTGACGGTGGTGAGATCCAGGCAGAAGGTTTCAGAAGACAGACCTGTCGAGTTAGATTGGTAAACCTTCGATACCATATCCCACACGTGGTCGAAAGTCACTTCGGACGCTTGTTTAAAATTGATCCACCCAGGTCCTCTAGCGAACTCCTCCGAACAGAAGGTGAAGCCCACCTTATCTGTTCCATCTAAACCTTCTACGCCTTTCTCGACAATCTTATTGATGGTCCCCTTTATCTACTTGATGGGTTCCTCGTTTGACGGTACGGGTTGTATTTTAAATTCCAGAGTACGTCCATGGAGGTTATCTCCGAGTTTTCTTCTGCTTTTCTTTTTAACGCTGATAAGCCTTCTTTTTTTATTATTCCTTGTTTTGCTTGTAGTGTTTCCCTGATGATCCGGTTTTGGTGTGTTTCTATTTTGGCTATGGTGTTGAGCGTGTTTTTCTGTATTATGTTGTCTAGTGTTTTGATGTTTAGTTCGCGTAGGAGTTGCGCGTTGGTCATGTAATACGTCCGTTTTCATTCGTATGATCTGTTTATTTTCTGTTGTATCTTGTTTTTTATGCTGTCTTTGGCCTGGTACCATAGTTCTCCGGCGTAGGTTGCGTTGGGGATAATTATGGCTTTGAGAATTTTGATTCTGTTTTCTAGGTTTAGCTTGCTGTTCTTGTTTATAAGTGGGTAGAGTTGACTGGATACTGATGAGATCTTGCTGTTGATGTTTTTGATGTGTTGTCGGTATGTGAGGTTTTCGTCTATTGTTGCGCCCAGGTAGGTTGCTTCTTTGCTCCATTTTATCCGGGTTCCGTTGAACTCGATTTCTTCTGGTTTCTTTCTTTTTTTCGTTCGTTGGTAGTACACTGCTTTCGTCTTGTCTGTGTTTATTTTTATCTTCCATTTTTTAAAGTATTGTAGAGTAGTGTCGATGTCGTTTTCTATCCGGTTTTTAATGGTGTCTTTTCGTTTATGGCTGTAGTAAGCGGCTGTATCGTCTGCGTATTGAGCTATGTCTGCGTGTTGTAGCGTAGGAATGTCCGAGGTGTATAAGTTATACAAGACAGGACCAAGTACTGAGACTTGTCGAACTCCCGCCTCGATGGGTCTTGTGGTGAATGTCTGGTCGTTTATTTTAATGTGGAATCGTCTGCCCGTCAGGTAGTTTTGGATTAGGTATGTCATGTTCGGTGAAAGTCCTATCTTGTGTAATTTGTATATGAGTCCTGCATGCCATACCCTGTCGAACGCTTTTTCAATGTCCAGGAATATGGCAGCTGCCGGTGTGGATATGTTCATATAATTATTTATGTTTCGTAAGTCTTATTATTTGTTGCGTTGTCGAGTGTTTGTTTCTGAATCCGAATTGGTGGTGTGGGATGGCTTTGAGATTTTCTATATCTGTCTGTATTCTTGTGTTGATTATTCGTTCTGCTCTCTCGCTAAGTGCTGGTAAGAGACTGATCAGTCGGTATGATGTGGGGTTGTTTTTTGGTTTTTTCAGTTTTTTAATCATAATGATTCGTGCTTCTTTCCATATGTCGAGGTGGTGGCAGTATTGTACAATATTGTCTATTATTTGGCGTAGTTTCTTTTATTCTTTCCTCTGGTAGGTGAGTGATGGTAGCGTATGAACTGTGTAAGCGCCTGGCGCTTTGTTTTTATGTAGTTTTTAAATAATATGTTTAATTTCTTCTTCGGTTGTTTCGTTGTGTTTTTCTGTGGTGGATGGTGCGGCGTTCTTTATTATCTGTTCTATTTCCTTGTGTGTTTGTTGTAAATCTGGATCTGATGTGTTTGGTGTGAAGGTTTGTTGGAGGGTATCGGCAAAGGCATCGGCTATTTCCTGGTCTGTTGTCGCTAGTCCGGTGGGTGTTTTGAGCTGAGGGATTTTTCCATGATTCTTATTTTTTGTAAGTGATTTGGTTAGTTTCCAAAGTCCGTTGTCTTCTTCGTCGATGTTTCGTAGTTTTGCGTTCCATTCGTCATTGTACATTTCTTTTAGTTGCTCTTTTATTTCAAGTGTCAGTTTATTCAGTATTGTTTTTGTGTTTGGATTTAGCGTTCTTTTATATTGTTTTAGTATTGTTTTTTTCTGTTATTTTCTTCCGTAGATCGGCGGGGATGTATCTATTTTGATGTTTTCTTGGTTGTTTTTTTATTGTGGCTTGGTGTATGGCTGTTTGTGATGTCGGATTGTAGCTGAATAACTGCTTCGTTTGTGTCTTCTTTTTTGTTGATTGTTGTGTTTGTGATTGTAATGCATGTTTTGTAGGTGTTCCAGTTGATGTTGATATGTTATATCTTCGTTCTGTGTCATTGGGTCCGTTTCTAGGTTGAGTTCTATTGGTAGATGGTCTGATACTATTTCTTCTATTGTTGCTATTGTGATGGTGGTTGTGATCTTCTGTATGATTGCTATGTCGAGTATGTCGGTCGTTCTTGAAGGGATATGAATGTGTGTTGGTTCGTCTGGTGCTGTTATGATGAGGTTGTTGTTGTTTTCTGCTATTGTATGTAATTGATGTCCTTTGCAGTTTGTGGTTTTCGAGTTCCAGGAGTAATGTTTAGTATTGAGATCCCCCATGAGGACGGTGGGGGATTGTCCGTGGAATATTTTCTTAACGTCGTTTTCATCTATTGTGGCATGCGGTTGTAAGTATGCAGAGAAGATGTTGATTGGGCCGCGTTTGGTTTGTAGTTGTATACCGGTGTTTTCTATATGATGCGCGTCTATTTGTTGTAGATGTACATGTTTTATGTAGTTTTTAATGAGGACGGCTATTCCTCCACCTTTTTTGGTTTCCCTGTCGGTGCGGTAAATATTACAGTTTGGGATTTTGAAGTTCGTGTGTGCCTTCAGGAACGTTTCGCCGAGTAACATGACGTCAACGTCCCGATCCTGAAGAAAGTTTCTAAATTCTTGTTTTTTATTTATAATTCCTTGGGCATTCCAATAGGTTATTCTCATAGTTGATTTATTTCCCATAAGTGGATAGTTGAGTGATAATTTCGGTTTGGTGTATAAATTCTAGTTTCCGCTGTTGTCTGGCGTTTGTTTTATTGAGTATTAATTGCATTTTACCTAGTGTTGATGCAAGTTTTTCTTGGTCCGGTTGGATGCTGTCCCTGGGTGGAGTGGGCTCTTCTTTTTTGTTGTTCTTGAACCATGGGTTGGTTTCTGGAGGCTGCGGTGTATTTTTCACTGTATTGTGCTCCGGGTTATTCGGGTTTTTACCGCATTTTAGGTATGTGGATAAATGTTCACCACCACAGTTCGCGCACTTGGGTGGGGTGGTCCGCGGTTTGGCGCATTCATGCGTGGAGTGGTTATCTTCGCACTTCATGCACTTGTATTTGATGTGGCAGTTACGTTGTACATGTCCGAATAACTGGCACTTGTGGCACTGTATGACGTCACTTTTTGTTTTTAGAGACTCAACGACGATCGCGAGGCCGCAACAGTTGGTGAGGTTATAGATTTATATCCGCGTTTAAGCTCCAGTAACACAAGGGGAGCTGGTTTACCGAGTTTACCGTTCATATGGGTTACACGAACACAGTGGTAACCTTTTTCTAACAAGTGGTCGTTAACTTCGTCCATGGTTGTGGAGTGCGTGATTTCTCGAAGCAATAATAATGACAAATTATTTAAATTCTATAAAACTCAAAAATTATAGAAAAATACAAAAAGGGCACTAAGAAATAAAGAATGAGGGGAAATTCAAAATTGCCAAATGGCACTAGTTAAAAGTGGTGGGGATAAGAACTCCAAGATGGTGGTTGTGTCGCCACGCGGTACATATTCACACCCTGTATATCCATGCAGTCACATATTTACGAGACACCCTGTGAAAATTTTCCCATGGTCTCAAGTTTTTTCCCACGACCAAGTGCTAGTATTTTCGAAAACAGCAAATTTTCTACGGACAATAAAATCCCCAAGTTGTTTGAAATGTATCAAATTTATTAAACAACTAAAAACATATAACATTTACTTTAATATTTTGTGTCAAAGCCTTTTGAGGCAATTACAGCTCGACAACGAGCAGGCGTTAAGTCTACTAACTTCCGTAAGTATTCAACTGGCATTTTTGTCCATTCTATAGTAAGGGCTGCCTGTAGCTCGTTTAAATTTCTTTTTGTCGAATTTCTCTATTCAGCCGCTCCCAGAAATGATCAGTCGGATTCAAATCCGGTGACTGAGCAGGCCACTCAAGAACTTCAACATCATTGTCTGAAAGCCATTTCTTGACCAGCCGGGATGTGTGTTTAGGGTCGTTATCATGCTGAAACATCCATCCCGGTGGCATATTTGTATTTTCATGAGGCAGCATCGACATCTCAAAAATATCTCAGTATTTATACTGATCCATGATGCCTTGAATCCGAACTAGAGGTCCAACTGCATTCCTACTGAAGTATCCTAAATATATAAGAATACCATTATAGTATTCGATAGCATTTTCTTACCCCAAACCACAACATTTCCACTGCCGTGTTTAACTGTTGGGATGTTATATTTTATATTAAATCTTTTTCCCATGGGTCGTCGAATCCAACGAATACCATCTGAAGAAAATAAATTGAATTTGCTTTCGCCGCTTCATGGGATCTTATACCATTCGTCAACATTCTGAGTTCAACAACGTCTCGCAAACGAAAGACGAGCTTGTCTATTTTTCTTCGATATTAGTAGTTTTTTACACGGTCGTTTACCAAAGAGTCGTTTACCAAAGAGTTGTTCTCGTATAATTGCCAACTTACTGTCTATGAATAGTTGCCTCTTAGGCATTGTGGAGTGGATTATAATGTAGTTTAGTTTAAGATATTAAAATAGAAAACAAATCTTGCAAAGACCGATTTCGCTAAAAACTATTTTGTGGGGAATTATTTTTGTCCGCGCGAAAAGTGATATTCGACTTGTACTGCTTAATATGTACTCATGCGCCGTGCACGAAGCAACTTGTTACAGTTGTTTGTTATTGTATAGTGCTGCATCGTCCATTTTATCTTCAAATCACTGTTTCTTTTTTTTTGTTAGATGTTATACAGTCTGGTTGTTCTATATTATGGTAACTGGGAAATAGTTAATGGCCGGTACTGTATGTCTCACCGTATATACCAATTAATTTGAAGTAAGTAAGCTAGCAAAGCTATTATTACAACTATAAGAGATCTTACATTTTACTTAATTAACTATTTTAGGCTACTACAACATTGAAATTACATATGTACAGGGTTATTCATTATAAATGTCCCAGCCCTTACCATAGTTATTATTGCATAAACAAAAAAAAAATTGAAATAAAAGTTGTATGGTTATAAAATGATTTTATTATAACGTTAACAAAAGTACAGTGGCGTGCGTAGTTTAGGGGACAAAAAATAATTTTGTTTTTTAAAATGAGACACCCTGTATATTATTAAATTTTTGAATTTAAATTTTTTCTGATTTCAAAAATATACCATATCATACCCCTGTCTTACACCGTTCTTAAGTTATTAAATAAAAGTTTTGTATATACAAATGAGTTTTGGTCAACATTTAATTAAAATTACAAATAATAGATAACGAATATAACAAAGATAACTTTACAACTATAAGTAAATAATAGCTTATAAAAGTTGTTCGAAGTGTCCACTATTATTTTCAATACATAATTCTAAACGTCTAATTATATTTTGAATTGCATCAGAAATGGCTTGATTGTTTACATTTAGATTATTTATTTCTAATTGAATTCGGTCTTTCATGACTTGAATACAGTCATTATTATTATATATTATGTCTTTCAAAACCCCCAAAAATATGAGTCCATAGGGGATCGATCCTGACTGTTAGGAGGCCATAATATGGTTCCATTATTCCCTATCCACACTTGAAATATATTGTTCAAATGCTCTTTAACAGGTAGGACATTATGCGGAGTTGCCCCATCCTGCATCCAAATCATATCCTGAAGTTGAACGTCCGCAAAATTCTCTACAAGAATATTTTCAACTTCAGGAAGAATCAGTTAAATTGAAATCATAAAATATGGGTCCAATAATTTTGTTTCTGAAAATTCCACACCATACATTAAGAGTTTTTCTTCCTGATTTTTTTATTGGTTTTATCAATCTTTTCCTATTAAAAACTCCAGCCGTAGAAAAGCATGATTCATCGGTCCATAATATTTCAGTCAAATAATCAGGATCTTCATTTAACTTTTGGATCATTTGGCGGCAAAACTCTAACCTTTTCCTTTTATGAGCATCTGTCAAAAGTTGTACGGGTAAAATTTTATATGGTTTGTAGTTGTTAGTTTTCAACGTACGTTGTATTTTAGAGTAACTTATATTTAAATGAGCTGCTGTATTATTTATACTACATTCAGAATTTTCTAAAAAATAATATAGTGTTTAAAAAACTTTTCAAGAATACCTATAAGAGGGCTTACCTTCGAAATAAAGCAGCACATCTAATTGATCTTCGTTGTTTGCATGAACTACTCGCCTTTTTCTATTAAAACTACCGGTATTATTTACCTCTTGGTAAATATGTCTGAACGTATTGTCTGCGGGTGTTGGACGATTTGGATACAATTCCCTGTATGCTCTTTGCGCTGCACGTTTATCTTTGTTATTTTCTATATAGAAAGTAAATATTTGAATTTTTTCTGCTACACTGTAAACCATTTTGAATGTTTCAATAAAGAAATGACATTTAATAAACATGACAGTGATTATCATAGCTTTCTTTGATGATATTAACTTTTCAATATTTATTTTATAGTAACGAGTTTAATTTACTATATTTATCCTTTAATAACAAAAGAACGGTATAAGACAGGGGATAATATGGTATATTTTTGCAATCAGAAGAAAAAGATCTTTTCAAAAATTTAATAATATACAGGGTGTCTCATCTAAAAAAAACCAAATTATTTTTTGTGTCCCCTAAACTACGCACGCCACTGTACTTTTGTTAACGTTATAATAACATCATTTTATAACCATACAACTTTTATTTCAAATTTTTTTTTGTTTATGCAATAATAACTATGGTAAGGGCTGGGACATTTATAATGAATAACCCTGTACATAGATCACTCAAATTTTTGTTTAACATATTCTAACAAATTTCTCTTAAAGTTTTTTAAGTCATTACAATATTTTAAACTTTGTGGCAATGCATTAAACAATATGAAACCATTCACAAAAACGTTTCTCGATGTCTGAACCCTGTCAAATCACTCTATATAAAGGTCTTTTACATTTCTTGTATTGTATTCATGTATATCCTGTCCAACAGCTATTCTATCACATAAATAAAATGGTAACATGCAGTTTTTCATTTTAAAAACAAAAATCATGGTTTTGTAGACTGTGTACTGTTTTATATTTAACAGGTTCAACACCTGTTTAGATCGTGTTTGGATTTGACAAAACTGACCATTTTTTGGTAATATCTCTCGAACCTGATCTATTACCATAAAATCTATAATATAAACCATCCTTCCGTTGCTGGCGCGAGATCCTAGAGACACCGTTACTGACTCCGCATGCCATTTTCTTGGGTTCAACCGCAAAAAATGGTCTGTTTAGTATTTATATGGTTAAAACAAACACTAAACTAATTGAACGCTATTTATTATTTCATATATAGAATACATATTTTGAGTATTATAGTACTAAACATTGTAGTTACGAATACGACCTCGACACGAATAATATTCGTAAGAGCAAAACATTAATTGAACGATGTGAGTGACTTAGGTTAAGGTGTAACATTCAGTACAAATGCAAGTTAGATATTCCACGCACATAAATTTTCCACACATTCGACAGGAAAATCGAGTTGGTCGGTTCTTCCTTCTGTCTCAATAATGACAACGTCCTCGTGTATTCTCAGCATTTGCAATAAGTTGAGGATCTTGTAATCCAAGTATTTCCTTCAATCTGGCTGATATATTTCTGGGGATATTGGTTTGGGCTACGCGAACACGAAGATAATTATCAGCTAATTTGGATACTAGAACGTGCAAAAATTTTCGTCGAGGGATTCTATGGTCAGTGTTTTGCAGATGAAACAGTACCATAGAATTCACTCCAGCTATATTCAGTAACGCATAAAATATTACCATTGGCCATCTTTGTGCCCTTCTGGCACAATCATATGCCGCTCACATTTTATTTAATGTGTCTACACCACCCTTCGACTGGTTGTAATCAATGATCATTTCAGGTTTACCTGTTGGTTCGTGGATCTCATCGTCGTGATGCAGACTTGATACCAGTATTATGTTTCTTTTCTGTTTCGGGATATATGACACCAATGTTATAATAATAATAATAATAATAATAATAATAATAATAATGATAATAATTTTTTTTTTTTTTATTTTATTTATTTTTTTTTTAAATAATTAAGGTCCTCCACATTCTCCACCTTCCTCAGGGGCCATCCACGATCATTGTCGAAGAAGGTCCCCGAGTACCTCACGCGCGAGGACTGGGACCCCGGCCCCAGGGCCATGGAGGCCATGAAGTCGGCACCCACAGCTCCCGCCACCCTTTTATGTATTTATAATATTTATATGTGTATATGTATCGAAATTTGTACAATAGTTACATCTGCAATAACTTTAATATATGATATTACATTACTCTATTGTATACTTAATTACCATCCTATTCCTACTTACTACAACCTATTCCTAATACTAATAATTTTCAATTTCGCTAAGCATACATGCTTTTCAGCGATTTCCTCTCTTTACCTCTCTTATTCCTATTGTGTTCGTCCTTCTTGAATTTAATTTGTGTTATTCAATATTTCCGTCTAGGAGCCAAGATATCAGGCTTCTTTTGAAACCTGCCATGCTCTCCATATTTCGTATATCCTGTGGCAAACTGTTCCATATCCTTGGTATTACTGCTTCTTTGGTTCTCATTCCATATTTATTTATCGTTCTTTCTTGTTTTAAAAAGTTTTTCATTTTCCTTCTCGTCTCATATTCGTGTTCTTCTCTTTCCAAACTTCCTATTTTAGATCTACTTTGTATCGCTAGTCTGTACAGAAACAGTTGTTCCACCTTTAGTATATTGTGTTTCTTGTATTTATCGAATCCGTCTCCTCGTTCCAGGTTTTTCACTATGGAGTTCTGAGTGTGCTGTATCCGTTGAATGAGATACTTGGAAGCGTTTCCCCAGACTGTGATTCCGTAATTCAAAATGGATTCTGCTAAAGACTGATAAATTAGTTTCATGGTGTGTGGTGGTACATATTCCCTTATGTAATAAAACTGACAGGCCAAGAGTCTGAGCCTCCTGCAGAGTATATTTATGTGTGTCTCCCAAGTGAAGTGTTCATCCACCATTAGTCCTAAGTATTTCTGCTCACTTACTCGTTCTAATGTCTTGGTACATATACACTCTTTGGGTTCTTTATGATGCAAGCATTCTTTTTCGTGAGATATTATTTTTGTTATACATGTACTTTTAAGATGAGGTGATGCTATTCTCATTATTTTGGTTTTTTTGTCATTCATCACAAGTTTTTTGTCATGAACCCATTTCTGAAAATTGTCGAATTCTGTTTGTAAGTTTTCCAGTGCCTTCTTCTCGTTCATGTGTGCCGAGATTATTACAGTATCATCAGCATACAAGAAATATTTGCACACTGAAAAGCATCGTCCAACATCATTTACGTATAATAAATACAACAGCGGCCCCAGAATGCTGCCTTGTGGTACACCTTTTTCAATTGTTTTCATGTTTCCTATCTCTTCTCCTATTTTGACTTTAAACTCTCTTCCACTTAAATAATTTTCCATCCATTTCAACATTTTTCCTCTTATACCATAGTTTTCCATTTGTTCTAAAATTACTTTGTGATCAATTAGATCGAAGGCCTTAGAAAAATCCACAAAAATGCAGAAGACATGCATGCGTTTGTTTAACTTGTCATTGATTTCACTTGCGAAGTCTTGCAACAACTGCATTGTACCTTTTCCCTCCTGATATCCGTACTGATGCTCATCAATTGTTTTATGCTTTTCCAGAAAACTTTTTAGCACATTAATTACATGCCTTTCCATGACTTTGTCTAAAGCAGGCAGCAAAGATATTGGTCTGTAGTTCTCGTGACATTTGTGCATTCCTCCTTTGTATATTGGTCTTACAAGCGATATCTTTAGATCTTTTGGTACTAGTTCTTTTTCTATTGATGTATTTATTAATTTTGTTACAGCAGGACTCATTATTTCGGCGTTTTCTGCTAAGTCTTTTGGCTTCATCGAATCATGTCCTGCTGGTTTCTTGGTATTTAAATCCTTAAGAAGGCTTAGAACTTCTGTCTCTGCTACTTCGGAAAGATACACAGACTGCTGGCAACATTTTTGGTCCTTCACATCAATTAAATTTTGGTTGCAGTCACATACCGATAAGGATGCTATTCCCTCGAAGTAATCAGCAAAATTATTCGCTATTTCCTTCGGCTCTTTTTTCATATTTTTAATTATGATATCGTCTACCGACATCTTCTTTTGTCTTCCCAATACTTCATTTATTTTTCCCCAAGTTTGCTTCATATCGTTTTTGCATTTTTCAAATATGTTCTCATAGTATTTTCTTTTTGCTTCTCTGATTTTCGCTGTAACCCTATTTCTCGCTTTTTTGTAACTGTTTCCTAGTTCCTCCCTAATTTCTCTATTTTCTGTTCTTCTCAATAGTCTAAACCACCTGTCCCTCGCCTTCATTTCTATTTTTAAGTCTTCATTAATCCAAGGATTATTGTAAGTATTTCTTTTTTTATATATACTTTGCTTTTCCCACGTGGCTTCCTCTCGTGCCAAATTATATTTGTGTATGATTAGTTTATATATTTCTTCAGCTTGCTCCATCTCTTGCCATTTGACTGCATCCATGTGTCTGTGTAACGCCTCCTGGAATTTTTCCTTGTTGTACATAATTACTGTATTTCTATTTTTATTCTCCACTTTGTTGTTTTCTTTTATTTTACCAATTACGCCACATGTCATGTAGTGATCTGAAATTTTCGTACTTATTATAGCCGCTTTCATATCCTCTTGGTTTCCTCTGTAAGTGATATGATCTATACACGACTGTACTTGTTCCTGATTTCGTAACTCGACTCTAGTATAATTTGTAATTCGTTGGATAAATCCATATTTCATTAGCATGTTATTGTATTTCATAGAGTTGTGTGACGTACGAGAAATATCAATATTTATATCTCCGGTAATTATAGTAAGTTTGTTTCCTTTTGCGATGATAAAATTTTCCAATTCGTCGATATACTCTTTGATACTTAAATTTGGCGGTCTGTATATATGTAAGATGTAAACATATCTATTCTTACCTACTTTCAGTTTAACATATAGCGCCTCACAATGTTCTAAATTAGCGTTGGTAACTTCCGCATCAAGCTCGTCTCTGGTATATATCATTAAACCTCCACCTTCTCTATTTTCCCTTAATGCTACATTCACCTCAAAGTTTTGTAAGGCGTATATATTTTTCGTTTGTGACCACTCTTCTGGTTTTAAATGTATCTCTGAGAGAAGCAGGACATCGATTTTATCTAGACCATATTCAATTTCACACAAGAGTTCGTCTATTTTAGATTTAATTCCTCTTATATTTAAACAGACGAATTTGAAGGTTTCGTCTCCTAATTCAGAGCAGTTTTCTCTCTCACGTGTTCGTATCCATTCCTCGTACGATTCGGCCTCTTCACACCTCTCCCAACTTTCTAATTCTTCATCCATTAAATTTTCAATCATTTTCTTTTATTGTTATTTGTCTTGATTTAGGTTTTTTTTTTTTTTTTTTTTTTTTTAACCAGACAATGTATCTAATACACACCTATCAGCTAACTCACTGCCAACTTACTGATTCATTATTCCCAGTTAACCAAAAGTAAACATAATAACAAATTAGTAACAAATCAGCTCCTTCGAAATGTAAATTCTAAATTTATTTTGATATTTTTACTTAATAAGAATAAAGCAATACCCAATAAAACAAAGCAATACCTACTTCTATCTTCCGTTCTAACACTAAGTTCACATTTGAACCCACTAATCCCTTTAATTAACGCCTACTAATTACCCATGTGCTACTCACTCACATATTATTGTAATTAACATAAGAAAACAAAACTAACAGCAGTCACCCCAACAAGGTAGGTAATTTGCTTTACTTAACATTAACACGTTCGCTGCGAGTATATTCCTGGCGCAGTACGTCGACGCTAAATAATTTTATGATCAAATTGTACTGTAATTTGATAATAATGATCAAAGATATGTCTCCTGAGTATAAATATACAGTAAAAATGACATTTGATACGAGGACGCGGATCCGCGTCGGCAGCACCTGGGACAAAAGTTTCGATGTAGGTGCTAATGGACGCGGATTCGCGTCACATATAAATCACACCACAATTAGTATATATTCCGTTTTTATTTATGTAAAATCGACAACTGAAGAAACTCACACAGAATATTTAAAAATACAAAATAAAAAATTAAAAAATACATATAATATGCAAGGCAGAAAACATAAATATCAATGCTTTTTCAGTCTAGAAAAGAAGCAATATTGCACTCTGGAATCTAATGTAGCTGTTGTTCTTCATGAAACTGGTAAAAACACTGCAAGCATAATCCCGGCTTGGAGGGACAACTCAAACACTCGTAAATGGTATCCTTTCGAATTTTTTTTCTGGCACACATGTTGCACTTCCTTCGTTTCGTCTCGTTTTTATTATTTTTTTCGCCGATTTTCGTGGGTTTGACTGTAATTTATTACATTTCTTTTTTTTTCAGGAGGTTGCGCATTTACTAAATCTCTAATAACCTCTAACCGAAATTCATATAATGTTAGCTTTTTTCCAGAATATCTGTTGTAGAGGATGTGTGCATTCAATAGCATTTGTTGAAGCAAATGCAATGCAAGTTTTTTGTACCATCTAATGGTTTTGCGTTCGCAAGCATAATAAGAAAGCATTTGATCTTTCCTATCAATTCCACTCATGCTTTCATTATATTTGACTATAGGAAGAGGTTTTGTTTTTTCAACTCCATAGCGATTCAAACACTCGACCATGTCGTTAGGAAACTCTGTGGAAATATACAGAACATCGCGTCTGTCTTTCCACTTTCCAACTACCACACCCTTGTTGTATCTAGCTATTGCCTCTCCTTTTCGAAGTTTTGCCTTTTGCACTTCCTCTGGATTTCTTTTTCTGTTTATCCTTAGAGTTCCAGTACAAAATGAACCAAAACGTAGTCATTCTTCAGCCAAATCAATGCTGTTATAAAAATTATCCATAAATACAGAATGTCCAGAATTCAGATGGTTTCGCAACAAATTCATAACTACCCTACTACTATGGCCTTTACCACCTTGACCATCTGTCCGACCAGTGTAAACATTTATATTCAGAACTAATCCATCAGCTTCAGTTAGTTCATATAATTTTATTCCATATTTATGGCGTTTATTTTTTATGTATTGACGGAATAGAAGTCGTCCCCGCCACAAAATCATCGACTCGTCAAGAGATAAATTTTTTCCCGGTTGGTAAATTTCAAACATTTTGTTGTTGAAATGTTCTATTACGGGTCTAACTTTATATAACCTATCTTTTGATTCCTCATCATTAGGGTCAGGATTCCTAGCAAAATGTAAGCATCGCAAAATGATCTGAAAGCGATCCCGCGACATATATTTTGCAAAACATGGCAAACTGAAAAGTGGATCCGTTTTCCAGTAGTCTGCAATGCGGTTAGTTTTCCATGTGCCCATGTGCAGAAAAAGACCAAAGAATACCTGTAAATCCTGTAGTGTTACCGGTTTCCAATTTGCAAGCCTTGATTTTTCTTTAACGCCTTGTAAAAAAGTTTGTTCGGCGTAGACGTTTGTTTCCTCTACAATCATATCGTAAAACACCTTGACCGCAAATAAATGAAAAAAAATCTATGGGTTTCGTTCCGGGAACAGGTGTCAGAAATCCTTGATTTTTAGTAAATTGCAATGTCTTCATTTCACCAGTATCTTGCCAGTTGTCGTGATCTGCAGATGGAGACGGAAGTACATTAACTCCAACATCTACATGTAAAGAAAAGTTATTATTACATATATTCACCTAATAATCTAACCTCAAATATTCACCTTCTAAATTATATACCGCATCCTCATCAGAAAAATTTTCTTCTGATGACGATCTTGTATCTGGTATAAATTCGTCACCCGAATCCTCTTCCTCGCTCGACGAGTGATACAAATAATGCTCCATTTCTTCTTCTGTGAGCCTGTTTTTATTTTTAATTTGACATTTAGAACGCTTAGGTCTCGATGGACCTGCCTCATTGTTCGCCATATTGAGAAGACTCCAAAGTATACAAAAATAAACAAAATTAAAAACTGGTGCAGATATATGAAGTAATATGCCTTAAGTAGACGCTAACGAAAGCATAACTGCATACGACGAACGCTGGTTAAATAGTAGCCTTGAAAAGAAAAGTCTACAAGCGACGCGGATCCGCGTCGAACGCCTGACGAGTAAGTCCAAGTGGACGCGGATCCGCGTCCACCGCAGCGAACGTGTTAAATTCTATTTCCATATCTTCCTCGCTCTATTTTCTAAATATTTTACGAAGAAATACTTATCCTAATACTAACAAGTTCGTTTACTAACTATACCTATTACTTCTTGTTCCTACTCTCAATAATGTTCACAGTATCTGTTATGCTAACTACTTCTTTATTATCTAAGTCACTTATAATAGAAGTAATTAACTATTTCAGTCGTGTTATCTTCCTATAAATTAACCTTCGCTACTGATTATGTTAGATTATTCCACCAGTAATATTGCAATCATATGTAATGCAAAATGTAGCAGTTTAAATGTTTGCTATCACTATCCTTTAATCCCACTATTTAATAAGATAGTCTAACGTTAATGGCACAGTAAATTAGTCATTTATACGAAAATTACAACGGAAGAGTATCAGGAGATCATAAACAGCAGTCAAACACCATTAGGTTGTTCGTCTATGCGGCATTGAAATCACCAAAAAGTCGCAATTTGATTAAGTAAACTTTATACAATTGTTTAATTTTTAATCAAGTTTAATTCACTCGTTTAAGTAATTATTTAATAAATCCCCTTTTTGAGAGTGTTAGTAATCAGGCAAAAGTATCAGTAATTAATTATTCACTGTTTATTTATTACAGTAAACAAAACACCAAGAAATTCGGAGTCACTGTAATTTATTTAAGGTAAAGGCGGGACAGACGGCGCACATTTTTTCAAATTAATTTTTATCAATAAGTATATAAATACTTAAATCGGAATCAAATTAGGCAAGATTGATGGTTTTAACATTGTATTTTATTATAGATTCCATCGCATTACAAGAAACTTTATAACAAAGGAACATTCTTATGATGTATAATGGCCTGTAAATTTCAACTGATTAGTAAGTGTCGGGCAAGATGCCGCAGAAGGGAGGGACAGATGGCCAATGGCAAAATACATTGAAAATGACATTCACTTTGATTTTTGTTTTTCAAGTTTATTTTTAAGTCGTCCACAGAAACAACACATGTTCTCATAGAGAGTGCATGAATCATGAAGCCATCTAGAACATCTTACACATTGAATCCAGTCGGAGGTAGACGTTGTGTCTTGATATAGTTCAAGGCACTCTACACATTCGTTTTCATCGAAATTTAATTTATCTGAGGAACTACTGTGTAGAGAAATGTCATCATCATCTTCTTCTGAATCTGAGTCTTCAAACAGACGTCTCTTTGGCGGTTTTTTCCCCCTGGTTTTGGGGATTTGATTTCTTTTAGTTACTAGGTACTTTTTTGTGGGTAAGAGCTTTCCCTTTCTTGTTTTTTTCGGTGATTTTCTTTCTCTTCGTTGCTATAAAATCGTCGGATGTTATATTTGTTGCTGATTGCTTTCTTTTGGATTGATTTCTCTGAGGCAGTGTAGGAACAGGTGAAATCTTTTCCAGCAATTTTGATGGAGTCGCTACATGAGGTGTCACTGAGTTGTCATTTATATCGCAGCTGCCTTGATCAGTTGGTCGATGAGTAGCCAAATTTGTGCAAGCTGTGCAGGTAGGAAGGTGTTCTCTTAATACATTTGTTTCAGACCTTGATGTTGATGGCGCATCTGGAGTCAAATCATTAGAGACATCTGCAGTAGTTGGGAGTTCAGTATTATTAATGTCTGAAACAAAGGCATGATCTGGAATTACTGCTCTGTCCAGCGGGATAATTCCAGTAGCTCTGAATCCAGATACACCAATCTGGACAGTGGCAGCACGAGTCCATGCTTTGAAGAGCAACTCTCCAAATTGCTGCCTTGTAATTCTTCTATCTTTGCTTGCATTACCTACAATCCATGAATGACAAGCTTCTTTAAAGTAGGATTTCAGCGGCTTGAAAAATGAGCGGTCTAGAGGCTGTAAAAAGTGTGTCGTGTGGCTAGGCAAACAAATTATCGACACCTCATGTTCAACAGCTATATCCAAAAGGGTGACACAATTCATATGAGAGGCATGACCATCTAACAGAAGCAGAGCAGGGCCAGGCGCCTTTCTAGGAATGAAATGGTTTTTGAACCAATTCATGAAAATATCACTGTTGACATAAGCGGATTCTCTCCTCATAACAACAACTGATCCTGGAGGCATGTTGTCTTCAGCGTCTTGTTTTTTATTCACTCCTTTGTATATGCAGTAAGGTGGTAAGAAATTTGCCTCGCCATTACAGCATGCAATAACTGTTATTGTCTCCCCTCTTTCAGCAGAAGTAATGACATGGACATCTCTGCTTCCTTTTGCCGCAACAACCTTCCCAGGCTCATTATTTAACTGTAGACCAGTTTCGTCTACGTTGTAGATACTACCTGGTTTATCCAAAAGCCCTTTTCCGGTCAACATTTCTGTTAACAGATCAAAGTAAGAATTGACTTCGTCTCTGTTCATGCCACTCGCTCTGGCTACAGAAAGCCCTTGCGCTTTTCTGATGCTTAAGCCTGCATTGCGTTCTAAAAATGAGAGAAACCAATCTTTCCCTGCAAGTTTCTTTTCCTTGTTGAATTTGTTTTTCAGTCCCATCTGATCAGCTAAATTGAAAGCTATTTGCCTGACGTCTGACGGTTTGGGAGCAAAGCCACATGATTGTAATGTCTTGATATGGGCAACTAATTTCGTTTCTGCATCCTCGCCCAAGTATGATGACGGTCCACACCCTGCCTTCTTGAAATTGTGCGTGGCAAGTCTTCTCCTTAGTGTTCGTTCTGGTATATTTTTCATTCGAGCTACTTTCCTTTTAGCATAACCTTCCTCTTCGACTAGTCTCACTGCCTCTAATAGATCTTCTGCAGTCCATTTTCCCCTGTCTGTTGTCCTAATGCGTTTCCTCGGCATTTTTCTGTAAAACAAAAACGTACGCAGTCCTGTTAGAATTGCAAGCATTGCGGCATCTGTCCCACAGTAATGGTGCGTCATCTGTCCGTTTTCGTAGGGACAGATGCCGCACCCCTATTTTCCCCAAACATGTGATCGAAACAAGCCATTACTCGACCGACATAACCTACAATGTTTCTACTGGATAATCTAAATACAAGTTATAAGCTACTAGGCGCGTATCGACTAATACATAGGGGAGAGTTACCGAAGATGGGACGGTAGCATAAGACGAGACTTTTAAATTATAAGGACAAAAGTTAATACAGCTGACATCTGTGTGTGAATTGTGGTACCTCGTTATACCACCCACCTTCCGTCACAGAAGGGACTGCCCCGCATTTGTTGTCTGTATTCAGGAGCGTAAATAAAGTTTTGAAATAGTTTCTTAAAATATTTTATAATAGTGATAAGAGTGATTCCAAAAATACGAGGTAAGGAAAAGCAAATTGTATTAAGGTCAAAGGACAGTCCATTTAGTGTAGTTTTCATTTCTTAAAAGAACGGCGGTGAATTCTTTCAAACAAATTGGGGTTAGCTGTCACTTTGCAAACTACGCAAAGTTTCCTAAGTCGGGACAGGGAAAAGTTACCCAAGATGGTCCCTGTCTCATCTTAGGAACCGTGGCAAAAATTGTTTTGATTGCATTAAAACTACGAACAGTTACCAAAGTGGTCTTCTTTTTAGATGCCTTATAATCCCAATAAATATAAATACGTAAGAAAAAGCAACAGGGGTTCGTGGTCTGTTTCGGACATGCAACTGGCAATTGAAAAAGTGCGAAATCATGAATTAACAGTAAGAAGTGCAGCTGAGCAGTACAATGTCCCCGAAGCACTTTAGCCCGTCGTGTATCGGGAAAAAATAAAATTATTAAAGAAAATGAGCAGAACCTGGGTCGTTACCGACCAATTTTTTCGCAAGAAGAAGAAAAAGAAATTGTTGATTATATATTGGAGATGGAAGTAAATTTTTTTGGCATAACCCTCACAGAATTGCGTAAATTAGCCTATGATTTTGCTAAAGCCAATTCAAAATCACACAATTTCAGTGAGACAACTAAAATGGCCTCCAAAAAATGGCTTTATGGTTTTCTAGCTAGACATCCTAACATTTCTTTAAGAAAACCAGAGGCGACATCGTTTGCTAGGGCTACTGGTTTTAATAAGACTGCAGTGGCTTCTTTCTTCCAAAATCTTGCCTTGGTTTATACGAAATACAACCTAACACCAGACAGGATTTGGAATGTGGACGAGACTGGTGTGACAACAGTCCAAAAACTTTCTAAAATTTTAGCCCGAAGAGGAAGGCGCCAAGTGGGGGGCCTAACAAGTGCGGAGAGAGGAACTAATGTCACATTAGTATGCGGAATGAATGCTGTCGGACATTATATTGCCCCTGCCTTTATATTCGCACGAAAACGAATAAAACCTGAGCTAATGGATGGTGCTCCAAATGGAAGCGTTGCTTTTACGCAGGACAAAGGGTGGATGGATAAAGAAGTATTTTTGAAATTTCTAGCCTTCTTTGTGGACCAAACTCGCCCATCAGCAGACAGACCAGTATTAATTATATTGGATGGGCATGTATCCCATACTAGAAGTCTACCAGTAATAACTTATGCCCGTGAAAACCACGTAATATTGTTATCCCTACCCCCTCACTGCACACACAAGTTGCAACGCCTACATAACGAAATGGTTGAGAGATCACTGTGGACGAATATTTGGCATGTACCAAATTGCTGGAGCTGTTGCAAGTGCCTTTGGTAAGGCTGCTTGCGTGACGACAGCCTGTAATGCATTTGCGCGAACAGGAATTTGGAGATTAAATCCAGAAGTATTTGAGGAACATGAATTCGCTCCATCTAGGACGATTGACCGCCCTTTAGAGGAAAATGTAGAACCAGCGGCAATTCCGACCACTTCAAATACAACTTTTCCTGAAGATGAATTATCGACCAACGACAATGTACAACCTTCAGATTCTGAAGATGTACAACCTTCAGATTCTGAAGATGTGCAACCTCCAGATTCTGAAGATGCACAACCTCCAGATTCTGTAGAAATTACCGATTTATATTTTAACCCTCAACCGTCTACGTCAACAATTATTGAAAAATCTCGAGAAGATAGACATCAGAAGAGCCGTCCTCCAGACTCGAAAGTGAAAGTAGCAGTATTGGACATCAGTCCGATTCCTACGCCATCGTTTTATAGAAAACTAAAAAACACTAGAAGATCCCTACCATCTACAATATTAACTGAATCCCCGTATAAGAACGAGCTGGAATCGAAAGACTCTATCCAGAACAGGAAAAAACAAGCTGCAAAGAGACGTGTTGAAGAAGAGCACGTCAAGACTACCAAGAAACCAAAAAAAAATACAAATGAGAAAAAAATAAAACACAAGAAGATTGCAAAAATGAACACATCAACTACGGAAGAGTGTTCAGCCTGTGGTGGGAAGTTCGGCAATAGCAACGAAGACTGGTACCAGTGCCACGTCTGTTCCATGTGGGCACACGAAACTTGTGGGATCCTGGATGACCTCTATTTCACGTGCCAAACTTGCCACAATTAAACGTCTCATCTTAGGTAACCTCTTGTCCCGTCTTGGAATACCGGTTGCCTAAGATGGGCCAAATGCAGAGTTTTTAAAAATGTTAGTTTTTACAAAACGTATTTTCGTTTTTTGAAATATTACCGTATATGTTACTTTCTAAATAAATATGCATTGGTTTATTAAATATGTTTTCATTTAGTATGTTCATAAAGCTCCATATAGCCCCTCTAAAAAAAGTGTCCCGTTTTAAGTGACTCTCCCCTACTATTAAAAAGCAATCGTGAAAAATTTCCTTGACTTACCTTGCTCTCGAAATTCTATTTTTTCAAATTTCTCCTCTATTTTCCGCTCCTGAAGTATAAAAACTAAGGAGTAAACTGATTTCACCAGCGGTTACAATAACAATGAGCGTCGCGCGCACAACAATATCTGCTGAGGAATTTCTTAGAAGTGCGGCATCTGTCCCCTCGCGTCATCTATCCCGCTTTTACCTTAAGTCGTCAGCTGCTGTTATTACAATAGCTTTCTCCTGCTCATTTTTCCTTGCTCTTATTATTCCTCCGGTAAACCACACATATCTCCATCCCCTAGCTCTTTCCCTCTCTCTCGTTTCTCTCCATAGTTTTGCATTGTGCGAGGACATCATCTCAAATACTTTAACCCGTTTTTGCCCAAGTTTTTTATTTCTTTTGTTTTTAGTTAAATGATCCATTTTATTAATTGAAATAATGTATAAAATAGGTATACAACAGTAAAATATGTATTTCTTATTTTCTTTCCTGTTTTTCATCATGATCCGATATTGGAACACTGGGCCTGTTCATGTATACGATGTTTAATTGTATGTGAAATAAAGCACGAAAAACTTCAAACTAAATTTTTATTGGAGATATAACAAAGTAACTTAAAAATGGTCAAACAAATACATTATTTGAAATGAAAGCTTTTAAAACAAACTTCATGTAAATTTACGTCGCATTTCTCACATTTTTTATTGAATTTTTTTGCAAATGGCACAACGATTTTGTTTGTCTGCAGGAACAATCCAATGATTTAGTTGATCATATCGAAGTAGTTCTGGAACTCTATTGGATATAGGTTTTGATGTTTTAGGTCGACCACCATTACTTGGTGGCGTACCATATGTTCCTAGGTATACCTGCACAACGTCCCTTCTAAACTTTAAGTAGTCTACACTACTGTGTTGACGACGATATATTTGCCAAGCGTTATGCAAACTAGTATCAATACAAAAAACGAAAACAGCCCACCACCATTTCTTTGAACGAATTTCTACTCGAAATCTGTCAATATTTTCGTCCATGCGATCTACGCCACCCATGAACTTATTGTATTGGGCAATTACGGCAGGTTGAACAATTGGACACTTTTTTTTTCCTTCGAAACCCATCTCAATGCCTGTTTACATGGCATAACTGGATCACAGGAACTTACAGTTAGAACAACCCGATTGTCATTCCAGGATGTTACTGTGGTATTAGTATTGGTATCAGTCAAATAATCGTATGTCCCCCTTTCTTTCTTTTCCATCGCTTTTCCTAATAATATTGGACACTTTTCTATCCTATTCGCCATAACAGTTCCAGTGTAGCCATATCCTATCTCTTTTAACTTTTTTACTAATCGCAAAGAAGAAAAGAACCGGTCAGCATAAATTTTGAACGGTATGTTCTTTGGAAGCTTTGATAGAAGATTCATTACTACGGAGCCACCAACGCCTAGGTCTGTATGATTTCGATGTTCCTTACCTTGATAAGGATGAAACTGGATAAGATACCCTTGGGGCTCGCATAAACTCCACATTTTATAGCCATAGCGAATGGGCTTTCCACGTATAAATTGTTTTGCGGAATGCCGTCCATAATATGGGATCATACTTTCGTCGATGCTTAGGTGTTCAGTAAGCTGAGAATAAGTAAAAAATCTGCTATTCATCATATTGATTAGCGGCCGAAGTTTAGCAAATTTGTCGTTTGGTAAGAGATTATCATTATCAGCACAGTGTGTGTATTTTTTTATTTGTTCGAATCTGTTCCTCCTCATTGCCTTCGCGACGACTTCATTATATGTTTCAGTCTTTGATTCCCACAACATACGCCACCTAGGTAGCCGAATGTACCCAGACAGTAAAAGTATTGCAATATAACATTTCAGATCCCCTACGTCCATAGTGAACGCATGATCGCCTTTTGATTTAGCATACTTTATAAACATATCCACTAAGAAATTACATACTTCCTCATCTATAAATAGCTCAAAGCAACTAACTGGATTATCTGGAGCATCTGGTAAAATTTTTTGATTCACAAAATCACCAAATGAACTTTCATCTAAGTCTACTTTATTCCAGCTTCTTTGGACAGTTGGAATTCGCTGAGTTCGTAATTTTGTACGTAGTTGTGCTAAAGGTATTTCGTCTTCATCGTCATATTCACTTTCATCAGAGTTTTCATTCCATCTGATTCGTTCAGAATGGGTATGAATCGTTGCAGTAGCCTGTGCCTGCAATTGCCGCCCACTAAGATGATCCATCTCTCCAGAATCTTCATCGTCACTATCTTCCTCGCTGACGTTTCCTTCTTCTGGAGGTGTAATGAAAACATCAAGACTTTGAGCATTGAATTCTTGCCAAAAATCCTCACTTTCAATTATAGACATCAACTGTTCTGTTGTAAGCGATCTGAAATTGTTATTGCATATTAGGCCCGGAGTTCCAAAATTGGAACATATAAAAATAAATAAACATAAACACAAGTAGACAAAATAAAAATTGAACATTTGCAATATAAGAAGTTACTTACATATGTAGGCAGTAAAACTAACCGTTAGAATGAAAAAAATAAGGTCTGGTTATTACATAGTTCACTTACCTTTTCATATCGGTTTTATTCATTTTGAGAACTACACTTTACAAATTTACTGAAATGCATAGAAGCTCGTAACTGCATGTACGGCATAACAGGAAGCAAGCAACAAGTGTATAGATAAGGTTATGTGTCAATAAAGCACGCACGCGTAATCCGTTTTTGCTAAGTACACAGAAAAGCGCCATGTTCCAATACTGGAACACTGGGAAAAAACGGGTTAATCCTTATAATGTTCACATTCTCTTGTCTTTGTCTTTTTAATGCCAGATTCTTACTAGCTTTTAATAGTTGATCCTTTATCGCCAAGGAGGCAAGACTTATGGCAACTGGTAGGGGACCCTCCCCGTCTGTGGGTGTTGCACTGCTCCTCTTCCCAATCCTATTGACTCGAAGTATGTCCTGCGCGTTTAGATCTACGTTCAGATCCTTTCCAGCACTTAATACATTTTGCAACAATCTATCTGCCTCACACTCCTGTATTCCGTATATTACTACCTCATGTATTCTGCTGTCCTGTTCCAATATGTGGATCTTTTTGATTAATTCATTAATTTTTTCGTCTTTATCCTTATTTGAATTAATTCAATCATCGATTTTACTTTCCATCGCCGCTATTTTGGTCATTAGATTATTGTTTTTCTGCAATAATTCTTCATATTTTGCTTCAATACTTAGTTGACCATCTACGCAATTTTTTATTTGTTTTTCAATATTATTTATTGATTCTTTAATCTCATTTAGTGCCGGTGTAATTGAAGAAGTAGTAGTTGTTGGCAAATTTTTCGCCAATTTTGCTACCATGCGACAGAAATCACAGCGCCATTCGTGTTTTCTCGCTCTTGACATTGCCGCGTACGTGGACGCCTTGATAGTAGTACAGTCAAAATGCATACCGCTGTCGCATCCGTAACACATCGCAAAGGATCCATCATGCGGTAAAGATAATTCACATTTGGTGCAATATTGTGACATATTAATCTTCACGTAGAGAGGGACACAGAATTCTCAATGATATCTCTCTCTTGAAAACAACAAGTTTTTACAAACTTTTTATTATTCATAGCGAAAAAATTTTATGGAAATAGATCTTTACGATTTAACGTTCTCTTATAACTTTGATTCTGGTTTGTTTTTCATTATTCTCTCACTGTTTATTTTATTTACAAAACTAAATTATTAATTGTTTGATTCATCTGATTATAATTTACACTTTGGTTATAACTTTAATATTAATTTTGCACTATGTACCACTGAAAAAGCCGAACAAACGGAGAGCACTTAATTCACGTCTACTCTTTTCGACAGCGAACACAATAATAATAATAATGGTTTATTTGTCCAACAGTGTAACCAAATTAAGGACAAAAAAAACAACAAAAACAAGTACAAAATTACAATGATATATGTAACCTGACCTAAATGAGTACTGTAAATGCTAACCTATGATAAGTACTAATAACTACATTAAACACATTAAACAGAGTTGTGTTGCAAATACGTTTGCATAAGCGCGCTTAAACTACATGAAAAAATGTCACATTTTGAGCAAATACTATTATATGTTTCACAAATAAACCTAATCGGAGACTTAACCAGTAAATTTGAGCGTGGTGTAGGTAGGGGAGCCCGAGGTCAATTGTAACACGGGGCGATTGTAACAAACGGACTCCGGCTCCGTTACTGTTTGAAATTCGCGCCACTACTGCGGAACCTTTAGACAGACGCGCCAGATACTTCACTGTGGTTTGAAGGTTATTGCAGCGTGCATCGCTTTGTTATTTCAATAAATCTAAATACTGCATAGGTGAGTAATATTTCCATGCGTTTAATATTTTCAATTTCTATGAAAGTGACGCTACTAAAAATTGATCTAGTCACGTCAAGACATTGCAGATAATGTTGTTTCTGTTGTGCATGCATTATTTTAGGTTATTTCTGAATGCTTGAGATGAAACGTTACTACTTGTTTGAAAACATCAGTTGGGGACAATTGTAACACTTCGGCCGGGTACAAATGTAACATGTTACATTTGACCCCGATCATATATTTCTTACCAAAAGGCAAAAATTACCCAAGATGTTTTGTTTCTCTTACAGAATTTTTGAAAATGCCCCGTGTACGCATTAGAGTATCGAACAGAAGTCCATCTACGGATATAATGAAACGTGCGGCGGCATTAGTCTTGGATGAAAATCGTACCCAAAGAAGTGTAGCCAAAGATTTTAATATTTGCCACGTGACCTTAAACAGGTACATCAAAAGCATTCAGGATGGAAGAGAAGTAGTTATGGGTTACAAACCTCATAACAAAGTACTGACTGGTGAACATGAAAAAGTATTTTGTGAATATATACGAAAGTCCTCGGATTTGTATTTTGGATTAACTCCAAAAGAAATACGCAGCCTAGTTTATCAATTCGCTGTTAAACAAAACTTGAAGTTTCCAGAAAAGTGGAAAGAATCACACGTGGCTGGCGAAGATTGGTTTACCAATTTCATGAAAAGACATCCGGAATTGTCCATCAGATTACCCGAGCCTACAAGTCATGCACGTGCTGTTAATTTTAATAAAGCGAATGTTGGAAATTTTTTGATCATTTATCCAGAGTTCTAGATCAAAACAAGTTAGAACCCCAAAATATATATAACGTAGACGAGACGGGTGTCACAACCGTACAGAGACCAAGTAAAGTGGTGGCTCCTAAGGGAAGAAAACAAGTAGGTTCTGTTACTTCGGCCGAAAGAGGGACGCTTATAACAGTCTGTGTAGCAGTTAATGCAATTGGAAATGCCATACCTCCGATGTTTCTTTTCCCTCGTAAGAAATTCAAGGATTTCTTCATTAGAGACGCACCTGCTGGTTCAATAGGTGACGCCAATGGCACGGGGTGGATGCAGAATGAGACATTTCTCACTTTTATAAAGCACTTTGCGAAATATGCAAAACCAACCATTGATAAGAAAGTGCTTTTAATATTAGATAACCACGAATCCCACTTATACATTCCAACCATCGACTTTTGCAGGGACAATGGGATAATACTCCTTTCCTTTCCGCCCCACACGTCCCATAAGTTGCAACCCTTAGACCGGACTGTCTTTGGGCCCTTTAAAACATACATCAACTCATTCATGGACGCCTGGATGAAAAACCATGCAGGTCAGACGATGACTATTTACGATCTCCCAGGCATCGTATCCCAAGCTTTCCTACTTGCTATGACACCCGCAAATATAATCAAGGGATTCGAGGTTACCGGCATATGTCCGTTCAATAGACATATTTTTCAAGAGTTCGAATTTGCTCCTGCATCAGTTACAGACAGACCTTTATCTGAAAACGATGCTACTCAAGACGCGAAAATTAACCAGGAAATGCCGACAGATGAAATTGTTGCTGCAACTAATGGAGCAAACGTCCATGAAGCAGGTCCATCGGCTTGTAAAGAACCTGCAAGACAAAACTCCGCGGTGGACCAATACAGCTTAACAAATGAGCTACAATCTATTCCTTCAACATCCAAGGAATATGGATCAGTTTTAAATAGCTCAGCGGCAGATATACTAGCAGCTATACGTCCATTACCAAAAGCAACTTTTAAGGAAAATTCGAAAAGAAAGGGTAGGAAACGTGGCAAAACAGCAATCTTAACGGAAACACCTGAAAAAAATGAATTGATGGAGCTATACAACAAAAAGGAAAAGGCAGATAGGAAGAAGAAAGCAAAGGGAGCTAAAAGAAATTTTAATGCCAAAAAACTGAAGAAGCAGCTGGATGTTGAATGTTCTTCATCTGATGAAGATGACTGTGTCTGCCCGTACTGCCTTGATCTGTATTCTAAAAATAGAAAAGGAGAAGTTTGGATCCAGTGTCATGTCTGCAAGAAGTGGGCTCATGAGCTTTGCGTCAGGAAAACTTCTCAAAATATGGAGAGCGACTACTTTTTCTGCCTGAACTGCGATGAAGACGACTGAAACGTATTTTATATAATTTTGTTATGCCTGCATGTGTGTTTGACAATGTATTGTTGATTTTGTGTTTTTTTATATTTAAGACAATGTCTTGTTCCTTTAATATATTTGATATTTTCGTGAAAATTTTCGATAAATATGATTTAATCACGTGTTCTGCATTTTAATTAGCAATGTTACAATTGCCCCTCCATATGTTACAATTGTACCCGTACTCCGGTTCAATTGTAACAAAAACATTTTTCACGTTTTTTTTTTCTATTATTAGGTTTGTGATTTTTTTGCAAAAATACGTAGGGTACCTTTTAGAGGAAGATTCATTATATATACCAGTCAATTTTCATTCCAAAAGAATGATTACTGTCAAATCTAGAAGCAAAAAATGTAAAACTGTTACAATTGACCTCGGGCTCCCCTACATAAAACGTTTGAAAATATCTAGTTTCCTGTCGCGGTACTAGAAAAGATAGTCGCTCAAGTATTTGAGGACAAAAAATGCGACCGTGAACAATATTAAACAAATATTTTAAACCGTGAATCGATCGCCTTGTCAATAGGGAGTCTGTTCTAAATATCGTTAATAAATTTTCCTGGGAGTGACCACGGTTAGGGTAAACACCGTATGTTCTAAAGTATACATGCTTCAAAAATTTTCGCTGAACGCTTTCTAGCTGAGTTTTGTGTACAAAGTAAATAGGATTCCAAACTAAACAAGCATACTCCAGCCTGGACCTGACAAGACTGTTAAATAACGTAAACATGGTAGAGAGACCATGAAAGTCCTTCGATGCTCGTAAAACAAATCCCAACATTTTATTAACTTTAGAGACAATTGTCCCAATATGTGTGCCAAACGACAATACATGATCAAAAATAACACCTAAGTCAGTTACTGTCGATGGACGGTATAAATTTCATTGTTGATATGATAATCATATATAACAGGAGTTTTTAGTTATATTTTTATCATATGCAAACATACTTGTACCTATCGGTCTTTTTTGTGGATTTGTTTTTGCGAATAGTTCCCAGAAAAGTAAGCGTGTAATCTGTATATAGCGTACGTACTAATGGGATACTGGTAAACCATTTATCACACGTCACGTTCCGTTTTGAATGTCTGATTGGTTCAACCAGTCTTTGAATAAGTGCTAAAGGGGAATTATCCAAACGCCAAGGTCCATCTGGCTGTGTGCCAACATAGACTTCCAAATTGCTCGCGTAAAATGTCTTTGAATCCACCATAGGATAAACCTTTAGGCCATACCTATTGCACTTGCTTAGGATGTACTACTATTATGTATATAGCTGTTGAAAATGTTCATGTATCTTACCTTATGCGAATTTCAATAACGTTTTCACTGGCTGCGGACTCTCACTCCGCAATATTTTATGAAACAAAAAGTGCTACACTAATACACTTCAGATTATAGTCTATGTTCTTTGAAACTAGTTCGACGAATACCGCAACGGGCAGATTTCGGGGTAGGGAAATGTTTAGTAAATCAAAAACAAAGAATGACGCGGACTCAGAGTCCGCGCGCCAGCAACGGAAGGTTAACGTACTAAGTACATATGCTTATATAAATTGACGACAAATTAACAACAGATTTGTTAATCGTTCTTCTTTTACGATGACGTAAAACACAAATAAGATGTAAGAAAGACTGAAAACGCAGACGTTGGTGGGTAAGACCTGTAAATTTAAACAGGGAGAAGAAAGGTGAATTCAGACGAATACTTGTAGAATTTAGAAGGCCTGCAGTGTCCTTCCAGATATTTTCTTTTCGGACTACGTCCTTATAATTTTTATTCAACTTATCATATAAGCATGGCTTAAGCTTTACAAGCTCAATAAGCATTTCTATATTAATACATGGAGTCCGACTCTGGTTAAGCCGTAGCGAGCTGCAAAACTTCGACGATTGCAAATAAAAGTTATTTTTGGTGGTAAAGATTGTTAGTTAATTCATGAGGTTATATAGGAGTATTATTCACAGGAAGTAACATAATTAATAGTGAAAATTATATTATCAAAATGGATAGCTGCAATTCGAAATTTTGACCCAATCGCCATATTATTATCACATAACCATTTGTATAATTTACTTAATTCAATATTTAATTTTTCTTCCATAACGTCAATATTTTTACCAGTAACATAAACCATGGTATCGTCCGCAAACATACCGATCACAGTTGTCTACACATTTACCCATATCATTGATATATAACACAAATAAGAGCGGTCCCAAAACAGTTCCTTGGGGTACACTGAGTATACTGAGTGCAAACCTCATTAGATACCACATTTCTAAACTTTACAGTTTGTGTTTTATTTAGTTAACACAACAGCAAGGAAATGAAACTTAGTGCTTAAATGTATTTTAATCTTATAAACTACTTGTAAATCATACACATTGATCTTGCCATGGGACTCTACCATGGCCACTGAAATATTCAGCGAATTCTTCTCGAATTTCAAGAGCTGCACTTTTTGGTTTTTTTCCATATTGCCTTCTTAAACCATATACAAATTTGTACCTTTTATCAATCTCTTCTTCTTGATTTCTGCCTAAATACTTCACTTTACATTCTTTATGTCTGTAATTAAAAATACGTTGCTTCTCATTTAAGCCTTTAAATGGATAAGGTTTCAATATATGGTTGGATAGTGTAAACGCCGATTCTACAATAACACAAGGTACTGTTTCTGTCCTGCCAGGCAGAGGTCTGTCTTCAGGAAAATTCAGCAAGTTTTTTTTTTGTAGCGCTTTAACAAGATCACTTTCCCGAAAGATACCACCATCAGATATACGACCATTCATTCCTACATTGACACATGTGAAATTGTAATTTGCATCTGCAAGTAAAACTATGCTATGTTGCTGTTTATAATTGTAAAAGGCAGAACCACTATTAACTGGTGCTTTTATTATATGTTTTCCGTCCAAGACTCCTAGACAATTTGGCATATTCCAGTGTTCATCAAATTCAAACAATTTCTAACCGTCCAGCAGTTGAAGCGGATGCCTAAAAATAATATCACAAATTATTAGCTAATTTAATTTGTTTATATAGAAAGCCCTAGAAGCTTAATTTGATTTATTCATTTGCGTAATATTTTACATAGGTACCTACCTTTAACCTTCCAGTGGTCGCGCCCTTCTGTTAGACAAATTTAGGCGCGCTGGGTTTGCTAGACCCGTAGAAAGAAATTCATTGTATTTTTTATGTACTTGTATCATGAAAACAGTTATTGTTGTGTTTGCTGACATATATATTTATGGGTAAAATATGATACGCAGAAGAGGATTTAGATATTTTATTACTAAACTATCTAAGATGATATGAAACAATAGAAACATATACAAAATTCACAAAAAAAAAACAAAAAAAAAACAAAACTAAAAACAACATTGTTAAAGGATATTATACGTTTAATAGGATACTTCACCAATGAAATTATTCACGTTGCAGTTTATTTAACTTACAAGCGTCACAAAAAATATTCGCGTGAGTTAAACATTGAAACTTAAAGCAACTTTGGCAGTAATATCGTGTTTTATTGTCCTTTCCTTTGCAATTTTCGCATCTTTTCCTTATACCTTCTGCTGGCTGTTGAGGTAGTTCTTGACAAGTCCCAGCAAATTCTTGACGACGTCTTTTGACCTCTGGTGGCAAATTTGTAAGGGTAGAACGAAACTTTAAATGCTCATCTATTAATTCGAGTGCTAAAGATTTCAGATAATGTCTTCTTATAATAGTTGTTTGCTGTATATATTACTTGAGAGTTGATACCTGCTACATTCATAAGTGCATATATATATATAATCATAGGTAGCTCCTAATTTGTCAACTACATCCACACCTGATTTGGTTGAATTATAGAATGTTACTATATCTGGTTTTGCTTGTTCATTTGTACTTGCATCAATGCTATCATCGAAATGCATGCTAGACACTAAAACAACACTCTTTCCTTTTCGTGGAACGTATGAAACAATTGTTTGATTGTTCTGGTAACCAAACATACTGGAATAGACCGGGCGATATTTTGTGTTCACAAATTCAGGTGACAGTTCCCCTTTATTTTTTCGCATGGTTCCTACTAGCGTAAGATTGTGATTTTTTATTAAATCTTCCACTAAATTATATGTTGTGAACCAGTTATCTGTTATGATATTTATTCCAGTTTTTGAAATTGGTGTCACTAGTCGTTGCACAATATTACCCGGATCATTATTTTTTCTGAAGGGGTCCTCCGGTTGTATACCCACATATATATACTTCCATATTCAAAGTATAGAACATTTTGGCATCTACTAAAGCGAAAATTTTAACACCATATTTGTTGGGTTTTGATGGTATGTATTGACGAAACGAGCAATGTCCTCTAAATGCTTCCAATTTCTCGTCGATAGTTGCGTACGCAGATATATTATAATGTTCTTGACAATTGTTTATAAATAACTGAAAAATATCTCGTATAGGTGCCAGTTTGTCAGTTTGGATTCGTATATTCCTGGTTTGCTTGTCATCTGTGCGTATGACGCGCAAGAGAAATCGAAACCTTTGTAAGGGCATTGTCATCCAAAACAGTTCCGTGCCGATTCCACAATTCTTCAGTACTTAATCGACTACCTTTTAGAATACCCGCCATATACAGTAAACCCAACAGAGCTTTTATTTCTGCTAAATCTGTCGGTTTACAATCACGTTTGCGACTGTAACTATTAGAGAGAGCCTCAATGTATTTATTTGTGCAGTTCACTATAATATTCAGCATAGCGTCTGTAAAGAAGAGTTTCCAACAGTCTAAAAAGCTCTTTGCTCCTCTAGCAGTGCCTTTTACACCAGGTAGACGAACCAATAAATTAGCTTTACTTTTTCGTACTCTCTGAGAAGCTTGATGCTTGTTCCATCTACACCGAGAGAAAAAAATGCTTGTATTAAATATAAAATGGTAAACTGAACAACTTTTTCTTTTTCAATACGAGCAATGATATATCAGTGCTAAGTTAACACTGTAAAAAATGTTAACTTAAGTTATTTGACTCAATTATAATGAATGTTATGAGAAACCAGCTACAAGTGCTTACTTGAACATGCACTAAATGTTGAATTGATAATATGCGCTTGCTAACTGAATATTCTTTGTATCATTACCTCAACAAATTTAAACGTTAAAAAACATGAACTAGTGATTCTTGCAACAATTCAACAACTTTATTTTAACAGTATTAACAGATTATTTCAATGTGTAATTAGTTTTAATTAATATAATAAAATGTTGATTCAAAACTAAAATTATTTTATTTAACCTACCTAGATTGTTCCCCGAACACTGTTTCGCACGTAACTGAACACCCTAAAATGTTGTTTCAGCACTTAAAATTATTTTGTTTATCTACTCGTAGTATTCATCCAACACTGCTTTGATTTTGTTTTAGCACACAATTTTATAGTCGATGGAAAAGGTACTATTTTGTCTTGTAGTTGCATTACTATATAACTACAAGGCAAATCCAACAGGATTAACAACGGTACCTTTTCCATCGACTATATAATTGTGTGTTAAAACAAATGCAACACGCTATTGGATGAATACTACAGGTAGTTAATAAAAATAATTCAAAATACTTGCGAGACGTTTAGGATTTATATTAAAAATGTTATAGGTTTAAAAGCTTAATTACAGAAATGTGCTATTATTAGAAAAATAACATGCAACAGTCGAAAGAAGAATTATTTGTTATGGTGTTAGGCGTGGTATAATGAAATTAAATATAATTACAATATTATAAAAGTTTTATTCATACAATGAAAAGTATAACATAATTTAACATTTGACAAATGGTTATAGGATATAATAGACGTTGCATTTATTTCGCATACCTCGTAGGCATGTAAATGTGGATCATAGTATTTTGTTTCATATTTTTTATATATAAAGTACACGTTATTATTTTCAACTGTTATAATATATTTAATTCTACAAAATGTTGGCAAAAAATCGATGTGATCCAAAAATAAAAAGCTATTGGGAGAGTAATGCAAACCATTAATTTTAACCCAAGACAAAATATAACTCTTTTCAGGTTCACTTGTTATGTTTCGTAGCATTTGACGTATTTCGTCATTTAACTCAGAATATTCATTACCAAATTCGAAAGTAGAATTTAAGGCTCTCTTTGCTAAAATCCTGTTACACAACGAAAGCTGATTTCTTAACATAAGACTATATGGTATATTTCTTCTTGATGATATCGCATTAGCGGCGGTTTTTAATTGCCGATGTTTAGCCTCAAACCTTATGCACGATATATTTTTTAGTGGACCAACAAGGCGCATAATGCATGGGTAATGAAGTAAGAAATGATGTTTCGGTTTAAGAGGTCCAATATGTGCAACATACAATGTATGATGTTCTTCTATTAAAGTTTTAAGGTAATCAGCATAATCTTGTGTTATATTACTGGACTCAATAATATCAATAATATCATATAAAATCAAATAGATTTCCCAAAATACATTATTTGTTTGTGGTATAAGATCTACAATAAAGCATGGCAAGTATTTATTAAAATTTTTCATTTCAGCCGCAGAGAACTTAAGGGACCGTTTCAGTAAATGCGATTTCAAAATGGATGGAGGTTTATTCTCATGTACGGCAAAGTTGAAGTAACGCACTCTATTATTTAGTATATCCAATGTAAAGAACTTATCTACGTATATAAACTGATACAAAATACTTGCCACCTCATATTTACACACGCCCTCATATACATCATGCATAATGTCGCACGATAAGTTTGTAGTAACTTCATAATGAGACAAAGCATTCCAAATACAATATTCTTTAACACCATTCATACAATTGTGGGCATCTCTGTTATAATTATCGGAATTACGTAATAAGTGTTGTACTTCAGCAGCCTGTGATTGAGACGTAAGTTTATGACATAAACAAAATCTACAAAAATAATTCGACGAAAAGCTTTCAGTATATCCTAAAATAGTATTCAATCCTAAATTATCTCCTACTACCAATGCAACCGTAAAATAAATTTGGAGATGTTCAGAGTTTAAACATATAGTTATCCCATTTTGCTCTAAGTCCTGTATATCTCGAATAATTCTGTTAAATATAGCAGAATTGCCCAATGATTTGTGATCACTAGCAAAATGTAATTGCGTTACAAATATATTTTCTAAATGGGCAGATACTTCAGGAGGCAAGCATGCAATGGTAAAATATACAGCCCCAATTTTATGTGTACCGGCGTGACTGCCTTAATAATGGTAATACGGTTTTATTTTCAAATTTCCTCTGTATATTTTTCCATAATGAGCTTTGAACAATATTGCTAATGATATCACCATCCAAACTAGACAAATAATTGCAGATAGTATTATAAACACCTTCTATTTCTAAAATTAATTTGAGAGTTTTTGCTATTGATACATAGCATATGCAACACTCTTCATATTCTAAAGAAGTAATTCCGTTTAATCGTTTATCATTTCTTCGCTGCCCGACAACAATTTGGTCTGGTCGAATGAAATATTCATTGTTCTCAAAATGCTTAATCCGTTTATATTCCGATTGCAATTGATAGAAGGGATTTTTTACTAATGAAATCATATTTTTTATGTTCTCTAAGTTCGATTCTTGACTTAAAAGTTGTAACGGTTCCGATAATATTTCAGAAACATTAAAAAGAATATTTTCAATCATTCTTCGTGACAACCCATAGTTAGCATATAGCTTAGAAATAAATGTTAGGGATGACTTTAAAAGACATTCTTCAAAAGATGTATCTATTTCCGTGTTGATATTAGAAGTTACATTTTCGGGAATGTGCTGATTCTCAAAATATGAAAGAGCTCCACTTTTTGTCTCTGGCTTCAAATTAGTTGTACAAGGATTATTTATTTCTATGTCTTTAGTATGCTTTAGTGTTACATGCTTTTTAAAAGATAACAGTGACCTAAATGTTCTAGAGCAGCTCGTTTGTTTACACCTTAATTCAACTGAAAAGCTATGGACTAATTTGTAATGATTCCCAAACAGGGTTAAACAAGAAAACTTATTATGACAAGAAGGGCACAAAATCATATTTACCTATGTATTAAGTGTATAAAATATACGAAAAAACATGTACAATTTTTAAGGATCGTTTTCTTTTATATCATTATATAAGCTTATAACGTATGGTATTTGCTTATCACAAGGGGTTTCTATACCATATACCACCTTCTGCAGCAGGAGCCAAATATGTTCGGAAGCAGCAGGATACTCTGCGTCCAAGACATGGAACGACTTAAAGGTCACATCCAAACCCTGAAGCACGTCTGTTGTTTTCACTATAACGTCGTCAATAACTATGTATATATTTTGTATATTGTGTAAAGTGGGCCCTTGGATCAATACATATGGTTGTATAGTTATTTCTTTTGAATTTCTTTTTTGTTCCACGAAGTGCTCAATGTCGCCTGCCACCTGTAACAATAAATATAACGTCAAAATGGTTACAGCTAACATAGCATTAATTATTACAAATACAATCAAGCAAATATTGTTTTTGTAACAAGTGGTAAATTATAAGAAACTACATATTTGTAAATATGTTTCGCTTAAATTCTTTTGAGCAAACTAGTCAGACTTAATTATTGTACCTTCACATGACAAATGAGGCTCTCTTGGCATTCCTGGATGCTGGGCTTCCAGTGATTTTTTCGTTTTGTTTGTACTTTTCCTCTTGGGGGAAATAGAGATGCAAGACAAAATATTTGCATTGCACATGCACTATCTATATACAAAAAGCAAAGTGAAAGTTTAAAATTTTCATCTAGACAACTTGTTTGGCAGCGTGCTGCTAACATACGCAAATTTAAGAAACTGAAAATATTTTACAAACACCATCAAATGCTTTCGAAAATGTTACAGTTTAAACATTTTGGATGTAACTGATGTCAATCAATTTTTATTCTTAGGCATTAGTTTCTTTCATTTTTAAATTTATTTTATTATACAAGGTTAAGTGTAAAAGCAGTAGTAATAACTGAACTTCGCCTTAAAATTGTAGTTTAACGTATATTCTTATGCTTTGTTTTCCCATTATTTTTTACATATTTATTTATTGGTGCATCATTTGGCTTATTTAAAAATAAGCCGGAGCGTGCATACATCAAGGATTAAAACGCGCGTGTTTTAAAGTTACAATGGGCAACGTCAACAATTCAAAATTAAAGTTAAATGCCAACTTTTATTTACTGATTTTTTATCGCTATTTGATAAATCTGTTGCACTCACTTTATATGCGCTTTCCGACTTGTTATACCAACTTTTGCTTGGTATTATTTACCTCTACTTGGCATTATTACTTAGGGTCATATTTATAGTCCGTCTTGATTTTCGATGCTTGAGCACGCGATTTTGACGTATATGTCATTAGAAATTCTTCAAATCTGAGGGCAAATCGAATCTGCAATCTCAAGCAAGCATTTTCTAATGAGGCACATATAAATTGACCCTTATAAATAATCGATCTTTACTCATCGTTACATACCAATAGCTTTATGTGACAAATTATTTGACACTGGAGACCATGACAGTCAAGTTTAAATTGATGTCAGATCATATCCACCATGACAGTCAGCTCATATTTCAATTTTAAGTAGTATTAAAAACCGATAATCGTTGCACCAATAAAAAAATAGCTACATGATTTCGTGGATAACTGATAAATAATTAAAACACTTGTTCTATTTCAAGCACTGTCGCGCTTGAAAATTCACGCGTGATTTACGATACCAATTATCCACTTATACTTTAATATACTATTTGTTTATCGAACTACCATAAAGTCACTATTATTATTAATGTTAATATATAAAAAGTGTTTGTAAATGAAATAAATGTAATATGTATAATTACTAGTAGCGTTGAACTATGTATTGTTTCACTGTGTCCATTTTCAAAATAATATACATGAAAATGTTAAACAATTTAAGAGATGCGGTAGTATTCTATCAGAAAAATAGCAATTGTCAGCTGTCACGTTCAATGAAAGAGATGCGATTTGAGTTTTCAATAGGTGTTACCAGTCTCAGAACAGCTTGAGTAAACTGAAAAACATGTATAAACATAAAACTGTAGACTGCATAGGCGTGCGCATATTTTTTATAAAATAGTGTTGAATAGCTACCTTCAGATACTGTGGATGATAAACTAATAGCGATCATCTCTTCTGTCATTTGATCTTGTTTGCCTCTATGATCTAATAATTTTTTAAAAAAGGAGTTCCACAGCATATACAATTTCATAGTTTTCTCCGGAAATATTCGCTTAAAATTACGTTCAACCTACAATTCCTGTCATCTATTATTTAAATATTAAACATAGATGCATAGTTTTGTTAATAGAAAATATGTGGTGAAATTCGACATTGAAAAGTATGGTCGCATCCCATAACTATATTCTTTTTTTGTTATATTAATGCAATTGTTCTCTTAGTTTAATAAACGTAACATACCAAGTGAGTGAAATAACTATTCATTTTTAGTATAGGCCAATCTGTTAAAAATTCGGCTACTGTAGCATGTTTGCAGTTCCTTCTTAACCCATTAATGGACATCAGCAAACCAATGAGGGCTTCTATTTCAGATAATCTGTATCTTTAAGTTAGGAGATTGTTTATTGGTTAGTTTTTCTCCCATTGCTTTTAATTTAAAATTGGTATGCGTAAATATATGTACCCTTTATTTACGATAAAATTAAGACAAAAAACAGAATGACAATAATAATAATTACATTGTTTATATGTCTAAAATGGTTCGTTAATGATACTTTGGCAGAATATAAACCAAAAGTAAAAATTAGCAATTATTTAAAAAGAAGTATTCTATGCACTTATTTTGTGAAACACACTAAAGCATCGTAGGGTGTAGTGAACCTTACATTTATCACACAAATAATATGTGCGTTTTGCAAACCCTTCAACATAATCTTTTACCGTTTTCCTCCCGAATTACAATGTGACCAACTTCATCAAATCTTATTGCACTTGGCAAGCTTCTTCGTGAAGGACAGACAACAAGATGTAGACGATTCTTGAACAACTATCATCGAAATTTGGTCTGGCTCTTTATCAGTGACAAAACCAAAAATGATCGAAATTCTAATTGGGACGTATCTATTTGGTCATTATCATCTCTAAGTGATTTCAGATAAATATTCTTCATTGGCTCACATAATGCAATAGCATATAATTTTAAGATTATGAAGAGTGGCCACCACCATTTTTACCTCTGACCCTAATTCTGTAGTTTGATACAGTTTTATCCAAGAGATCAACTCCACCCATATGCATGTTATAATCATTTATAACATTTGGTTATAAGACGGTACTTGTTCTTCTTTTCTCAACTTCCTGTTATATCGTTTTGCTTTGAGTATTGGTTCAATCGTTCCATTGTTTGTAGCAACAGTTACTACCGAGCTATCATTCCATCTTACAACTGTTACCTGAGCCATTCGTCAAATTCGGTAAAATCAAATTCTCCTCTTTTTTGTTTTCTAAGAATTTTGCTACTTTGCATTGGACAATTTAAGATTTTCTCTCACTTCCCGAAAATATTTTACAAACAACAAACTGTAAATGCTTTCGAAAATGTTACAGTTTAAACATTTTGGATGTAACTGATGTCAATCAATTTTTATTCTTAGGCATTAGTTTCTTTCATTTTTAAATTTATTTTATTATACAATGTTCCTGTTCTTGTTGAGAATCTTTGAAGCGGCACCACCGTAAGGAATAAATTGATATAAATAGCCTTAGCTGTTTAAACATTAAATTTTAAAACCGAATTGGATCATTTGGCTTGTTTATAAACATTTTTGCAGAAGCCTGCCAAAATCAAGGGACCATTTGCTCATCAATTAAAGTTGTGAGTCAATAATTCAAAATTGCAGATAAATTTCATTCAACAAACTGAATTTACTGATTTTAGAAAATTATCGCTATTTGATAAATCTGTTGCACTCAAATTTCTATTTATTGATCTGAATTGTTATACCAACTTTACTAAATCCATTATTTATCAGCATTTTTTGGCATTATTCACAAGCTGGTAATGTGTGATAACATATTTAAAATTCCCAAAAATTGTTTTAGTTGATACAGAAAATTTGAAACGCGATTTTGACGTATATGTCATTACAAATCTTCAAAATCGCGTGCTCAAGCATCGATTTACTAAATTCGATCTTTACTCATCGTTACATACCAATAGCTTTATGTGACAGATTATTTGACAAAGACCATAATCAAAAATTGATGTCAAATCGATTTCCACCAACAGTGTTGTTTTCAATTTTTGCAGTTTTTAAAATTCGATTTTCGTTGCACAATGAATAAATAGTTCTAGTTTATTCGTGGATAACTGATTTGACTAATTAAAACACTTTTTCTATTTCAATGGGCACTGAGGTGCTTGAAAAAATTCACATTTTTAAAGCCTGCTAATTATCCACTTATACTTTAATATCCTATTTGATAAATTTTCAACTACCAAAAGTCACTATTATTATTAATGTTAATATATAAAAAGTCGTTTGTAAATGAAATAAACCGTAATATTTATAATTTCTTCAAGATCGTTGAACTATGTATTGTTTCACTGTGTCCATTTTCAAAATAATATACATGAAAATGTTAAACAATGAAAGAGATGCGGTATTGTTTTTTCTATCAGAAAAATAGCAAAACAAAGTGATACTTAGACAGTAAACTGAGATAAAAGATTTATAAACACAAAATTCTAGACTGGTTAGGCGAACTTATTTTTTTAAAAAACTAGTGTTGAATAGCTCACTTGATACTTTATTGATGATAAACTATTGTCGATTCATCTCTTACTAGAAATCATTTGATCTTGTTTGCAAATTTTGTGAACTAATAATTTTCTATTGTTAAACCAGTTCCACAGCATCATAAACAACCATTCATTTTAGTTTTTGTAAAATATTCGCTAAATATTTTTGTTCATTTTTATTTACATTTCCTGTCATCTATTATTTAAATATTTTAAATCTAAAGATTTCATAATTTATTTTATTATATATAAAATTTTTTATACAAATTCGACATTGAAATGACCGTATTTTAAAAATTAATCCCAAACTATTATTATTTATTATATTAATTCAATTGTTCTCTTAGTTTAATAAACGTAACATACCAATTAAGAAGAAATAACAATTTCATTTTTAAGAAATTATAAAAAAAATATGTTGTTAATGGTTCGTTTACTGATAGCATTTTGCCATTAATGGGTTAAATTGAAAGATTTGTCCCAAAACTCAATTACAGATTCCCATGGCTCACTATTATGCTTAAGCCACAGCGCACTCTCCCTATCAGCATCTACGGTGGTAAATTGGTAGGATTATGCATTACAGTTGCTATGTAGATATATCCAGCACAATGAAATGAAGTGTATAGTTGAATAGTCGGAATAAATGATTCTGTTTAACTTGAGATTTTTAATGAGTAATATAGAAATATGTACGTTACTATTCTATTACCGAATATTCAATAAGTGTAGTGCGCTGAATGTAAACATTGTTAGCATATTACTATTGTCATACCATTCTCCTCAATAGCGATAGGTGTGTTTTCTGTCTCATCAGGTAATACCACTTTAACCCATTTATGCCCGAAACTATTTTTTTTTTCTGAAATCGATGATACTGATATATATTGATATGGGGGCGAAACTAAGCATGTTAGAAAAGTTTAAACTGATTTTCCATATTTTTTTTAGGAAATATGATGTGGGTCATTTTCGACCCGCTGGGCAAATGGGATATCAAAATTAGGTTGAATTATATTTTTTTATATTTGCAAAACATTATAAAATATATTTCTATAAACAATACAAACACATAAACATTCATAATTCTAAATAGTATACCTTTTTTACTTGTGGTAATTCAAAAAACACTTGTCATGCAGCGCTACACCACATCTATTACAAGCCTTTGTTGTTTTACTTTTACAACTTGCACACCTGCGTCGATTTTGACTGATTATTATTAAATGTTGACCTTCTTGACGAGATGCTGGACTTATAAAGCTAGATGAGGGACCGGTTGATAATGGACGTCGTCCGTATTTCTGCAGTATAGATATCACAGCCGCTCTTCGAAATTCTAAGTTATCCATTGTTTTTCCAAACTTCCGCGAAAGAATCCAGGCGTTGTTCATGCAAACATCAAATATCCAAAACATAATCGGTATATACCATTTCTTACCCCGAAACCCTATTCTATAATTAGAAACATTGTTGTCCATGAGATCGACACCTCCCATAAATTTATTATAGCAACTCACTACGTTTGGTTGCGGAATTTCAATCTTTGCCTTATCTTTTGCAGAGTATCGTGCAGCTTGTCGGACTGGTGTTACTCCGTATTCATTAGACAAAAGTGTGACAACATTGTTGTCATTCCACTTCACACACACGATATTATTTTCTGCATCAATAGCGCTGGTATACGCTCCTCTTTCTTTCTTCTTCATGAGAGAATTACTGTCTATAGGACATTTGTCTGTGCGGTTTTCACGCACTGTGCCTGTTGCACCAAAACCTAAGTCACCAAGCTTGTGGATAAGCGAAGCACTCGTAAAAAAATTGTCAAAAAACAAGGAAAATTCTATATCTGTGAAGTTATCATTCAATAAATTTGCGAAATTCATAACGACAGATTCGCCTAAGCCCATTTTCAGAGTTTCATTTGCCTGTCTATTTCGACCTTGATAGATATCAAAGTTCACACAATAACCAGATGGAAGTGCAAGAACCCATGCTTTGTAGCCAAAACGAATTGGTTTTCCTCTTATGAATTGCTTGCAGCCATTTCTGCCAAAATAAGGAATCATTGATTCATCTATTGACATAAATGAATTTATAGGTGTAAATCTTATAAATGCATCATTTATTTTGTTCATCAAAGGACGCAGTTTTGCCATCTTGTCACCTTGAAGTAAATTGTTATTATCTGCTGCATGGATGAAGCGAAATATTTCTTCAAACCTATTCCTCCTGATAGAATTATATACTAAAGTATTTCTTACGTCTTCGCATACTTCCCAAAACATACGCCTTCTAGGAACAGGGACGTAGCCACTCAAATATAATATAGCAATGAAGACAAGCATCTCGTCATTTCCAAGTTCAAACCTACAATTTTTCATGGCAGCATATTGAACGGTATTTTTTACTAGGTGTTCCAGAATATCATGATTTAAAAAGAGTTTTAGAAACTCCAGGGGATCGTTTTCACTAGAGAGTGGAATTATAGGAACCTTAGTAGTCCCAATTTGTTGCGTTTTTCCCTTTTGTAAATCTCCAATTATCCAGTTTCGTTTTTTTTGGATTTTCTTCTGTTTGGTTTCAACTTGATTATCATGCCTTTCCTTTTCTGTCAGATTATTATCGTGGTCAGAATCATTTCTGTCTGCGTCGAGATTTGTTTCTGCCCTACAGTTCAGCTGTTTTGAATTCAAACGATTAGGGTCATTACAGCTTTCATCTCCAGAGTCCTCGTCACTTTGCCAGTCATTATCGTCAGGGGGAGTGATGTATATAGTACTTGGAATCTCGTCATTTTCCTCAAGCCTCTCAATTTCATCCAACAGCTCTGCTGTTGTCAAAGGTTTTTCCCTAATAAAGAAAACAAAAGTAGTGTCATATGCCCAGCGGGTCGGTACCGACCCATTCAAATTTAGACGGTTATGTAGCACCAAATACTGCATATATCGTAATTTTTGTTAAAACAATATAAATAGTAATGTTATAAAAATAGCTACTACAAATATTTACAGTATCCAGTATTAGTTTTACAAACTTACCAATAATTTAGTTGATCCATGTCAGGCTTACTATAACCTCACATGCAAACTTCAAAGATAAACACATGCGCACTGCACTTTAACTGATTTAACGGAAATCGAGTTCAGACTTGTGCTTCTAATAAACGATATTCAGTATAGGCAACACTCTCAACGTATGTATCTCGTCAATTACATACATTGAAGGTACGGGGTCGTTAGTGACCCGTTGGGCATAAATGGGTTAAACAATCGTCTTAGATTCCGGTATTTGTCTATTAGTTTTCCCTTTGGGTTAACAACCCTAGCTCGTTTCGGGTGTTTCGAGGAGCTTCTGGGAATATAATATGTTCCAGTACTTTCCGTTTTAAAAAAATCACAAATTTTGTTACTTATTAATTCAAAATCAATAGGTAGCAGTCGTCTAGTAAACATTAAACATTAGCAAAATAGCAGTAGCATAACGATACGTCAAGCTTACCCAGAGCTCTGAGACATTGCCCCTTTAACAAGCAGGTCTACCAGGACAGCCCTACTCTTTCTATTCAGGGCTTTCTCGGTTTTATACACGGCCAAAACATATTTTCCTAGGGTACTCTCTTCAAGAAATCGCTCTAAATTTAAATTATACATCGGTCGACAAGCTTTTTCCAAGTTGGTTAGACCCCTACAGGCATTTTTTGATACTGACGCAACTTGAAAAGCTCTGCCTACATCTGCTACAGATTCCGTGATGGTGACATCCATATCCATTTCATTTTCAATAATTACTCGTGAACTACTCTACAATTTGGCAAAATACAAAGATGTTAATAATACCTTCAGGATAAAATTAAAACGTACAGCACTCGACGTTTCGGATGAAATAATCGGAGTTGATGTGTTATGAATCTTTGTTTCCTCAATACTGATTGATGTTGTATCCTCGTTCAACATATTTTTATATGCCACCAGTTTTTTTAAAAATGTTATTCTAGGTCCCACTTTAGGAATCAATTCTTTAACGGCCTCATTGTCCAATTCCACTAACGCTTCCATGTTGATTTCTTGTTCTTAAAAACAAATATAACATCCAGGTTATACGAAACTATCTTTTGACATCTAACATATACACTGTGTCCAAGATAAGAATGAACTGCATGGGGATCTCGGGAACGGTAAGAGATACAAAGTTGCTTAAATTAGCGAAATGTTGCGGATTTGGAAAACGTTTTTTTTTTTTAATTTTGGTTTTTATTTTTTCTGACTTTATTTTACAAGTTATCGAAAAATAAATAAAAGTTCTTCTTTGGCACTTTTATAGCTCTACAAGACTGTATTTTTATATTTTTTGTCCAACGTTTCGTTTTTGAGAAACCATCATCAACTTCTTTTTTTATATGGACGGAGAAAAAAATACATCCCCTACCTGATAGCATTTTTTTTACGAATTCAACGACATATGCTGCCTGTCAGTGCGTTTTTATTTTTAGGCCTACTATAAAAAAAATCTAAAAATAAGTTTCCAAAATATGTATACCTAATGTGTGATACATCGTTGAATTCGTAAAAAAATGCTATCAGGTAGGGGATGTATTTTTTTCTCCGTCCATATAAAAAAAGAAGTTGATGATGGTTTCTCAAAAACGAAACGTTGGACAAAAAATATAAAAATACAGTCTTGTAGAGCTATAAAAGTGCCAAAGAAGAACTTTTATTTATTTTTCGATAACTTGTAAAATAAAGTCGGAAAAAAATAAAAACCAAAATTTAAAAAAAACGTTTTCCTAAATACATATCTCAAAAATTAAACAACTTAAATGAATTAAATAAACGCCATGTAAAAGGTCACTAAAATCCGCAACTTTACGCTAATAAAAGGCAAATGAAGAATTTTTATTTGTTCTTCGATAACTTGTAAAACAAAGTCAGAAAAAAATAAGAACGAAAATTAAAAAAAAAACACGTTTTCCAAATCCGCAACATTTCGCTAATTTAAGCAACTTTGTATCTCTTACCGTTCCCGAGATCCCCATGCAGTTCATTCTTATCTTGGACACAGTGTGTACATAGGTATACAGTGACCAGCAGAAAGTGCGCAGCATAGAGGAAAAGCTATTACAATGTATCAATCATAACTGCATTGTACCTATTTTATATTAAATTAACTGTAAACCCTTCACATGATGTAAATCCCATTTCTAACATTAACAAAAAAGTAAGGTTATATTTTACATTAAACCGGTATAACATATTCGTCGCAATCATTAACTCACGGGTCGATACAATTTATGTATAGGTACATCTGTTAGATCTGTAACAATACACGATACATTCGTCACAGATCTTACAGATGTGGACAGAATCGACCAACCAGCTGACTAAATAAATTGTGTAAGAATTACTTTTCTTCAAACATACTAACCACGAGTGAGGTACACGTTACAATGTCATTATAAAGATGTATCCAGTATTATTAATGAAACATAACCATTTATAATTTGGGCAGATATAATAAAAATGATTCTCACCTGTAAATATTTCCTTGTAGGTTTGAAATCCCCATTCCTCCAGAAGGACGGATACGTCTTCACACATTTTTTCTGTAAAAATGAACGTATATTATTACAAGCAAATACATTTACCACTATAGCAAGGCATGAAAATATAAATACAATATAATATAAATAATAATAGTAGATATAATTGCATGGCTTGTTAGAGGGTAAATTTAGCTTATTGTATAGAACGTCACAATGTCTCAATTTAGAACGCATTTTTTCAAATTAAGATATTTAATATAAATGTTTTATACTTACATTATTGCACTTAACGTTTTTATAGGTACACTATACACTATATATAGAAAAATACAGACATATGCTTCACCGATTTCACGATGCATATGCTAAATGGGTAACTACGTAACTATAATCTACAAAGCGTGTTCATTCTTGTTAAGTTTAGGGGTGGAGTGGGAGAGATATTTAAAAATGTATCAAATTCAGTGAATGCATCATTTGCATTGATGTCTGTTTATAACTTTAAAATGTTTGAATTGAGCTTTTTATATGTTTTGATGAAATATTATACACAATTGAGGTAACACTTACAAGATGTGTTTAAACAACACCATGTTCGAATGTTGAATCAACAATTTATAGTATTAAACAAATCAGATAAAATATTGGTTTTGGTTTAGCACAGTAATTTTGTTGAATTAACCGTAAAACGTTTAACTATATAATTGTGTGTGCTTCAATTAGGTGTCCGTTATTCATTTAAATATATTGTTGTTGATTCAATGCATAAAATTTTGACACTCTGAAAACTGTTGAAATAAGCATTTCATTTCTCTCAGTGTAGTAACGCCATCCATGCCAGTAAAGTAGACGCCAGCACATTCTTCTGCTTCACTGTCACCTTGTTCTGTTTCCGAATCACTAATTCGTTCTTCAACATCATCAATTTCGTAATCGTCTTCTTCATCATCGAAACTTTCTTCGCCAGTATCAACCTCTTCGAGAAGTCTTGTAAGGTAAGCTTGTTCTTTCTCATAACTCATTTTTTCAACTAAAATAATATCTATACTAAAGACTATTGTGAGAAATACTGAAATCTATTACAACTTACCACGTAAAATGATAGAGCAACCAAAATAAAGGAAATAATTAAAAAAAAAGTTAAACAAACAAGCACGTAAAAAGAAATATTGTAACTCTTCGAAAACTATCAAAACTTAGCGAGGGCGACAAATAAAATAAACATTCCAATAATACATTACATTTACATACACAAATAGTCGCGCCGGGTCTGACTCTCAAAATTCATGTGCGCTGTTTACACACTAATAGCTACAACATAACTGATTGTATTAAACACAAATTCAAACGATTTTAGGAAGGTACTCTGGCGGACAGAAGAAAAAATTATGTCAATTTTGCGTAGGACTAATAAACAGAGTGTCTCGGGTCTCTCAGACCCGGCGCGACGACCGGAAGGTTAAGTAATCAGTCTTTAATTCCTCATATATCGCTTTTAAAACAAATGGAATAAAAAGTCAAATAGTGCTTTCATGTATTCTGAAATTGTACATTAAACTTCGAAAGATTTCACCTGTTGCCAAGAACCTCAAAGTAACAATTAATTTTTCCCTTGGACTTATACATTCTCTCGTATAGGATTTGTCGAAGTTTTTGATTATTTTGCAAAAGTATCGCAGATGCAATTAGAATAATACTTGCTATCTCTTTTATTTTTCTTTTTCTTCTGATTTGTTGCATCATTTTTATGTTTATGTTTTTCAACTGCACAACACAAGTAAACAGCCAGAATGTAAAAAACAAACAAAGAGCTTACTTTGACAGTTCGCCCGCAAAAGTTGATAGGTTGGTAGTGCTGTAGACAAAATAATTTCAAGGCAAATAGTTGCTGGCGAGTTGCAAACTGGAGAACGAACTGGAAATTTATTGCTGCAAGTTCTTTCGGCAATTTTTATTGCCGGCAAGTAAAATTGCGAACTGTAAAACGGCCTTTAGAAGTATGTTTTTTATGCTTTTACGAGAAGAACATTGAAATATCATCTGCCTATTAGAACTCGATTAATTTATTTAGTATTTCCAAATCTCTTCTTTGATCATTAGTGTTTTCAATTTGTATTAAATAAATATAGGCGGCATCACGACCCTCATACCAAAATTCATAGCGAGTCTACACGACTCATACACAGTTTCTCTTTTTTTTCCTAACAGAATCTATTCTTCTATAATAAAAATGCTTTTAAGTGATTTTTTTGGTATTTCTTTTCATTAGCAATTATGGCGTGTGCCATATGTGGCACGCTGGGCACTTAAGGTATGTTAAATAAAACAAAATAATTTCTTTAAATAATGTATTATTTTGTAACTAATATGTTGTAATTTGAATTAAGGCTTTTGGTGAAACTGGACAAAACTAGAAATACATAAACCTACGTAGCACTTTTTACATTGTGCACGGACTGCACTAGATTTTTGCGTGTGCGCCAACCCTGCACAACGTCTTTTTTTTGACTGGTACATATTCAATAGTATCATTTAGGCCAGCGTTTCTTAATCTTTTTGATAAGTGGAATCCTTTTTAGTAGTCACTTTTATTGAGGAGCCCCTGGTTGGTTTCAATAGTATGCTTTTAATGTAGGTAACATTCTGTAAATATAGTATATGCAACAAAAATGACAATTATTTCAAAAAATATTTATTTTCTTCAAGAACTAATTCAAAATTAACACAAAAGTTCTCAAAACAACTTAAATTTACATTTACAGGACTTTTAAATTTTAATTTTAATGGGATGAGTGATATTGCTTTTTATTATCACAAATATACTTAATATTAGGCTTAATTGATGAATTCTTATGTCAGATTCGGCATCAAGTCTGTTCCGGCACTTAGTTTTTGTTTTAAGCTGAGAACCCCGTTTCGCACATATACATATATGGTTATAAATGATAAAAGTACCAACACAGCCTTTTGCGACAATTGAGAATATTCATCTTTTATACTGCACCAGAATTCCGTTAATGGCATTAATTTAAATTTATTTTGCAATGATGAATCAGATGTCATTTCAATAAAAGTTTCGTATTCTTCCGTTGACGTGGTCGAAGGTCGTGCAGTGAAAATAAATGGGTTTTTAATCCACAATTCATTTTGATATTTAATCTGCTGTTCATTTGGAAAATACTAAAAGCTTCACTCAATCCTTTCAGATGTTGAATAATTTCTTCAATAAATGCCTCTGCCATTTCAACCCCTTCTTCTTCTAAAAAGCCTTTTATTGTTGGGAAACAATCAAACTCGTTGGACCTCATACAAATTGTCCAAAATTCTATTTTTTTCTTGAAACCAAGAATTTTTTCGTTGGCAATAAATACATTTACTTGTTTGCCCTGGAGTAGTATCTTTCCTCGAGATGTACACTTCCAATCTCCTCACAGAGTATTTTGAATAAACGATTATTTAGCGGTCGAGATTTTATGAAGTTAATAATTTTGATGACCTCATCAAGAGCATTCTTATAACTGGGGGATAATTTTTTAGCAGCAAGTGCTTGCTTATGGATCATGCAGTGGCTACTAGAACAGTTTTAGCTATATTTTTAATAAGCTGTATAGCCCCATTAATTATGCCCCTCATGGCCTTTGCTCCATCGGTACAGATATCAATACAGTTGTCCCATGGTATTTTATTCTCTTCAAGAAAAGAATTTAGAAGACCAAATATTTCGACTCCAGTTGGTTGGTAGAGATTTGCATAAAAGTAGATCTTCCAATAATGCGTTTTCGTGCTGATATCTAACGATTACAATTAATATTGCTAGTCCAGCTACATTGGTTAAGTCATCCATTTGTAATGAAAATTTGCATGATTTGAGACGAAAAGTAAGTTCATTCTTTATATTGACTGCTAAATCTCTGATGCGCTGGGCTACCGTGTCATTCTAAAGTGGAATCTTCGTCATTTTTTGCAGATTTTTCACCTAACACACATTTTACCATCTCCATACATAAAAGTTTAATAAGATTTTCCACAATTGAGTATGCTTTACCGCGTTGAGCTATCAGATAGCTGACTAAGTAAGAAGCCTCAGTTGCTTTTTCATTCACCATTTTTGTGGTTTGAACCATAACCGTTTTTAATTTTAAAAGTTCGTCATGCTTCCGAATGAAGAATTCAACATTTTCTCTTTAAGCTCGCCATGAACAGATTCTAAATGACGACGAATTTTAGCTGGAGCCATAGAGCTATTTGGTAGAACTTCGTTGCATATAACACACTGAGGATTATCATTATCGTTCATGAATCCTAAACATATATAACTTTTATCATATTTCCTTAGTTTTTTAGTAACTGCTCTGGGTTGATTACTTGTAAAGGCCATTACTGGCCTAATTTCGTTTGTGGCGATTTCAGTTCCATCACTTTTATTATTACCACAGTTATCTTTAGCAAAAGAGCTAGTTGCTGGGTCCGAAACAGAAGAGTCAAGTTCTGCAGCAGAACGCTTTAAAGTGCCTTCTTTTAGCCACCTCTCCATCCTGCAAGAAAATTTCGAAAATGGTTTTAAGACAAAAATAACAGCACCAGTTACCTTTTAAGAAGGAGTTCTCATTTTTTAATTAAAAAAGTTTTTTCTTCTTTTATTATCTTAATGCTATATGTGTCTAGAATAAGTACTCGGTGTATACATGACTCGTATAAAGTTTAAGCAAATTTTTCCCAAAATGATGTTTCTGAAATCGGTAACAAGAATTTCTCAGACGCTAATTGACCAATCTAGATCTAGATCTTTTTGTATTATGTTTGTAAACGTGGGCAAACTAGGATCTTTGATTAAAATGCTATATTTCAGTTTTAATTCCACTTTTCCTAATCTAAATGGCCATTCTTATAATTTTAAATTTTTTGAAAAGATCCTATATTACTCAACAGAAGTCATCTTTGCTACCGTTTAGTATCTCGTTTTTCAGGCGTCAACTTTAACGCTCTCTGCTACAGAGGCAAATTATGCTAAATTAAAACACAATTTGTTTTTTCAAATACCATATATGCGTAACGCATTAAAAAAGTTTTTATATATATAAAAAAAAACAATCCTCTTTAAAGAAAATTATTAAAAATCGTCGTGTTTTTATTCAATCAGAGCTCCTCGTTAATACCGAATAGAGTTTAAAGGTTACTTACGTTGATATTATTTTTAACAGTGAAATATTAAACACAAACAATTACAATTTCTAGATTTTAACAGTTTTTAGACAGTTTGGTTTTAAACAATTCGTTTTGGACAGAACCAATAAAGTTTATCAATAAATAAAATCGTAGCAGTGTGAAAACACGTTTTGAAAGAGGAACCCTACAAGGTTTTCTTCTTAGAGATAGCGGTTATCCATATTTGCGTTATTTAATGACACCATTAGTCAACCAAGGAAATGATGCAGAAATTCGATATAACACCTCACAGATCAGAACACGGAATACGGTAGAAAGGCTGTTTGGTGTGTGGAAAAGACGTTTCCCATGCTTAACTCGTACAATGGGAAACAAGTTGGAAACTATTTCTGTTACAATTGTTGTGTGTGCTGTACTAAGCAATATTGCCCTAAAAATAAAGGATGGTTATGGAGATGAAAATCACACACCGCTTCAGGAAAATATACAGGATGGTGTCTATCTTAACCAAGCAGAATATATGCAGAATGTAGCAGGACACGCAGTTCGACGAGCTATAATTAAAAGACATTTCATATAATTTCATGGGTTGCATTAATATATTTCAAAAAATGTACTTTATCAAATAAAAGAGTTTTATTCCAATAAAATAGTTTTTAAAGGAATAAATAAGTTTTTATTTAATATGCTATTATTTTTGTTATGCTATATTATTTGTTATATTTATGTTGTTGATTGTCTGCTTACTTGGTAAAGGGGTGTAAAAAAACGCCAGATAAGTATGAATAACGCATTAGTTTTTATTTCAGTATAACACAAATTGTATGAAAATGGAAATAAAACATTATTGGCATTTCACATATAAATGTGATATAAATGTCACCTTCTTCGACGACACTATTATTTTCCATACTATCATCTTGGTTATCTTGAATATCATTTCGTTCGAGAAAATTGGCCGTAACCATGTTAGCTCAGGATCATTGTCCCAATTTTCACCTGATAGTTCCCGTAACAGTTTGGATAGGCTCTGGAGTTTCTTTGGTTTAATAGTATTGTGGAGAGCTATAATAGGTAACTGTACAGCCTCAAGCTTCTTTCCGCGTTTTAGTAAGATTTGAAATTGTTTGGAGGGATCGTCATTCCTGTAGAACAATTCGGTCTTAAGTAAAATAACGGAGGTAGTTTTTGATCTCTTAATAATAATCCGTTTGGTCGCACTGATTCCTTCAATTTTCTTTAATGATTTTAACGCAGCTTTTATATCGTGGACAACCCAGTCATTACCAAGTTGCCGAACTTTTCCCCTTTTGGAATAATGTGGTAATTCGCAGATTTTATGGTACTATAAGATCGGGTGATTTTCTCAATTTGCCCGAAAACACGGTCTGCTGGTAAATATGAATGTCCACGTACTGGGAACGTAATCACTATACATTATTCAATATTTTTCGGGGCATCTCTATACAGCCATAGCATTAGCATGTGCATCACGTGTGTGTTTTTATTCTGGCCTGCACAACCATCTGCGAATAATCTTATGTGTTTGATATCTGACCCAAATTCTGCTTTATTAAGATAATCATGTAAAGCCGAACTTATCTTTGCAGATCCCCTTTTTGCCCGATGTTCCATCCAGGTGTAGAATACTGGTTTCTTAATATCCACATCAGTAACACAAAAACAATAAAAAGGAAGCTGTTGAGCATAGAATGCATCTTGAATGGGCACTTTTGGTAATACTTGAACTTGTAAAGCAAAACAGTATGTAATACTATGTACCGACTTTTCCTTAAGTAGTTTGAAAAATTGTTTGGCCCGTAGTTTATCTAAACGTAGAGATGTTTTAATGTTTCTGTTTCATTTTTTTCTTTTGAATTACTAATAGACGTTTGGGTTCTAACACAAAAGTCACATACGTCTGTGGCAGAGCTCCCAAACGCAATATTAAAATGATTATTAAAGATTCTGCTAAAGTACTTGTAATTTACTTTTACATTTTCAGCTGTACTATCGTTGTATATTTTCCATAAAATAGTAATATAATATTCGGACGATAGATAAATGCGGCGAGATTTAGACCGCCCATAATGACTTTCATGTCCTCTCAAAGAAGCTATAAATTTTTGACCGCTTTCAAATTTAGATACATTCTTAAACGAGCGTTTATCACCTCCACGTATCTCAACGATACCACTTTCAGATTACATTTTCTGAGCGATGGTGTTTATCTATGACTGACACTAAATATTGCCAAAAATAATTTCTGACAAATGTAAATTTTCTTCAAGTTCTTCCAAACCTAAAAACAACAAATTTAGAATTACCTTGCACAATTTAATAGAAAAATAGATAGTAATGTACAAACAGTCACTTTGTGAAGCTTTATAAAACTGTTTAAAAATGATACTGACATGATATGTTATAGTGAAAGTGTGAGATTTTCCTGCTGGTTTTCGGTTACGACTTCTAACTGGCTTATTAACAAACATAAAATGCCCGAGTTTATTATCCTGTGCATTTTTATTTGTTGTATTAAAAAATTCGTTTCTGAGTACTTTTATATCGTCTTGAGATATTTCATGGCAGTAAAAAATCCTTACGTTTGTGACTACAGACAAAGTCAACATGTTCTAAGTTAGGATAGTGATCTGAATGCCTTGAAAAGAGAAGGAGCCATAATAATATAATAAAAAGTAAATAGTAAAAAGTACCTAAAACGCTGAAAACTTACCTAACTTTGCTTTTACGCTCTTTTGACGTAAGGTTCCTTTTTCTTTTTCTGCTACCACGGTCCGTATCACCAACAATACTAAGTTCCTCAGCCACATTTAGATTCATTATTTTAGATTTTAGATCTAGAACGCACACAAAACGAACTTGGGTTGACAATCACATCAAAACAATCACAGAATACAGTTTGTCCACGGTACACGGACAAACTTCAGTTAGTTTGTCTACTGGGTTTGGACATACAGCATGTAGAAAGTCCAAGACATTTTCATAATTTATTTTGCATTGAACAGAATGCAGTTAAAACATTTTTCTTATATTAAATTTGTAGCTCTATATTTGTAGTTTGCCATGCCACCTTTGGTTGAAAACTTCAAAAAATGGACAAAATGCATATAGAAAGTCTGCTCCTCATATGTTAAAAGCAAAATTTGTATTGGTACCTTTCCCACTTTTTTGCGTTGCGCCCTCTGTTAACAAGTAGGAAAACTATAAAGTATACATTGTGATACCATTGATACCAACACACCCTTTGCACCACGTTTAGTACAGAACACTGTAACAAATTACAGGATTATAATTTTAAATAATTCTTATGATTTTAAACGAAATTCGGTAAATTCCAAGAATAAATGCACCAACCGAGGTTATAAATTCAATGCTTGAGGCAATTGTGTCATTATCCTGCCCTGTGTCTCTCTGTGATCTTCAGATCAACTTTTTTAACTGTGAAGCTGCCTCAATTGCAATGGGTAAGTAAATAGTGCACAAAAATAATTAAAATTAGAAATTGATTTTACATCCCTAAGGTTTATCCGTCGATTGAAAAAAGAACCAAGTGCAGGAGCAGCAGGACCCTCCACTTCTACCAGTATACCAATAAAAGATGTAGAACTGGTACCTACACTTAGTTCATCTTTGGAACCCTTAATTGTAGAAACATGAGGTGAAATTCGCAACAAAAGGTAATGCTTAATAATTGTTATTTTTTCTTCATAAGTTTTTTAATGCGTTAATGTTAGCGATATGGATACGGACAATAGTTCTGTCGAAGACGCTGAAATACAGGTTAAAAAAGTTAAAAAAAGTTACAGACAAAAATTTCGAACAGAATGACGAACGACATGGGTTCAGCCAAACGGCAAACAGGAACAAAATGTGTAGTATGTAATAAACAAATTTCGGGCGGCGTCCAGTTGGCCACTTGGCAAAATTAAAAAAGAAACTAACGTACCGCTCATCAGCAGCTTTTTAGAAAACGACAAAGAAATGAAGTTACAAAATGATGTGCAAATAGGCGAATTCAAATTATAGCATTTGTGGCTGAACACAATTTACCGCTTTTAATTATGGAGCATTTACCGCAGTTGATTAAATCCGCTTCCCCTGACTCAAAAATTGGCCAACATTTTAGATGCTCAAGAACCAAAGCTACTCACTTAGTAACAGACTGCTGTTGACTTGCTTTTGAATCAAAACAAGAAATTGGCTCACAACCTTACTCAATAATTATCGATTTTATGATGAAGACCAAAGTAAAGTAAAAGACGCCTTCTTTGGTCTAATTAAACTTAGAGACTGTTCAGCGGAATCAATTTACAACTCTGTTTGCACTTATTTGAAACATCATAACTTGCTTGTGTCAAAACTATAGGGTTTTGCGGCAGATAACGTGTCAGTTATGATCGGAAATATAAACGGCGTCCACGCTAGATTTCGAGAAGTGGTTCCACAAATCTTTCTCTTAGGTTGTGTTTGCCACTCTCTGCATTTATATGCATCTACAGCAGCAAAAACAATGCCACCATTTTTAGAAGATTTTGTCAGAGGAATTTACAATTATTTCCATTCGAGTTCAAAAAGAATTGAAGTTCTGGCAGAATTTCAAATTTTTTGTAAAATTAAACCCTCAAAATTACTACAACCTTCAGAGACCAGATGGCTGTCCTTGCAGGTAATGTATTTTTTGTAACTAAACTAAAAGTTGGTGCTACCTATTTTATGTATAGGCAGCAGTGGACCGCGTGCTGTTGGGTACCTTTATAATTATATTTTACTAATGCTGTCTTTGAAGATCAATTACAAGCTACAGAGAAGATATTGGAAAATCTGAACTCACCAATTTGCCAAGTATATTTACTTTTCATGTCATATATTTTAGAAATAGTAAATAAAATGAATCTAGAATTTCAATGTGAGGGATCAAAATTACCGAACTTGTTACACAGCGTAACCGAATTGTTCAGATCAATTTTAAAATGTTTTCTTAAAAAAGACTACATAAATTCAGTATCAGTAGCAGACATAAACGTGAAAAAACCTAGACATTTTTTACACATAGAAAATATTTATTTCGGGGCTAAAGCTGTGCACGATTTTAAATTGCGTGTAATAGAATTTTATCAAGAACTACATATGTGTTCAGATTAAGAACAGATTCCATTTTGCAGATCCAGTCCTAAACTTTGTTTCTAATTTTAGTCCTCAGAAAGTTACTTCTGGTGATTTAGTATCAATTGTAAAACCAGTATCCGACTTTTTTCCACATGTGATTCTTGAAAACGAGTTTGAGGCTCTAGATTCAGAATGGCGTCGAATATCTGACATGGACAGTATAGTTAAAAACAAACCAGTGGACAAAATAATATTGCAGCAATGTTGTTATAATATCGACGTTGCAGCGGGGATGTCATCTTTTACTGCTAAAACTGTATGAATGCGATATCTATATTACATTTAATGTCCAACACTGTGATCTATAATGTCGCGTCAACCAAGTGCAGTTAACATACGTGGGATATCACAAATATTTATGGAAATAACGTTTCTGTATAGGATGTGACGGTAACATAATTTTAAATGCGGTCCGAAGATAATTTTGTTCATTTTCAAGCCAATTACATCTTCTTGATGAAACTCATTTCTCAATTCAAAGAAATGTATTAAACTAAGAAAACATAATTGGCCTAAATGAACAAGAATCTATTCCTAAACATCGTACAATTGTAAAAATGATCGTTATTGTTTTTTAAATACTATTTAGATATAACATAATAATCAATATAACTGTGATCAAAAAGTAAGGTGAATTTGTTTATAAAATGTAAATTCTTTATTTATTAATCCAAATCAATTTCATCCCTTTCAAAGTAATCTCCGTCCGATAAAACGCACTTTTGCTAACGCTTTTTCCAGTCCTCCAAACAGTCGGAATAGTCTTTCTTCGGTATACCCTTCAAGATCTTCTTCGATTCGGTTTTTATCTCCTCAATCGTGTCAAAACGGCGTCCCCGCATTGGCCTTTTGAGTTTGCTGAACAGCCAGAAGTCGCATGGAGCCAAATCAGGCGAATACGGTGGATGCGGAACGATATGAATCGAGTTTTTGGCAAAAAAGTCGCGAAGAACCACACTGCATTAGTTCTTCGCGACTTTTTTTGCCAGGTGCATTGTCGTGATGAAGGAACCAAGAGTTGCTCGCCCATAATTCCGGCCGTTTCAGACGAATAGCTTTACGCAAACGACGCATAACGCACAAATAATATTCTTTGTTGACAGTTTGGCCCGGCGGAAGGAATTCATAGTGCACCACACCATGATAATCAAAGAAAACTGTCAACGGAACCTTGATTTTTGATCGACTTTGCCGTGGTGTTTTCGGTCTTGCTTCACCTTTTGCACGACATCCACTGGATTGGTCGGTCGTTTCAGGGTCGTATGCGTAAATCCAAATCTCGTCTCCAGTAATAATGCATTTCAAGTGGTCCTGATAGTCAGACAGCAAAGTTTCACACACATCAACGCGACGCCGTTTTTCCAAAAAATTCAGCGATTTTGGCACCAATCGAGACTTGACGCGTTTGAGACACAAAATATCCTTCAAAATGGTTTGGGCTGAGCCAAATGATACTCCAACACTATCAACAAGATCTCTAATTGTCAATCGACGATTTTCAAGCACTAAATCTTTGATTTTTTGGACGTGGCCCTCGTCGGTAGAAGTTGATGGTCGTCCAGAGCGCGGTTCGTCTTCAACGCGTTCTCGGCCCGCTTTGAACTCGTTGTACCACTTATAAACGTTTTTTTGTGCCATAGTTTGATCACCAAAGGCCTTCCGCAACATTTTCAACGTGTCCGCACAAGAATATTCGTTCCGCAAAAAAATTTGATCCAAGTTCTTTGCTCAACAAAATCACCCATTGTAAAAGTCGAAAAATTTACTTTCGGTTGCTTACAAACACACGTGTCAGTGAGATGATTAAACCTTTTGACAACCAGCCGCTTGAGAAATGTTATAGACAGTCCTACCAACCTAGGAAAAAAAAATTACCTGTCTTCCTAATGCCAGGGTTTTAAATGACAATTTCACCTTACTTTTTGATCACAGTTATATACTAAAATATTATTGTAACGGGGAATTCTGTGAGACTAAGAAAAAAATATATTTTATATTAACATAAATAACATCTATTTTATAGTTATATATATATTATGTATATGTATGTATTTATATTATATATTTAATAAAATATTGTGTAATCTTCCTAATTCATCAGTGATTATAGAATACCTAGTGAAATATGTTTCAGGATACAATTTGTAAATATATAAGACATAATTATACCTGTTTTCGTCGCTTCTGAACGTGATTTCCTCTGACTCGCGTATCTAAACCATTCTTTGAGTGTATATTCAAAGGACGATGTAGTTACACTGGCAAAATTTTTACGTACAGCATCTATGAATTAATATTATATATTTGTTGCTTTATATCATGCTATACAGTACATACCTTGAATAATTACAATAATATATAAATTTTTTATGGTATAATTGCCTTTCGCCCCTGTCCATGAACAGACAGATGCCAAACTATTAGAAAAAACTTTTGCCAATATTCGGCGAATGCAATTTTTATAGTCCTTTCCACCTATTTGAGCCAGAAAATTGTTGTGTAATAATCAATAAAACACCAAGGGTTCTTTACATTATATTGGGAGAAAGTACATTACAGTTGCCACAGTACAAAATATCCATTTACGCGGGACAACCGTCTCGTGGCGTGTCCTTTTTCGCCCCCCTGTTATGTTAGCTATACATGTGTACCAACTTATATCGAACTAAACTACTCAAACATAACAAAACATTTCTAAAAAAAAATGGAAATGAAAACTTCTTATGCAAGTAGAAAATGCACACAAACTTACAAATTGTTGTTTAGCAACCTCATTTGTTACAATAACATTTTCAAATTTTTCCAAAGCTTCTATGGTATTTAAGGGTACCTAAATGTGATGATATAATGTCTTCTTCTATTTCTATAGTTCTTAATCAAGTTTTTGATATAAAACGTCGATTTTTTGTGACATTTGTACATATAAATATTTTAATTCGATTACATTTTTCGTAATTATTGAGATATGATCTAAAAATATAGGTATAAATAATAGTAAATGACATTAATAAATGTAAAACAGTACGCACATTACTTACATTGTGTACAAATTCACACTTTCAAGGTTTTGACCGTACACAAGGTTATGCAGTTCAGCTAATTGGACACTAAGGGTACGTTCCACTTAACGACCGCGACGACCGAATATGTAATAGTAGCGGCTCCGTTCCACTTGCTTTTGTTAACTCTATCCACGGTACAAGTGGAACGCAAATTGGGTGCTTGGTGTTGGTTATGGCGAATATTGTTGCTGTAATAACTGTTCGTCATTTAGTAATGGAAAGGTACTCTTCTACTGAAACTGACTGTAGTTCGGATGAAGAATGGGATTTAATACGAAAAAAACAAGGCAAAGACGGATTTTACGCCCTAGAGTGGAAGATTATGCCAGAAGAATTGTTGCACAGTATATGGAAGCCGAGTTTAAAAGCCACTTCAGGTAGAAGCAGAAATATTGATTAATTTGTTATTAAATCAGGGAATGGTTAATATTGCAGAGTACGTCGAGCAACTTTTGAATACCTTCTGAGGACTATTCACGGAGACCTTATAAGAAAGGTGAAAGGGTGCCAAACAATTCCCCCAAGACAACAATTAATGATAGCATTATGGAAAATGTCGAATATGGATTCTTACAGGTAGCATTGTATCTATATATAAAATACATGTACATCTAGATTATTTCATTCATGTAGGTCAATATGTGATCGTTTCAACGTAGGCAGAGCTACTGCTTTACGATCAGTCAGAAGAGTTACAAATGCATTATTTCGATTAGCACCCAGAGTTATCCAGTGGCCTTCTCAAGATCGAGCTGTTATTGTAATGAGGGGCTTTGAGGAAGCTAGCGGCATTCCAAGAATAATTGGTGCCATAGATGGCACCCATATTAAGATTGATGCACCAAAGGAGAATGCTGCTGACTATGTTAATCGGAAAGGTTACCATTCACTCCAACTGCAGGTCAGTCGTTGATATATCTGTAAATACAATATTTCTAACATAATTTTCTTCAGGTTGTTTGTGATCATCGAGCTTTAATTACTCACTGCTATGCTGGACATCCAGGTTCGGTCCATGATCAACGTGTATTTCGACGTTCTGAAGTAGCAGAATTTTTAAACAATGAAGAACGGTTTCCCATGAATAGTCACCTTATAGGAGATGCTGCCTATGAACTACATAATAATGTTCTGGTGCCATTTAGAGACAATGGGCGTTTGACTGCCAGACAAAAAAATTACAATTACAGACTTTCTTCAGCAAGAACTGTTGTTGAAAGGTGCTTTGCATTGCTTAAAGGAAGACTTCGCAGTTTGCTAGATCGCTTGCCAATGGCAAGAGTAGATCTAATGGCAGAATATATTGTTAGCTGCTGTGTTATCCATAACATATGCATTTTTAACAGAGATGAAGTTGCTGTGTTAGCTATTGGAGAACAGTTATAAGAAAATAACATGGTAATGCAAGCTCATTATAATCAGAACAGGCTTGCTGGGATAAACAAAAGAGCAGAAATTACAGACTCTCTTGCTATGGTTTAGCAAAAGTCAATACCATTTGAAATTTATTTTTAATTTATAAATTTTTTGTTTTTAATAAATTTATATATATTCTTTGAATAAAAGTGTACATGAATATCATTTTTTTATTTATTATAAACTTATTTCTATATAACAGAATACATACAAAAAAAACCTATAAAAACAGGTAATTTTAAAATAATAGAACTTATTTATTTTATGGAACTGGATACATTGTATACATAATTATTTCTTAAGTTAATCAAATAAATCTATTTCTCAAGAAATTTTGTAAGGGCTTCCAACAGTTTTGCATCCATTGCCATTCTCTCTTGATGACGTTTATTTCTGGCCACTGCTTCCTCTTCTTTTTGCTGGATCCTTTTTTTTAACAAATTATCCATACCTTCAATATTGCATTTGGCATGTTTCTTGGAACCTATATTAATATTTAAAGTTATAGTAATTTTACAAGATATTTGCTTACATTTTATGTCAAGATCTGCGTCTGCCTCGCGATTTTCGGTTCGTTTTAATGATATGCCTGTTGAGGAAGCCACAGCTAGTGGTTCAGTTGCAACATTCTTGGCAAAAATTTCATCCATAATCTACAAAAAGATTATTTCATCATGAACTATGAAACAAAATAATATACAAAAGATATACTTCAAGATATTGCCATGTTCTTCGATCATTCCCGGATCTACTATTATGGTCTTTGATTGACCTATAGGTTTTTTTTAAACTCCTAAGTTTGGATGAACACTGAGGCCCAGTCATCTTATGCCCTTCTGTATTCATTTTCTTCGCAACTGATTCCCAACACTTTTTATGGGACATTTTTCCATTTTCAAATTTGTGTTGTTGCTCTTGGTACGTCCTTAACAATAATATAACATAGGTGTGTGACCAACGGTATATAGATTCTATAGATATCATAAAATCTAACAAAATAACACTTCAAGAACCTTTACAAACCTGAATCTTCTTCAGTACTTCCATTCCCGGTAGTATTTTCATTAATGCGGCTTGCGTTGTCATCATTATTTAATACTTGATCTTGAATATGGATCCCAGTTACGTTTAAAGTATTATCATCTTTATTTAAACTGTCTTGAACCTCATCTATTGTACAATTAAAGGTTATCTTCTGTTCTCTTTTTGCAGCATTTAGTAATGTTGTAGCGAAAACTACATCTATTAATGAAATAATTATGATTCAAGGGTAATTGTTATAGTATAGAGTATAGTTTATTACTGCTTATCAACAATTATTAAAAACTCTTACCTGTGGATGCTCTGTTTGCATCTTCTTGAGATACTGTCACATCATAAACTTCATTATTTTCAACATCAAGCAATGAAATTGTTGCATTTTCCATTATTGAATGTTATCATACAATATCTACCTATTTACTATTAGTTGAAAATATTTCTCTTAAAAAAAATTGACGGTTACATATTAGGTTTACTTTTCGTGATCGCACCAATTCCTACTGTCACAACAAACCAAACGCTCACAACGACCCACGTCTTGTTTTGAGCCATGTGGTCGTTTGATTAAGCCTCGCACAGGGTACCTATGAGTAGCGTTCGCGACGTTGCACAGTGGTCCGGATTACAAATCTAACTGTACTTTATTATGTGACATGTTGAAGTCAATCATTTGCACAAGTATATCAATTATATATGCATTTAATAAGGTATTGACAATATACATGGTACTTATAAGCTACTTAAAATAAAATTAAACTTCTCCTTCGCCTTCTTCTGAATCTTCCTGGCTGCTTTCGTTTAGTACAGTAGGAGCTTTCAGCAACCTAAGTACTCCTGCCGGCAGAGACTTGTCGGACCTTTGTGGTCTCTTCATACGAAGACTACTTATAACTGGATCGGAAGACAAGAGGAGCATATGGACTATATCTTCCATGGTTTCCGTTCTCGAGCATTTCCTTGTATGGTACTCTCTATACCTTTTACTGTCCTTGTTCCTGGCCTCCTGCGCCTCCTCCGAGAGAAGCCCAATGGGTAAGACTGCTGACCTTATAATAATGCCTCCATGCATTAAAATTTTATGCACGCTTTGAGGCATATAGTACCACGCATATTTATCTACATATAATACGGCTGTATCTTGACAGTATGCTTCAAATAATTGGCTATCGACTTCCAACCCACAAGCGATCGTCCTTAGGATGATGTCAAACCTCTTTATGAGATCCACATCGATTCCGGTGATGTCAGAAGATAGTGCAGGATCAGCGAAGAATCGGCGGGCAGTATTACCATCATTGGTTGTACCGAACCCTTGTTTTGGAATGTCGATCAGCAATCCCATCTCTTGTCTAAACCTCTCTTGAATACTTCTTTTTCTTGCATCTACACTTGCCTTGTCAGCTTTCTTGACTTGCCAGGATTTTATCTCTAGTCTGTAAGATATATGTAGTAGACATTCAAATGTTTTTATCCAGGCATGTAGGCTGGAAATACCTAAGCGTAACACGGATTCATTGACCTGTCGTTCTCGTGCGGTTGTCAAGTCATTCATTTGTTTAGGGGTAGCTCCACAAATGTAACAATTTTGATTTGCTTGTTCGGCTAAGGCACTACATGTTTTACCGTCGATCATAGTGAGATTTAGGTTTGCCCCAATTAATATTTGACGCCCACCGACTTCAACAATAGTTTTGGTCAAATTGCTGATTTCTTGTTCAATTTTTGCTACTTCTTCGCGGATTAGTTGGAAAGTTTCTTTTTTGAACATTATTTTTATCGGCCGGCAATATTGAGTGGAGGATGAACGATTATTTCGCCACAGTTCTGTCCTATCACTTTCATTGTTCATTGAGATAGCAATCATTTGTAGTGGGACCAGTGATACCGTGAACAAAAAAGCATCGTCGCTGAGCTCATTTTCATTTGCAGTAAAACGCTGTTTGTACTGGCTTTGTGACGAAGCGCCATCGCACCCCCATTTAAATATTATTTTAACTTCGGTGTCTTCATTAATCTTAACCTGATTAATGACTTCGTGCTGAGCAGACACCAACCTCTTGACAGTGTGATCTATTAAAGATTGAAGTTTTATCTGTCCTACAGCCTCGCCGATTATAACGTCTTCTGGATAACACCGTCTTTTAGCTTCAAGTAACTCGTGGTAACTAGGACATATATCAGCATTGTGGAGTTTACATGTTTGTCTGATTGCCAGGTACTGGGATTTCGTCATTTTCTGGTCGATATACAGAGCCAGAGCTTCGTCGACTGGTATTTTTGTGGGCATTTTCGTAGGAGACAAAAACGATTTTTTTATCCTTGTAGCTCTTTTGGGTGAACATTCAGAAACCTGTTTCACCATCTCCGCAGCATCTCTTCTTCCTTGTGCTCGCAAACTAATTTGCGTTGCAAGAGCAAGTTCTTTTCCACTTGCCATAGTTAAAAGTGGCATAACTTTTCTTCTTTTGACTCTATCATCGCACTCTTCAAACGGCTTCTTAGGGCGACCGGCAGGTGTATCACTACAGCTGGCGCGCGCAGACGGTTGATCACGATTTTTAGATACGTTATCAAAAGGAACTTTCCTCCTAACCATTGTTCGTTTTTAGATAGAAAATTGTTCAGAACATAATGAGAGCTTATCCACTTTTTCTTCAGCTGTGCACAAAAGTTACGTAAACACACTTTTATTATCTTCTTGCTGCTATCATCATAGTCATTAATATCACTATTATTGTCCAAGTAGTTCGATACGTAATCGTTTCTTCGCTCTAAGATGTCTTCTCTTCGCCATACACGAAACACCTCATTTCGCGGTATACCACTTGCGATCACTAAAACAAACATAAATGTTTTTTATGGCTGTATATGGCTTTTATTTTTTACAAATGAATACTCATATGTCCAATCTACACACTGAAATGATAATCAGAACCAATGGTTATCAATACAGGTTTTCCCAGTCTAAAACATTTTAGGTTTTATCAATTACTATGAAAAAATAACTGTATATTAAATCGTAGTTAATTCCAACACCATAACAATCTAAGCATCAATTAACTTGAGAAATTAAAGTACTTACCCCAAGGTAAAGCTTCCATACTGCGACAATCATTCACAATAACGAAACATACTCAATCACTGAAGACAAGACGGCGACTAATACGCGGCGCGCTCGGTTATCGCAAGGCGCGAAGGAAAACCTGTTTTTTATCTCGACTGACGGGAACGGGGATGGCCCAGGCGACGCGCAAAGTATTAATCTGAGATAAGGCATTATTGAATATTATATTTCAATAACAATATAGACTATTCTTGCTGCTGAATATTTTATATAAAGTACAGCTAGATTTGTAATCCGGACCACTGTGCGTTGTGAGCGTTATGTGGAACGATGTTACGAGCGATTTGAGCATTGTGGTCAATAAGTGGAACGCACCCTAAATGGAGACAGCATATTTTTTACTCCCGATCACTGAACTGGTCCATTGTAAAAGAAAAGGCACCGAGTAGGTGGCGCAACGATACTCTACGCGCGAATTTTCAAATCTGTCCTATACTATTATATTAGCATAACTAAATTTGTTCGAATACCAGATATTGTATATCATAAAAAAATAAGATTCTTCTTTAAAATAAAACCTGATGTTTTTATGATGATATTCAATATCGGGTATTCGAAAAATAAAAACAACTTCATAGTTTCTTAGTCCTATCTGCTTCATATCTTTAGACACATGAATCTGGGCAGCGTGATTGTTATAATAAAAAACAAAAGCACGTTCTTAATACATCTGTTTATTAGAATAAATAAGAAATATATTTGAAATAAAAGCATCTTGCAGTAACAGTGATATATGGTAGCTACTTACATAAAAAAAATGATATAATTACTTACTTGATTGGAAAGATGTATGCATTTTTCATAGCAATGATAAACTCTCACTTAAAATAATTAAGTTACACAAAGACCATATACATAGTTTAAATAATTTAGTTTCTAATATTATATATTAATACGATACTACACATAAAGAGAATATCAATCAGAGCTGTACGCATTAGATACAAAAAGTACTTGCGTTACATTTGAAATTGCTTTCTGTACAGCTCTGGTACCAGTACCAGTATAAAATTCTAGAATAGGTAAGCACAAAGCATTAACAATTTATCATCTTTAAAACCACAAACGAGACAAAATGACCAGAATGACATTTTAGTTATTGTTATTAAAAACGAAGACCGTAAACACAGAATACACGGTAAGCCGAATACTCTACACTTAAGAAGTAACCTAATTGAAATCTATACAATTCTGAGTATTCAAACTATATAGCTTAAATGCTAAAACCATAAAACTGACAAGCAGTAACTTATGTTAAATAAAAGTTAGAATATACTTAAACGAATGTCAGTAAAATGTAATAGTTCAAAACATCACATCAATCGAAAGAATCACTAGAACAGTAAACTCTGAAATAATAAAAAAACATTAGGCAACACCAGGAAAAGACGAAACTAATAATGGACGGTGGAAACTGTTAAACAAACGGCCATGACATTTGTCTATTTGATGTAAATCATACGGGTTTTGCGCTTGCGTACTTGTCTAACAAGTGCTGCCCCCTAACCGTGCCTTTGCATCTGTTAGAGAAAAGGACCGCAATACATTTTGTGTACTTCAGAAAAATAGAGACTGATTTAAAAAATTCGGATAAAATTTCTTATCTTGTTTCACGTCTCGGTTGTCTCTGACAGCGTTTACATACTGCTCCATATAACCAAGATTACCATTTTCAACGATTTTCAAATATATTACATGTAGAAATAAGCGTTATAGGTAATAATTATCAATATAGTTGTACACTGCACATATTTGCGGATCGTGTTTTTAAATGCAGGCAAAATGTTAAGTTTTATATTTCACAAAAACGTTATTTTGATCTACATATATCGACAACATCCCATCGTAATCACTTTTCAGAGACAATTTCATATACAAGACACGTTAGCAAAAATAATATGGAAACATTTACGTATTTACCACAGCATAGCAACATCAAGAAACAATATCGCATTTGTGATTTGTATGTGACAAACTGGGACGTGGTAAAAATGTTTATTGTCCAGTGGGAAGCCATGAATTTCAACGATTTTTGGTGTTATGTGTTTAAATACAAACCACATTTTGAAGAAAATTATATTTTTCCTATTCTATTTAAGCTAGATAAAGCCATTATGTCATTACCCCATTCTTCTGCTGCAGCTGAAAGAGTGTTTTCAGAATTAAATCTCAATAAAACTAAAACCCGAAATCGGTTGAATACCGTAAAACCGGGTGACTTGGGACACTTTTTCATCTTTTTGGTGAATATCTTCTACGGTTTTGTATGCAATATATGAAGCTTTTGCATTTAACAGTATGGTTACCTCAACAACCAGTTGCACTGAGTTTAAAAAATTTAGATCCTCATGGATTCCGAATTTTTTAAAAAAACTTTGGTGTCCCAAGTATCCTGAATGGAGGATACTTGGGACAGTTATTTTTAAATGCATTTAAGGCATGTTAAATGCATATTGGGACATGTGGTATGATAGAGGAGACTTGGGACAGTAACTTAGTTTTAAAAAAACTCGAAAAAAAAAACAAAAGCAAAAATATTTATTCTAAACACAGCACAAAGTTATTTTTGGCAATAGCGGGATTCAAACTAGGAACACAACTCTTTGGAATGATTAATAAATAACTAAGATTATGTAAATAATAGAAACAAATCACAAAAATTCTTATATTTACAAAAAAAAGACGTAATTCACAGCTCAAAAAAAAATTTCCTCTTTTATATGTGGGGTCTGCCAACTTCTTGTTGATTTGTGATGGGAAAACTGTGGCTACATCTTCAACAATTGGGAAAATGTAGCACTTCAGTTGAGAATTAAATCTCATACACTTTACTTCATAGCCCTTGCCTGAAATAATGTTGTTGATCCGGCAAACAAACTGTTTGTTTCTTTCTTTTTTTTTTCCTTTGTCATAAAGGAAGTCACATAAAACAAAATCTCCTACTTCCATTTCCTTTCCATTGCAGTTATCTTTTAGAGTTTGTTCATCTTCCACTTGATTACGGCGATTGGATTCAGTCTGCATAGTAAAATCATTGTTGTTTCCTTCAGGTCCGTCAGAATTTGACTTAATTTCTTCCTCGGCGCTTTCGTTTTCAGGTTCATTCTCATTAGAGCTTGACTGATCCACTTCATGTGTATTTTTATCCAGATTTGCTCTGGTTATTCCAGATCCTGGAGCCACGTTATTCTTCTTTTTGCGTGCTGGTCGCAATGGCTGCGTGCGGTCAGCTTGGTTGCTTCTTATAGTCTCTTCAAAAACAGCACACCAATCTGTTCCGGTTTGATCGAAATTTCGGTCAATATTTGGGAGTCTCTTTAGAACCTCATTTCTATTTATTGGAACTAATCCACAAGCTCTAAAACCAGATATAGCATTTTCTTTAAGATTTGCAATCGATTCTAAAGCTTTATTCAGTTGTTCGGGAAATTGTGCTTTTGGCATCGTTCCTCTGTGTTTTTTCTTCCACTCCAGCAAGGTGGTTTTCCAGGCTCGTTTGAATGGGCGAAAAAATGAAACGTCCAATGGCTGGGTCAAGTGGGTGCTATTAGGGGGTAATAAAACGAAACTGATGTTATGATTTTCACACTTTTCTAATACGGAAATTGAAACGTGGCTAGCAAGGTTGTCTCCAATAATCATTTTGGGTCCGTCCAGTTTGCGTAAATATTCAAACGCAACTTTATTAAACCAGATTTCAAAAAGGGCACTGTCAAACCAGCCACTTGAACTACAATTGTATACTGCGCCTTTTGGGCCATTTTCGGTCCAACTGTCATAAACGTGTTTAGATTTATATACAATGTACACCGGCAGTAGTTCTCCACTTCCTGTTATTGCAAACATAACAGAATGGCTGCTTTTCGTGGCATCGATGACCCTTTCAGTGTGTTTTGTACCCCTAAGAACAATAACCTTTTCCTGGCCGGGATCATCACTAACATTCGTTTCATCATAATTCAGCAAATTTTCCGGTTTAATGTCTATCAAAGTCTCCTCTACTCGATTAGAGTAGTCATTAATGACCTCTACACTGACTTGGGCACGGGACCTTTTCACATTTTCACATAACCGTAATGTTAGCCTTTCTTTGTTTCTTTTCAGAAAATTATTCAACCACTGTCGCCCAGGCAAATTATTTGTAAACCGCCTCATTTGGACCCCTTTCCGATCAAGGAACCGCTTAACTAATCGTCTTACGCCCATAGGAGTAAAAGGCAAACGCCACTTGGCAGATATTAGTAACCCATTAACAATGTGTTCTTCGTCAATTTTTGTAAACGCTGTCTGCCCTCCTGGTTTTCTACCATTTCGGCCTTTATACTTACGGTGGATTGTTGACTTTGGGACGTTGTACCGCTCACTTGCTTGGCGCAGTGATAATGATCCTTCTACAACGGCCGTTACAGCTCTTTCTAAACTTTCATCGTCGAAGTCTTTATACTTCCTGGATCCAGGCTTCCGCTGATAGTAATTTGGCATGTTTCTTGCGCTGTCCCAAGACTCCTACAAAATACACACGTATTTTAAAACTAGTAAAAGTTAGGTTACCGAGTCATATTTTCAAATAATTATGAATGTAATATCTTTAGAAAGAATAGTATAATCGGATTATCATGAAACAAAAATTTTAAAAAAATTTTCTACCTGATTTATTCAGAGTTATAAACAACCTTCCAAAAAGTGACACTTCTTAAGCACCAAAAGAAAATTTTTTTTTGAGGTTATATTTAATATTAACAAGAAAACCTGCAAGAAGATTTCTTTACCTAACATCTGTTCTACACAACTGTATTTTTTAAAGAACGTCTGTTGCATAGTAGATGGCGCAGGTGGTAATATTTGGAATAAACACCGTTTGTCCCAAGCAACCTACACTGTCCCAAGTCACCCGGTTTTACGGTATTGAAACTTGCGACACACTTTTGAGTACAAAAGAACTACTAAATAAAAAAGTTCGCTGTACATGGGAACCCTCTAGAACGCTGCTAAACGAAACACCTCAATATAAAAATAAATAAAAACTTTCAAGCTCGTTTTTAATTTTTGTTGTTTTAAATGTTAGTTTTTTCTTTCTATTTTAAATTTTATACACGTAGTATGTATTTTTAGTATTGACTTGTTAAATACCTATGTAATCGAAAACTGTTATGTACTTTGAGAAATTAATAAAGAAAACATTGTACCACATTGATGTTGAAAGCGCCCTCTTTTGACATCTATTACTTTTTGTCAGAATCTGTTACCTTTTCCACCTACAAACGTTACTTTTCAATTTTATGTTCTGGCAACACTACTTCGGAGTCGGTCAACTATCTACTTTTACGACGTCAACGCAACACACAAACACACATACACTGGTCGCGTTCAGCGTACAGATCGCTCCCTGAGCGCTACCTATATGCTACGTCGAGTAACGCTACCTGGACCGCTATTCTCCAGCGTAAGAGAAGTGATCGCTCTATTGAGAGAAGGGATAGATCACTGACTTGACCGCTTAAATTCCTATTTTGGAATTTGTAGTACTAGATCGGTCGAAACGTAAACGTTGCCAGATTTCATAAGTAACACCGTTGACCGTAAATAGTGTGAAGTAAGTGAAAAGTTACCAATGAGGATTTAATATCAAAACGTTTTATCTCTTTCTAACTTATTCGAAAAAAGGCAGATCCCCTCCGTCAAGCATGATTCGTAATTAGCGGAGCGAGAATCGTGTTAAACATAATCGATTCGTCGTGTAAGAATTAACATACTGCATAACATGTATCTATATTCACGATAGAAAAAAAGAGTCGAGCGCATAGATAATAGATTATATAGATAGGCCACTTATTGTACAGGCAATATACCAAAACAGCGCTATAGCAGGTGTAGTAAAGAATTAATCGGAATGGCGGCATAATTGAAATTATTTTTAAAATATACACCTATTTATCTACTTTTTCCATACTTAAATTTAAATGAGATTTACAATACTTTCTGACTATTTGAGACTCCGTCAGAAAGTATTGTGAGACTCATTTAAATTTAAATACAGGAGAAACATTTCATTAATTTACAATATACCGGGTGTTCAAATTGAAGTCGGCACTATTGCTAACTTCGTTATTATTGATGCTACGATGTCTGTTAAATTCGCAAAGTAGTAGGGTTTTGCCTTCCGAATACGATGATAAAATTTAAAAAACAATTGAACTTCGCGTTTTCGAGATATTAACGAAAATTACATTTTTTTAAATGGAATACCCTGTATATTTTTGCACATTTTAAATGATAATTTAATTATAAACAAAATCTATTAATACATAGACACCAAAAAATTAACAAATAAACGAAATACAAGCATTAATGCAAAATCATGTAGACATTGACTAGTTATCGAAAAATTAATACACTTTGCTCTTTATTATTGTCACTATTAATCTTATTTGAACAACAAAAAAGGAATATCAAAGCACCAACGATTTTTTGCTCACCTTAGATGATAGATGGTAATAAAATGTTTCTTTTACTTGCCAATAATCGGACATTCATTGGCCCTACACGATATTCAGATCAACTTGAACTGGTACATATAAATGCTTGTAGTTCATTTATTTGTTAATTTTTGGGTGTCTATGTATTAATAGATTTGGTTTGAAATTAAATTTTCATTCAAAATGTGCAAAAATATACAGGGTATTCCATTTAAAAAAATGTTATTTTTTTTAATATCTCGAAAACCCGAAGTTCAATTGTTTTTAAAATTTTACCATCGTAAGCGGAAGAAAAAGCGCTACTACTTTGGTCATTTAACCAACATCGTATCTTTAGTAGTAACAAAGTTAGCAATAGTGCCGACTTCAATTTGAACACGCTGTATATTAATATATGTATACTATCTGCTTATCAAATGTTGCTTATGACACTAATTTATGTCTGGGTATAAATGAGTGTCATAGGTCTGTGAGTGATGGGCACACAATAAAAGAAAGAAAAACATATACAATTAATTTTTATATTTAATACATAGCAAGTTAACATTAAAGTACATATGTAATATGCATTAAGTTTGCAATTTCTTTAATTGTTGGATTTTCGTGTTCCTTGTTCTATACTTGATATACCTTGCATGAGCACGCTTCGCAATTACATTGCGGATATTACTTAATAAGTATTTCTTGGAATCCAAGCCTTTCAATGTGCGGTTGATATTTTTAATCCAAGTATGTACAAAAAAATCTACAACATTCTTGGTAAAAATATCTTTTAAATTATGCACATCGCATATTCCAGGAAAATGTACAACGGACTGCAGCGCTAGTTTACATGACTGCTTAATATTTGGTTTGTAGCAAATCTTTGGCAGCAAATTAGATAGTATATGAAGCGATTGAGTGAAAGTCTTCATAAACATAGAGTTAGCTCTGTAGAGCTTGCTAGGAGCATATTCTCTTGCTTCAATTAAAATATGGTCGGGTGAAGCTTCTTTGCTGGATAAATAGGATATACACATTGTGCACCTATTAGTATTTTTGCGAAGTTTTCGTACCATATACCCAGCTATATAGGCATGTACAGTGGCCAGCTTTTAAATCGACACCACCGCAAGCTAACGTCGACCTTATCTACTAATAATAATATCTACTATAAATCCTAACTGAAGGTCGCACAACGTAACCCCCTCTACATTGCTATTAAGGTTTAGGAAATTCCGTAACGGTATCGATTATGCTGCTGTCCACTGTACATTTCTCACTATTGAATCTGCCTCTGGCATTTCCATTTCACATACTTCGGTTGGTATATCTACCCTAGTTGCAGATTCTTCCGCTTCTTCGACGTTGCGTTCCAAAAAACTTCTTAAATTATCCAAGGCGCCTTCAGAATTATCCTCTTCGCAGTTGGATCCCGGGGAATGTGCAGACATAAAATTATTCACGAGAATACTTTTAAAGGATGCTGCGAAGAAGGATGGTGTAGGATTGACGTTTCTTGCACCATGTGATCTAATTGATCCAAAAAAGTTTTCTACAGGATCCTGGTTGAAGTTACGTGGACACAGGAATGTTAAGCTATTGCTTAAGTTACCCCAGATATACATTAAGCCACGTATTGTTGTGATCCAATTGGATACGGAGGGTGGTACAAATTCTTTACCTTTACCGACATACACTATGCTTTGTAATACCGGTAGGGCACGGTGCCAGAATTCTAAATGCTCTGAATCTTTTGTTATTGCACAGTAAAGACCTTTTCCAAATGGTGGTTTTATTGCAGAGCCATTGACGCTGTCAAAAAGCTTATCTACAAACAGTAGGAAGTCGGCTGTGTCCACACACGATTTGGGTAAAGACGCAGCTCCTGGAACATATTTGAATTAGTTTTCAAAGTATTAGCCAGAAGGATGATTTTCTATGTTATTACCTAGTCTCGCAAGGGCTCTCATGCTTGCGGAAAGTGAATGGCTGAATATTTGAGCAGCAACAGAAACTTTCATCTTCTTCATATGTGTTGCATATACATGTCCATCGGTCAATTTATAACACATCTTAGTGTCGTAATCGCCAGTATCCACCTAGAAATTGAAGATATCATTCAATGTTTGAAATTATTTCCTAAACATTCTAATGCAATTACAGTAGCTTACTAGTTCTCTCAAGGCAAAAGTTTGTATAAACATAACTAATAAATAAATTTGATCATAAGTCAGTTGTGTAAATGATGAATAAAGAAGAGCCAAACAGACACTCACCTCATAAAATTGTAAAATGTCTTTCCATGATACCACTTGAATGCGATCTTCTTTCCATTTAAATTTTGCATTGTACTGCAGCAAATTGTTTCGTAACCCCTTCAATAAATGTGGGGGGTCAAATAAAGGAACAATTTCCCTGTTGTCAATAATAAATCCTTCATATCTATTCTCAACATTTCTTCTTATACATTCTGCGTTAGTCTTTTCTTTTAGTTTATTAAATACACTTCTGTTTGTTGATAGCTGATCACCAACTACTGCTACAACATTAAGGCCCGCTGAAGTTACTGCTTCTATAACAACTTTCAAATTTCTTTCTAAATCTGCAGACTTCATGCCACCTTCGGAAAAGTAGTATGCAATGGGCTGTTTCCATTTTCTGCATATGCCTCTTGCCATGAAGACCATTGCATGGTCAGCAAATACTGGCCGTTTACTTAATCCACAGTCTTCGAAGCCATCAATACTATCCGTATTTGAATTATATGACAACCCCGCTGTCAAACTCATTTCATCAAATATTATTGTGCAGAGTTTGTCTGTATCTTTTAATTTTGAAGATATTCTTTTCAAGCTGTTTACTATGCTTCCATTTATGCCACAGTAAAATGGCACTTGATGCAGCAGTTTATTTAAAGTCTTACGTGCAGGGAGAGCAAACACTTTCTGCAAAAAGCGATACCCCTTAGGACTCTGCTTCATTATTGATAAGGCTAGTAACTTATCATCAAGAGTAAATCTTCTTCCCCTAGGCTTTATCTTTTGTAACTTAATTTGGGACATGATAAACTTAGCTGCTACGTCATTCACAACTGTATGCATAAATTCCTCCGATTTAATAAAATTATCTGCAAGTTCTACTCGTTGCTTCAAATCAATATTTTCATAATCCAATCTTCGCGCTGTTCTCTGCAGAGCTGTAGCTATGTGATACAACTTTCGACTCTTAGGTGTCAACTGTTGCTTCCTTGTTACGCCAACAGTTTTTAAGAAGCTGCTACGTTTCCTCAAATCTAAAAAGCACATATAACATAGTCACAAACAGTATCCAATACAGCTATGAAGGGGTAAGAAAGTGTCCCTTAAATCTGTTTTGTAAGTTTGTCCTGTAAATTACCTTTCCGAGCTTTAGGTGTAACTCCTAATGTAGGCGATCTATTTCCTGCAAGAGGTAAGCTCCTTTTTCGTTTTGGAGTTGAGCATTCCGATAACTCTGAATGTAAATCTGCAAGTGCCATAAACCAATAAATATCTTTTTTAATATATACAATCAGCATCATATATAACCTAAACCACATATTAAATCAAACGGTGAATTACCTCTTCCTTGTTTTCGAGGTGCAAAATCTGATCTTGGAAAGTGCATTTCTACATCAGGAGAATTCACAGAATCTGCAAGCAATAATACTTCATTAATTTCGCTGGATATTATTTCTACAGTAAATTTCTCTTTAATAGAGTCGCTCAATGTTATAGATATTCATAATGAATAAACCATTTATTGATTATTAGATGCAGATGATGATTCGTATTTCCATGTTACCTTGTTGTATTGAAGTACCAGCAGACAACGAACTTTCCTCATGGGCTTCTGTTGCAGTCACATATTTTAGCACAGAATTTTCTGGGGTAGGAGTTTCATTAAAACCTACAATCACATAATTTGATTAGCCATAAAAAAAACATTTCAACAGTATTTCTATCTTACCAGGAAGAAACAAAGTTGGTGTACTTCTTGCTATGAGTCCAGATCGCCCTGTTTTATGAGAAGAATCCACCTTCCAAAAATTGGAAAAATGGATGTTACACACTCGGTAATCCTTGTTGACCTGTTTTGGATCCATGTCTTGTAATTTTGGGTTTCCAATCCTTGTAAGCCAACAATTATAAAGCTGTAACAGTAAATGGAAAAGATCATAAATTATATACAAATTCTTTTTAAAGGTATACTAACTTCTTCATCCAAGTGGGGCCACCGATGCATTTTGCAATCCTTGTTTGACTTTTTACACATTGGTACACAACATCCAAACACCATTATTATTTTATAACTATACTAATAATACACAAAAAAATTCTAGCATTTAAAACTACACGAAATATTATATACACAAAATATATACAAAAACTTAAAACTAACTGTACACCAGAACTCAGCGATCAAGAAAAATAAGTACTAAAACGCAAACAAAGTAGCAAACAATAAAAGCATAAACTGAAGATAAACATTAACCTCACAAGCAAATGTAAACTAATATGGCGTATTTTGCGCATACGCACAAGTAATAGAGCGAATGTAGCTGCAGACTAGTAGCGCCAAATTAGGTGTAGTATTGTACTAAAACATTGTTTCACCTTGGCCATTTAAGAGAAATCCCCGTGGTCGAGCGGGAAGAGAGAGCGCGAGAAAATGAAGAAGCGAACGTTGTACCTATGTGAGATTATATGAGTTTGTTATTCAACATTTTATATAAAAGAGAAGTGTTTTATTGTGAGAATAGAGTAGAGATAACAATTCAGAAGTGGGATTTCATAAAATAATACGGTGGAAGTGCAAATTCGAGTTAACAAAAGATGACGGGTCCCGACAAGAGTACGAAGACAAATTTGGTAATGGCGGGCGAAGCGAACGAAGCTGGTGACGAATTCGAATAATTTCAACGTAACATAAGTATTTCGGATGTCTAGTAGTAATGCAAACGAACAAATCCAACAAACAGTAAGCACAGTAGATTTAAATAAACTTTTTGAAAATTTGATTACAGAGAATAGAAGGCGAGAACAATTAATAGAAACATTATTGAATAGAGTCACAGACAACAAACAGACAAATAATGTTATTGCCAATATGCCACAATTAATAAGTAGAGTGGAAACATTTGATGGAAGTTTGGATAAAGCGAAAGATTGGATAATTACATTAGAAAGCGTTCAAGAATTACATTCATTGTCAGATTCATATATGTTAGAAACGGCTAGAACTCGTTTAATTGGAGGTGACGCCAATGGTACCTAGCTAATGTTTTAGATAAATCTAGTTGGTTTGAATTTGTGAATAAATTCAAAGAAACGTTTATTGTAAAAGAAAATATATCGAGCAAATGGAAGAAAATGGAAGCGAAAACACAAAAGAAGAATGAAAATATTGACTCATACTTTCATGAAAAAGTACGTTTGTGTAATGACTTAGGTATGGATATAAAAGAAACAAAGGAACACGTGTTGATCGGCTTGTGGTCTAAGGCATTATGTGATGCTATGTTTCCGTTAACTCATAAGTCTACGAATAAATTACTTCATGATTTGCATAGTTATCAACAAATGGAATCGAAACGTTGTGAGAGAATAAGTGAGAAACGTAATGAACGAACAACACAATTTGGAGCAAACGAAATGTCAGAAAAGAAAGAAGGAGATAATGGAATTGAATGTAAACAGGAAAATGTAAAAGATCGCAGACCACCAATTAAGAATGAGAAAGGAGAGACGAAGTGTTACAATTGCTCAAAGTTTGGGCATATTGCAAGAGATTGTTTAGAACCTAAAAAAGCCTTTAGTCTGTTTGAAATGTAAGTTAGTAGGGTATATAGCAAGACATTGTATTATGACGAATGGAGTAAATGCCATCAGTGATTCCTACCAGATAGCATTACAAAAGTATATCAAGGAGGTAGTTATTAATGATAAATATACGTGCAAGGCATTATTTGATCCAGGCAGCCCTGTTTGTGTGATTGGTTCATCAGCAGCATTGAAAGCGAAACTGAACATTAGTGACAAAGAAATGAAATTGACCGATTTTGGACAAAATAGTGTAGACATATTAGGAGCAAGCCAGGTAAACTTAAGTATAGATGATGTGAGCGCGTGTGTAGAACTAGTAGTAGTGCCAGATACTGTACAGAATTATGAAGTCATTGTAGGTCGCACGTGGACTGATCTACCGCAGATCGTTTACTTAAAAATTGGTAACGAATTAAAGATTAGTGAGATAACTGAACTTCCTTTCACTAGTGTTAAATTAGACAACGGAAATGACAATATTAATGCGGTAGTGTTGAAAGACCAGACATTAGAAAAACACAGTGTAAACTTTGTAAGTGTTGCGATGACGAATGATAATGTAGTAGTTCCAATAATAAATGACAGTAACGAGAAACTTTTGTGCAAAGAAGGCAATGTCATATCGAGAATCAAAATGGACATGTTGAGTATTGAAGAGTACAGTGACAAATCAGACAGTCTTACTAGTAAAAGTGTGATAACAGCTGAACAAGTGAACACACCAAAACCCGTGAAACCGGAACTGTTAAAACTTATTAATAAATATAGAGATGTTTTTGCTTTTAGTTTACAGGAACTTAGATGTACGGAGGATATGAAGATGGAGATTCGAGAAAAACCAGGAAGCCAACCAGTCAGCTGTCGACCGTATCGATGTACAGAAAAGGAGAGGAAGACCATTCAGCAGATATTGAAGGAATGGAAGCGCGCAGGGATTGTGAGCGACACCAAATCACCCTATGCTAGTCCGGTCTTGTTAGTGCCCAAGAAGACAGGAGAAATGCGACTGGTCGTAGATTACCGACGATTAAACCAACAAACACAAAGAGAACATTATCCATTACCGAACATTGACGATCAGCTAGAACAACTGAGTAAAGCCAATATTTTTGCAACATTGGATCTTGCAAATGGATACTAAGCTAAAGAAAAAACGGCGTTTGTAACTCCAGATTGCACTGGGCAATTTAATCGAATGGCTTATGGTCTCACGAATGGACCAGCGAATTTTCAACGATTAATGAATGTGGTACTGGGTCTTCTACGGAGTAAGACGACGCTGTGCTATTTAGATGATGTATTAGTTGTGAGTAAAGATTGGGAACAATTACTAAGCAACTTGGAAGATGTATTTGACAAATTAAGAGCCGTACGACTAACTTTGCGTTTACGAAAATGTAGTTTTGGCGTCGACGAAGTAGAATATCTTGGTTACAGTATTCGAAATGGAACCATTAGAGCTGGAGAGAACAAATTAACCGCTTTACGTCAATTCCCAACACCGACAAACACGCACCAAGTTAGACAATTTATCGGCTTAGCTAGCTATTTTAGAAAATTCGTTGAAAACTTTTCGAGTATAGCAAGTCCATTAACCTCACTTTTACAGAAAAATAAACAGTTTGAATGGACTATAGATCACTACAACAGTTGCAACGTTACTTTCTTTTTCCATTGATCATTAATTTGTCGGGAATTAAAAAATTTGTAAATTAGCTTCTGGACCGTACGCCACTGGTCGCTTTGCTTGTCGGTGATCGATATTATCGATTTCGCTTGCGCCTTCGTTCACTGAAGATCCGGGCTGCGGCGCTGTATCACAACTTGACGTTTGACATACGAAGTTTGTTTACGAATGTATCAAAATCAGATTAATGAGCGAGAAAAATACTTTAAAAGTGTCAGTAACGTCGAATTAACAAATTATAACCGCGGGGTAGCGGAATAAAAGAAAGGTAGGTTCATTATATACATATATTTACATTAAAATTCAGATGAATAACATTTTCCAGATGACAGATACAAATACCAGTAATCAGAAAAAAACAATCAAAGCAATAATCGGATATAAAATAACAAGTGTCGGTTTGTACAGAGAAAAAAATATCAGGTTATCAATGGCAAATATACAAATACATAATATTTACAGAAAGCGTGAGAAATAAATCTTACGTTGGATGTATACCAGGTCCTTCGGCAGTTGCTGTGAACAATTCAAAATCTTTTAGTTGACATGCGGATACATAAAATAATAATCAGGCAAAAAATATATACAGGTACGTAATAAGTAAAATAATAAATGTCTCCGATATCGGTCTTGTGAACGGACAGATACCTGCTGGCCAATTTCTCGGCTCCGGCAAGTCAGACGGGATGGTGAACGCCAACTTTTCGGCCGCTTCACCCAGGATACTTGCTAGCCAACTTCTCGGCCTCAGCAGGTCGGATAGGATGGTGAACGCCAACTTCGTCGGCCGCTTCACCTGGAAAATACCTGTTAGCCAACTGTATCGGCCCCAACAGGTCGGAATAGGAAAAGGAATTCTCTTAATGATGAAAAATACGGCCTTTATATAGTCGGCTGGACCCGTTTTTGTTGTCTGACGTCTCCCGGAAAAACTCTGAAAAATATACACAGGTATCCAAAATATAAATATACAGGTCAATTCAAAACTATTTACAGCAAACAATATTAAATAAATTTTCGCTTCTTAAAATTTAACATTAAACTAAATAAAAATTGTTTCTGTGTACAGAGGTTCGTTACACCCCCCATACCCGGTGGAGAATCGAACTCCGGTTTCCCTCGTGACAGGAGAGGACACTGACCACTACACTACGGAGGACACTCGCGCACTAGTACTCCGACACTGCGTGCTGACTGGCCGGCGTTGTCTCGTGCGTGTCGTTGGACAGCTTCGGGGTCGTTGATCCAGTCCTTCCGATGCCTCATCCATGCTGGACCTCGGTTTCGGCGTTTCTTTACGCCGACGGCTGGGCGAGGGCACGAGGAAGGTGGATGGAACGGCGACGGTCCCGCTGGTTGTCGGCTAGGCCCTGGACGTGGAGATGCCGGATCTCGGTACGTCAAAGACTGGTCTCTTTTCAATGGGACCACATAGTGGGCGGTTTTCGAAGTGGCTGACGCAACGTCAACTGCCTTGGATTTCGGTGGCGGTGTCGGCGGTAATGGAGATAACATCTCCTTCACTGGGGATATCCCAAACAGTTCAATGAATTTCCATCTTATGTAGTCCTCAGTTGCTGGCGAAAATCCACTGAGATCCGGTGAAGTTGGTGACGCCAAGGAAAGTATCGGTGGCGTCAACGGCTCGGCGGTTTTCGACGGTGGCGGCGCAGGTGGCGGGGTTCGGCATCTCTCTTCGAGAAAACGAACAGTGTTTGGTGAGACCATGTATCTGGGAGTTCCTGGCTTACCCTGGATCGGGCACTCTCTCACTGGACTATTCATCGCTGGGCTTGATTGGACAAGTGAGTAACTTGGTTCATCTCGGTCCCTTTTCTATCCAAATTTTCTCCCCTCCTAGGTTGTTGGAGGGGATAGCATGCGCGGTCATTCTTCGGTGGGGGAAGCAGGATCGGAAGGGGAATCCCTGCTGGCTTCCGGTGGTGCCATCTTTAAATCCTTGACATGAACTCGGTCCAATTTGCGAGTTCCAGGTACCTGTAACATTACAATTGTAGGTGATACTACTTTAACTATCTTACAGGGGCCAGCAAATTTGGGAGCCAATTTGGATGAAAAATTCCTCGCAGCGTTGGAAAGCAGGTGTTCTCGCTTGAACACGTACTGGCCTACTTGAGGACGGAACGGACGTCTTCGCAAATTATATCCATGACTCTGGCGTTGGAACCCTTCTGCTAATTTGACCTTGGTAATTTGATAAAAGTCTTGCAATTTTTGCAGCTCAGGAATTAATTCTCTAGCTTCTGTTTCCTGGTGGTCTCCGGTATCTTTCACTTCTCTCCATAGCGACTTGGGAGGGACCAACAGACGTCCAAAGTTGAGAACTGCCGGCGAAAATCCAGTCGTCTCGTGTTTAGCGGTGTTGATGGCGAACATAAACTGTGGTAGGTTTACATCCCATTCTCTCTGATCTTCTTCAATGTATTGTGCCAGCATAGGCCCTATAACACTATTGGCTCGCTCCACCGGATTTTGTTGCGGGGAGTACGGTGCTGTGAAGCGAATCTCGATGCCCAGGTCCTTGGCGGCTGTCTGGAATAGGCGGCTGGCAAATTGAGGTCCGTTGTCGCATATCAGCCGTTTTGGAGTTCCAAAACGGTAGACGACCTTTTCTTTCACCACCTGGATAACGGCATTGGCAGTGGCTTGGCGGAGAGCTTGACACTCGGTCCATTTGGTGAAACGGTCCTGTAAAACTAGAAGGTACGTAAAACCCCTACGACTTCGTGGAAATGGGCCCATCAGGTCCACCGAAACTTGTTCCCATGGACAATCTACAGGTGAGTACAGCATTTGTCCAAAAGGTTTCTGTTGGCTGAATTTATGTTTTCCACAGGATTCGCATCTTCGGACGTAATTACGTATTTCACGGAACATACCCGGCCAGTAATAATGGGCGGCAGCTCGAGCGATACTCTTCGCAATTCCCAAATGTCCGGCTTCTGGAGCATCGTGTATCTCTCGCAGGATTCGCAGCCTTTCAGATTTCGGGATGCACAACCTCCATGGAGCTTCTCCATGAGTACCCGGAAAATTTCTGTATAACACGTCGTTGTGTATCAAGTATTCTGGATACTGTCGGGGGTTGTTGGTGACGGCCTGAAAAATCTTGTACCATGAACAAGTGTTACCTTGAAAAACAGCGAAGATCTCCTCATCTTCTTCAACCACACACGGCAGAGGATTTCTCGATAAGCTATCGGCTAGGTTATTCATATTTCCACTGCGGTACCTGACTGTAAAATCAAACTGCTGCAAGTCGACGGCCCATCGACTAAGTCTCCCGGATGGATTCTTCAGTTCATTGAGCCATCTCAGACACTGATGGTCAGTGACTACTTCGAATGTATATCCCTCTAGGTAGTATCTGTACTTCTTGATAGCCCAGACGACGGCTAAACATTCTTTCTCTGTTGTAGAGTATTTGGTTTCGGCCGGATGCAACGTCCTACTGGCGTAAGAGACAGCACGCTCCATCCCGTCAATTTCCTGGATCAAGACGGCGCCTAGACCTTGTTCGCTGGCATCGGTATGTAATTGGAAAGGCCTAGAAAAATCAGGACATATTAGTACCGGACTTTCTTTCAACGTCTTCTTTATCGCTTGGAACGCAGCGTCTTGTTCAGGACCCCATGACCATCTTTGGTTCTTCTTTACCAAACGCGTCAAAGGTTCGGCAAGCCTCGCGAAGTTCGGTACGAACCTTCTATACCATGAAGCGGCTCCTAGAAAGCTACGAACGTCTTTCGTTGTCTTTGGAGGAGAAATCTGACTGATTGCCGCGACCTTTTCTGGATCCGTCTGGATGCCTTCGGCGGACACAACATGACCCAAGTACTTGATTGAGCGCTTAGCGAATTGGCACTTGGCTGGTTGCAACTGGAGACCGGCTTCTTGCAGACGATTGAAAACAACACGTAAGTTGTTTAAATGCTCCTCGAAGGTTTTTCCTAATACAATGACATCGTCCAAATAGACTAGTGCTATATTACCTAAGTCAGGACCGATGATGCTGTCTAGGAAGCGCTGAAATGTGGCACCGGCGGAATGAAGGCCAAACGGTAAAACTTTGAACTGGAAGAGGCCTTTCCCCGGAACAGTAAAAGCTGTAATGGGACGGCTTCCTGGTGCCAACGGTACTTGCCAATATCCATGTTTCAGATCTAGCGTCGAGAAGTACCTACTGTTACGAAGTTTATCTAGGATTCCGGAAATATATGGTAGCGGGTACGAATCTTTAATTGTTACGGCGTTTACTTTGCGGAAATCTATACAGAATCTGGGTTCGCCAGTCTTCTTCTGTACCAAGACGACGGGAGAACTCCACGGACTGTGGCTCGGTTCAATAACATCTTCGGCCAACATCTTGTCCACTTCCTGGTCAATCACTTCTTGACGTTTTGGATTACACGGATAATACCGTTGTTTAATGGGAACGGTATCGGGCTGGATGCGTATTACGTGTTCTACCTGACTGGTTCGACCTGGTACGCGGGAGAATTTGGTCATTTCGGTTTGAAGGAATTCGTCCAATCGGCGCTGGTCTTCCTCCGTCGTTACCGTGGCGATCGCCTGTGCTGCGGAGGTGAGTACTTTATTTTGTGTCGTAGCATACCTTACTTCATGTTTTCCAATGTCTACGATTGCATTCATCTGTTTTAGGGCGTCCATCCCTAAGATCACGTCATACGTATTCTTTGGCATCACCACGAAGGATACTAACCATGTATTCTTGCCCGACGCTATGGATACGCTTGCTCTAGCTTGGGATTCGACGACATCACCACTGGCTAACGATATCTTCGTCTTGGAATGTTGTACACATCGTACTCCTGGTTTTGGTAAGCGATTCAACAAACTTTGGCTCATGCACGAAGATGTTGCGCCCGTATCTACGAGTGCATCGACGCTTATACTGGCAATGTCTATTTTCAGCCAGATCCGGTTATCGGGGCGTTTTGATAGCACGGCGGTTTCCATGCTGGAACGGGTGCGATTATGCTCTGAACGTCTCAGCCCCGTGAGGCGCCCAGATTGGCGTTTCCCGGACATCTACAGTCTTTGCTTGCGATATCCCGTAATCCACATCTAGAACAGAATAAAACTGGGCGATTTCGACAGCCTACCCTGGTATGTCCTGTTTGACTACATCGCCAGCACCTTTTACTGGGATTGGTCAAACGATTCGGTCCTTCGATTGCAGGAGCTCTCGGTGCTGTATCGGTAGAAGCCTGCAGGTCCGCTGTCTGTTGCTGGGTACGTCCGCTGGCCGTACCGGAATTGTGGGTACCTTGCCGTCGCTGTCCAGATCTCTGGTCTTTCGTGGAGCTAGAAGCTTCACCTGGATGTGTTTCCTTTTCCTTCTGTATCTGCTCATATTCGGCGGCTAAAGTTGCCAGCTCCTTCAACGTGGTGAAGGTACTTCTTCGGGCGTAGAGTTTATATTCTGGACGTGCATTTCGGTAAATACGCTCTAACTTGTCAGCATCGCTCATATCTTTGCCACGTCGAACGAGGGTTAAAATTGCGGTGAGATAGTCTTGAAAAGACTCTTTCGGACGCTGATAACGGGAACGAAGTTCTTCTTCAATCAAATAATCATATCGTGGAGGTAAATATTGCATTTTGAAATCGTTTATAAACTCATCCCAATTTGACCAGTATTCTTTGTTGTTTCGGTACCATAAAAGTGCATTACCTCGAAACAACAACGGAAGCGTTTTTAATAAATCATTACCTGTTAAATCGTAGCATTCGCGTAATTCTCTAATCCTTTCTAGGAATGATATACCATCTCCAATACCATCGTAATTCAAACCCCATTTTCGGACTTTTTCGCAGAGAGATATCTTCGTATCAGCGGTAGCCTGATTTGTAATAGGCGGTGTCGGAGATGCTGAGCGGGACGTTTGCGGTGGATTTGCCTTCAGAAACGTACTAAGTCTCTTCCTGAGCTCATCAACGGTACCAGTAGTACTTAAATCTACTCCTTCTAAAATTTTCATTAATTTTTCTTTAGGAACAGAATAAATCCAGGATACAGCAGTCGTCGGTGCTTTCAAAGGCATCTGAAAAGTTTCTTCCGTGTCGGACATGTTAGCGGAGAAAAGGAAGAAATTTATCAGAAGAAATTAATGTATTTATTGAAATATACTATGTATAAATTAATAAAGAATTTTGCTGCTTGTCTGATTACTTTCTTGAAATTAAAACAAAATAGTCATCAACTAACGGGAAATACAGTAAAAATAAATCTGGAATCGGTATGAGATGATTAATTAAAGTGTGTCCCTGCTCGGGCGCCAGTTAATTTGCAACGTTACTTTCTTTTTCCATTGATCATTAATTTGTCGGGAATTAAAAAATTTGTAAATTAGCTTCTGGACCGTACGCCACTGGTCGCTTTGCTTGTCGGTGATCGATATTATCGATTTCGCTTGCGCCTTCGTTCACTGAAGATCCGGGCTGCGGCGCTGTTTCACAACTTGACGTTTGACATACGAAGTTTGTTTACGAATGTATCAAAATCAGATTAATGAGCGAGAAAAATACTTTAAAAGTGTCAGTAACGTCGAATTAACAAATTATAACCGCGGGGTAGCGGAATAAAAGAAAGGTAGGTTCATTATATACATATATTTACATTAAAATTCAGATGAATAACATTTTCCAGATGACAGATACAAATACCAGTAATCAGAAAAAAACAATCAAAGCAATAATCGGATATAAAATAACAAGTGTCGGTTTGTACAGAGAAAAAAATATCAGGTTATCAATGGCAAATATACAAATACATAATATTTACAGAAAGCGTGAGAAATAAATCTTACGTTGGATGTATACCAGGTCCTTCGGCAGTTGCTGTGAACAATTCAAAATCTTTTAGTTGACATGCGGATACATAAAATAATAATCAGGCAAAAAATATATACAGGTACGTAATAAGTAAAATAATAAATGTCTCCGATATCGGTCTTGTGAACGGACAGATACCTGCTGGCCAATTTCTCGGCTCCGGCAAGTCAGACGGGATGGTGAACGCCAACTTTTCGGCCGCTTCACCCAGGATACTTGCTAGCCAACTTCTCGGCCTCAGCAGGTCGGATAGGATGGTGAACGCCAACTTCGTCGGCCGCTTCACCTGGAAAATACCTGTTAGCCAACTGTATCGGCCCCAACAGGTCGGAATAGGAAAAGGAATTCTCTTAATGATGAAAAATACGGCCTTTATATAGTCGGCTGGACCCGTTTTTGTTGTCTGACGTCTCCCGGAAAAACTCTGAAAAATATACACAGGTATCCAAAATATAAATATACAGGTCAATTCAAAACTATTTACAGCAAACAATATTAAATAAATTTTCGCTTCTTAAAATTTAACATTAAACTAAATAAAAATTGTTTCTGTGTACAGAGGTTCGTTACACAGTTTCAAGAAATTACGAGAAAATATCGTGTCCCGACCGACCTTACAGTTATACAACCCACATGCCACCACAGAAGTGCATACGGATGCTTCGGGTACTGGAATCGCAGGAATGATGCTGCAACTAGGTAAGGATAATAAGTTTCATTTAGTATATTGCGTTAGTAAAAAGTTATCAGAACAAGGGAAGAACTATCATTCTACCAAACTAGAGTTAATGGCTATAGTATGGTCAATAAATAGATTGCGACAGTTTTTGTTGGGGATAACTTTTAAAATAGTTACTGATTGCCAAGTCCTAGTGTATATGCATTCCAAACGAACAGTGAACCCGCAAATTGCACGCTGGTATGACTTGTTGATGGAATACAACTTCACAGTACAACATAGAGCGGGTAGTAAAATGACTCATATGGATGCTCTTAGTAGAAACGCGGTAGAACCTAATGGAAATGTAATGGACGAAATAATAGAAGATAAATTGGAAGTATTAACAATTCTAAATCAAGAAGATGAGGTTGCCATGTTCCAGAGACAGGACGAAGATATAATGAGTAAGATTACAATACTAAATAATGGAGGAACAACCATGACTCCAGACGAGCAAAATAATGTACGAGATTACGTACTCAAACATGGGATATTGTACAAAATGGAAAATGGAAGATATTTATTCATTGTACCAAAGTGTATGCGAAAGAGCATAACAATCCGTTATCACGATATGTCAGGACATTTTTCTACGGAGAAGACAATACGAAAGATAAAAGAATTTTACTGGTTTAAAAACATGAAACGCTACGTGAAGACTCATATCAAGCTATGTTTAAATTGCATATTACACAAAGTGCCTAGTGGAAAGAAAGTAGGACTACTAAATCCTATTCCGCCGGGGCGTAGACCATTTTAGGTGATCCATATTGATCACGTTGGCCCATTCCTAATCAGCACAAGGAAAAATTCATTTATACTGACTTTAATTGATAATTTTACGCGATATCTACTATTATATGCAGTAAAAGGAACGACGACTAAAGAAACTGTGAAATGTTTACAAAAATTCATTAATAACTTTGGATTACCGGAAAGGATCATCAGTGACAGAGGTACCGCATTTACAAGTAGAGAAATGGCAGAGTTTATGGAATCTAATGGGATTCAACACACATTAAACAGTACAAAACATCCGCAAGCCAATGGTATGGTTGAACGAGCACACCGAACCATTGTACCAAGAATTTCCATGAAAATGAAGAGCGTTGATGATCCAAATTGGGATAAATATTTAGACGAAGTTGCTAGAGAATATAATAGCACCGAAACGAAGTCGACTGGACGAGCTCCGTTCGAATTACTACACGGCTACAAAACAAGGTTTACAGATGGAATACTACGCGTTGTTGAAGACCAACCCATTGAACAAGAGGGCATAGAGCAAATGCAAGACGAGGCTAGAGCAAACATACATGCGTACCAACAGCAATATAAGCAACAATACGACAAACGTCATTGTCTCGCACCTAGTTACGAGGTAGGTGAAATAGTTTTTATGCGAAGTAGCAGTAACTAGGGACGACCGACAAAAACAGACCCTAAATATAGAGGTCCGTTAGTAATAGTGCAAGTTTTACCTTCGGATACATACAAGGTAAGCAATCTAGTATCAGATGGTTACCGCAAATACATAACTACTGCTCATGTAAGCCAACTCAAAGGGTGGAAATGTGTGAAGGAGGAAGAAAAGGAACCCGATTCAGATGGAAGAATAGAATCCGAAACAGAACACGTGGAAGAGGAACTCAGACAAGACAATACAGAGGAAGAACTACCGAAACGCAAGATAATTCAGCCAAGCTATTTAGACGATTATGAATTATAATTATAACTTTTATACTTACTTTACTTACCTATTACGTTTTATTTTTATCATTTGTAATATTGTTTAACAAAATTATTGTCAAATGGCCGAATGTAAGGATTAACATACTGTAAACATGTAACTATATTCACGATAGAAAAAAAGAGTCGAGCGGGAAGGGAGAACGCGAGAAGGTGAAGAAGCGAACGTTGTACCTATGTGAGCACAGACTATCCTTACTATAGATGCGTCTCTTAATGCTATACTTTCAAAACAACATATAGTGCCGTCTACCGGCCTGGAAGGAAGTAAATTTAAATATGCGACTAACCCTTAATATTAATCGTCTTTTAATCAACTCAAAACAACACCACTATTTTACCTGGAAATTAATGAATATACACTGCACTTGTAACTAATCTGTTTCTTTATTAAATAAAAACTAAAAAATACAATAAATTTAACAAACAGAAAACCAACCACTCTAGAACATACAATTCTGAAACTATTGCCTTTTCCTATACTTTTTTTCGGCATGTTCTCTTGCGTGTTTAAATATTTGTGGTGCATTTATGGGCATTGGTCGCAAATCCGTACCTCTTAGCAGGCAATTTACTTGCTTTATATAATTAAGGACAATTACTTTGATCAAGAGCTGAAACCTTGGTTTTTGTAATTGATTTGCATGAATGCATACTGTGGTAAATTCAAATTTAACATGTTCCAACGGGTCGATGGCCGAGTGGTTAGGCGGCTGACTATTGTTGTGAGAGAACGATAGGTGCCGGGGTTCAATTCTCTGGAGGGACACATTTTTTCAGAGAGTTTAATCCCGGATCGACTTGCCATTCGTTGTTGGGAGCAAAGTGATTAACAGCGCGGCATCATAAAAGGCGATATGATGCTGTCACAAAGCCATTTAAACACAACTTACACACACTAAAACTACACCGCAAGAGTTGCAGTGATAGCCAGACAAGTAATACAGCTTACGGAGTCACTGCAACTAAGCACCCACCACACATTAAAAAAAAAAAAAAAAATTAACAGTACAGACAATTAACTTAAATAAATTACTTTGATGTAACTTCGAGGCACATATAAATTTTATAATACATGACGCTTGGTTTATATATTGATAAAACGTATTATTTACGTATTGCAAACGCTTTGTTTGTCGATACTCCTTCAATTTTGTAAATATTGAAATTTCCAACGGTTCTGCTTCTACACTTACAATATTATTACTACACGTAGTACAATTAAATTTTGGCAGTATCTTTTTAACAATGTAACCAGATATATAATATAGCACGTTTTGCTCAATTATACTGATGTTCGACATCAAATCACCTATGGGAAGTGGATACACTGTTGCTTGTTCCTGCGGCAAAACATCCTGAAACAATAACAAATATCAGATATACAATTGCAGTTTTGTGTATTCTTAAAATGTATATCATATGATGGAGTATCACTGGACTGCTGTTAGGGCTTTCTTTTCTGAGAATATGAAGTAGCATTGATTTATGTAGAGTACATATTTTATGGACAGTAAATTTGGGAAATTGAAAGATTACACAAGTTACTAAAAACTAAGTGTATACAATTTTGTGATTGTTACCTGTGTCAAGAATTGCTGTAACGTCATAAGTATCGCAGATTTATAATTTTCGCAGTTAATTCCTATAGAATGCGGTGATGTTAAGTTGTTTACAAGCAAACTCTTATAGAAAGGCGTAAATGCTCCGCAACTAGGGTTTGACGAATCCCCCGTTGACGAATCTGGCCAAAAAGTTTTCCAACGGGACCTGGTTAAACGTGCGTGGCATCATATATTTGGCACCAGTTTTCATTAAAATCTCATAAATTCTTTTCATATTTTTTAATGTAAAAATAAAATTTTTAAGAGAAGGTGTGTTTGGTGTCTGAAATTTCATTGTTTCCAATATTTTTATGGCGTGACTCCAAAATTCAATGTGAGGACTGTTGCTGTGAACTGCACAACGCAATTCTTTCCCTCGTGTGTTAAATATTGCGCTCCCATTAACGCTATCAAACAGGCTATCCAAAAATTCACACACTTTTGCTGTATCTACTGCCTCTGGCCGAAGAGATATTTCTTGATCGTTAATATTTACAGCAAGTCCTAAAAATATAAATATTGTTAACGTGGTCGAGAAATAAACATAGTCAATATATATATATGTTTAATTAACAAAGAAAGTAACATATAATAGTGAATATAGAAATTACCGACGCGACTCCTCACACGCTGCCTTCAATACTGCTCTTTGCACATGCGCACCTTCAACAATATTGTATTTCTACATAGTTCTACAGTCTTAAGAGACACAACACACCTGATAACGCTAACACATTTATTGCTACAGCTACACTCTTACTAAATATTTGTGTACAATGTGAGACCTTCATTTTATTTAAAATCTTCTCGTTAATATGTTTCTCTGTAACTCGAGGCATCATTCTTAAACTGCCTAGATATGGATCTAGCTTGTATGCTGTGCTAATATCAGACCACCTGGCGGTTCTACTAACACCTTCATAAAAAAACTTTAATTCTGATTTTATTAAATTATTCCTTATCCCTTTTAACATATGAGGACAGTCAAACAATGGCACTACCACTTGGTCATTAACTTCAAAGATATTTTCTTCCATTCTAACAGATTGTCTTAAATACTTTGCTTTTGTGTCTGCTATTAAATGTTTTATTGCAGCTTCATTATTTCTACCTTGATCACAGACAGTAGCTACAACTTTTAAACCATTTTCACTGCATTTTTTAACTATTAATTTTATAATATACATTATGTCATTGAAATTGGTTGCACCATTAACAAAATGATAGAAAATGGGTTGTTTCCACTTCTTCTGGATTCCTCTTAACATGAAAACCTATAGCACACTCTTTAGCGTTAATACTTGACATTATTTACACCTTTTTACCTGGACAGAAGTAGCAATTTTATCTGATCTTTTATACCCAAAGTCCTCTAAACCTTCAACTAAATCCTCTGTTGCATTATAGGAAAGCATAGATGCTATATGCATTTCATCAAACATTAACAAACAGAATCTGTCTAATTCCGTTTTAAAATTTTCATTTTTCACCATTTCAAAAAATGTTTCATTTAGCCCTGGTTTTATTGTTACTCTTCTTAACACGTTCGCTACCACGGGTTAAAATGGTATTTGTCACCACAGACTAATTTTTTTTTTGCCATATTTTTATTTGTAAATCAAGATTTATGTAGATTTTAGTCATTATAGGGTAAGAATGCACTTCCTGAGAAATTTCTGAGCATTTCTGATCTGGCTCATATATGAGACGTCGGTCTATTACACGACCTGGCTTGTGACCGAGCGAAGAATAGACCAAGTGTCTCATATATAAGACATCGCAAAAGAGAACACTATGCAAAGTACAAAATATATTTTCATCAAAAAACCAAGAGAACAATGCTAAATATCAAAAAACAACAACAACAGTCAAATTCTTTGGTGAAAAACAAATCACACAAATACTCAAAGAAAGTACAAAACAAGGTACAAACTAAATTTCAAATTCTTTGGTGAAAAGTAAAGCACGTAAAAAATCAAAAATCAAAGAAAAACACTGGAAAGGATACTTCTTAGTTTTTAGAGCCTTCATGGTACTCCTGGAAACAATTGTCGACGCAAAGGCCAATCATATGCCCGTCTTTATCCTTGCAAATCTCACAAACGAAGAAAGTCTGTGTTCTCTTTTTGGTTGCAGAGCATACTCTGCATCTTTTCCGTTTATCCTGTTTTTTTGGATAATGCTGCTTTCCTGGAGTAATTTTGACATTTTCCTGGGCTTGTTGTAAGAACTCAATTACAATAAGTTCTCTAAACTGAATGAACGACAGCTTCTTTCGATTTAATTGGTTGTACAGGTGTGTTGCGTTCCATAGGCATATGTCCACAAAATGGAAAAACACCTTCAGGTACCACCTGACAGTTTTCCTGGGAGTGGTGTAATAGGATAACATCTGGTCACTTCTGTCAACTCCAGACATATTCTTGTTATAGTCTATCACCACGGTTGGCTTCATCTTCTTTTTCCTCGCTTATTGACAGCTTCTTCAACGTCCAGTTTATGTAAGGTCGATATAAGAAGAACTTCCCGTTTATCCTTTCACTTTAAAACCATGACATTCCCCTTCCTCTGAAACGTCATTTCTCCTTTGCGCAGTTTACACGAAATAACTTTCTTAGGGTTCCCTTTTCGATTATTTCTCAGAGTTCCTACCACATGAGTCTTACGCTCATGTAGAAACTCTGCCAGCTTCACACTATTGTAGTAATTGTCCATGTACAACGTGTGACCCTTATCAAGGTATGGCTCGCATAGTTTGGTAACCACTGAGTGGGCATGACCTGCATCCCCGTCAACTGTTCCTTTTCCGGTGTATACTAAACAGTCAAGTATATATCCATCAGGAGTGCAAAGTTCATACAGCTTTATTCCATATTTTGCACTCTTGTTTGGAATATACTGACGGAATATTAATCGCCCACGCCAAAGTAATAGGGCTTCATCAAGGCTAATATCTTTGCCGGGATAATACACTTTCTGTATGTTTCCTCTAACGTGCTCCACAACCTGTTCGATTTTGTGCAAACGGGATGTTTTTTCATCTTCTCTCTTGTAAAAACACAAACACCTCAAAATCTGTTCAAACCTGTTTCTTGACATTGTTCTTCCGAATACTGGATGGGCATAGAGTGGCTGAGTATTCCAGTAGCACTTGATGCTGGGCATTTTTATTTGTCCCATTAGAATGCAAAGTCCAATAAAACGGCGGAACTCTTCAGAAGAAAGTGGCTTCCACCTGTTCATTGTAGAATGTTTTGGCAACACGTTTCCCACAATCTCCATTGCCCGAAGATTAGCCCAGTCGCATATTTTCCCGATGAGAGTGTCATCGAACAGAAGCCCAAATATCTTAAATGCGGGAGTATCGGCCGGAATATTCACTTTTATACCTTCAATTCCCGTAAAGTCATAGATTTTTGGTTCCTCGTTGACCTCTGTCCAGCATGAAACATCTTCGGTCGTGGCTAGCCTTTCGTTGACTGGTGGATTGTATAAATCGTTTTCATTGCTAATGCTAACATCCAAATATTCGTGCTCTTCATCACGCACTACACCATTTTCATCGCTGGAGTCCGATTCGGATGATGGATGATAACTACTGCCAGAGTCTTGAAACGGTTCTTCAGGCGTTTCCTCACCACTTGATTCGTTCATAATTGCATCGGCCTCAGCTTGTAGCTCATCTTCTTTCAGATAACGTGACATCGTGCAGAATACCTACAATTTAATTTTTATGAGATCTTGAATATTACTTTGCTTACATTCAGATAATACCAATAACACGATATTCTTTCAAAGAACGTAATCATAAGTACCTAAAAAACAGGTGTTCTAATAACATAACCTATATGTTTGAAAAATCGTTATTTGATCTGTATTTATGCCTATTCAGCGTGAAATTTTGTTCGTGAAGATGTGTGGCATGACCTACAGTCAAATAATAATTGCTTTATGAAATAAAACCACTAACATAATGAAAAATCATGGAGCCAAACCAACGCACGTGTTGTCACATAAACATAACCACCAAAACTACATTTTTAATTTTTATCCGAGACCAAGCGACTCAGATATTTGTTGGACCTATCCGCAGACGGTGTCAAAATTTCAAGCCGCTATCTGCAGACCAAACAATTTATACATCCATTAAGTATGATGAAGCACCTGGCCCACATGTGAGACGTTGGTCTCTGACAGGAATCGCTGAGGCTCATATATGAGCCGGCTGGTAGCGAACGTGTTAATAATTTGTTAATAGTTCGATAAGAAGGTAGAGCGAAAATATTAGACAAAAATTTATAGCCTCTTCTTCCTGTTTGTTTGAACAGTGCCAGAGCTAAAACTTTATCATCCATAGTGAACCTATGTCCTTTCACTTTTCTACCTCTATTTTTTATCTGGCATTCAAAAAATCTTGCAGAGATCCTGTCCATATCTGAAACCATTTTGGAAAATGCTTGTAACTGTGAGTATTTTGTTGCTCGATTGAGCCTTTGCTTCAATGACAGTTTCTGCCTATGAGAGCGCATTGCTATCTTTTTAAAATAATTTGCTTGTTTGTACAACCATTTGGCTTTTGGACTTAAATCTTTCTGACGTGTTCACACATTCACTGATGACAAGAGGCTTTGTCTATGCTTAGCAGATCGTCTAGTGCACATATCTCCTTGCGTTACAGGTGTAACACGTATTCCGCTTACTCCTTCACTTGGATCTTGCATTTCTATAACATGTTCATTTCAATCTTCAAGATATACATATACATAACTACTATAGATTATACATACCAATTGTAGGAGTACATGTATGCTCTAAATGCTCACGGCTTGAGACTCTAGCTTGAAAACAGTGTGTAATTGATGAGTCTGTCCCACTAGTCGCACTAGTGCTAGGTAAAGAAATAGATATGGAAGATTCGGTTCGATCTAGCTCACCTATTAAAAAAGCAATAATTATACAAATATTACTCGTTGCATAATAAGATTTCTCTATACCTGGTAGATGCAGTTTTGGATATGCAGATCGTACTAATCTATGGTTTGGTCCAAAATCTGTTGTTATAAAATGTTTACTACACACTCGACAATTCTGATAAATTTTAAGGTAACTATATTGCTTACATAAACGATTATTATTACATAAGTAAATCCACTTCTTAAATAATGTAATGTTCTTTTCCGGATTAGGAAAGCGGTGTTTACTTTCCACACTGCCATAGCAGTTACTTACTGCACATGCAATACCCACCATGATCGAATTCCTACTATATTAACAACAACACTAGGCAAAACCAAATAAAAGGTATATAAAAACTATAATATAATACGTCTAAACGTCTAATACGTGTAAAAACTTAAAATTACAAATGTAAACAATAAACGGATAATGGCTATGGGAATTACCTAACTACCTAAGATAGAAGGGATATGTGGTTTCCTGTATAACGCGGCAATTTTAAAATCCATACAACATGCCATCTATCGGTGCGGAAGAAACTATGAAAAACCTGGGACTCCCCTTGTAGACCATGAGCCTACACCTACCTATGTGAGATTATATGAGTTTGTTATTAAACATTTTATATAAAAGAGAAGTGTTTTATTGTGAGAATAGAGTAGAGATAACAGTAGCAACATGTGCAAGCTAGGGAACGTATAAAGAAGACAATTTTTTGAGCGAAATCGCGTTTTCAAATTCTATCGATGATTAAGAAATATCAGGACACGATAAAATTGTCTCAACATCTAGGTATGCTGTAATACTTTATCTATTTATTACAGGTACTCTATTATCAAATTTATCGCCTTCAGTTAAACCAACAACCTACCTGTAACCAATTTAATCAAATACAAAACCGGAAGTAACATCTTCCGATAAATTCCGTCAATTATTGGTTATGTTTATCATATTCAATTTGTCAGCACGCGCGTAGCGGCCTAAAAGCCAACAAAACTTACATTATGTGCGCATGCTTCTCCTAACATTTCAAGATTCTCCTACAAATTTCCGAGAGAGTAAAGTTCTCACGATTCGTAAGAGAAGTGAAACTTCACAAACAAGAATAGCAAATTCTAATGTCAGGAGAAACACGCCCACTATTCTCATCATATGACCATTCTCTCGAATTGGAGAATAGGGGTCCTGATCGCTACTGACATCATCGTGTTCCGTTGAACGGTCCGCTCTAAATAAACCGCTACCTGCTTGTTCTAACCTCACTTTTATGTTTGTGGTTATTGGTGGTTGTCGAATAGGTGAGTGTTGTTGAGTAATGTTTCGTACATAAAAGATAAAAGTTGTGTTAAGTGGTGCAAGTAGCTGCATATAGTGCACTTCTATTTAAAAAATGGTAGAAGCTATCTTAACACTTTAACGACCGGGCAAATAAGGCAAAGCTTTAGGTATGGACCAGATACATTTTATTTCAAAAACTGTTTTAATAATGTGTGTACAACATAAACAACTCATTTTTAACAAAAATTAAAAATATTTTCTATAAATTTATTGTGTGTCAATTTTTGGTACACGCGGTCCTGTAGTGAACCTAAGTCGGTTTGACTTTGTACGTGCCCATGTGTACCAAATTTGGACACGGCACTTTTTTAATGAAACAGTATGAGAAGCAAAAAAACATTTGTTACATATAAAATTATTAATGTTTTTGCATGGAATGCATGTTGTGGACACCTTTTTGGCACTTGTCATAGCCTCTGCCCGTCCAAAGTTTTTGGCAATGTCTCTATAGCACGATGAACACCTTCCACGTTGCTTTATATCTTTGAGACAGTGGTTAGCTTCTGTTCGTACTGTCGGGTTATCTAATTTAATCAAAGCCAATACCAGTTCTTCACGAAATTGTGTGATAGACATCTTCTTCCTTGTGACTTGAGTAAAAAGGAGATGGGCATTTACAACTACCGTGTTTGTTAACAACTCAAAAATAATTTTACGGTACCACTTGATCCCTATAAATAAACAAATGATATTGTTACTCTTGGTTTTCACAAAAATGATTTACTTCACAAACCTTTTCGAATGGTAGATGCATATCGGTGATTATGTTCTAACTGTTACTTATTTTATTAAAAAATTTTGAATTCTATAATTAAACTTTTTTGTTTCTTTATGCATATTATTACTCTATCTTATTGTAAGAATGAAAGTGCGAGAGGATTTCGCTACAACTTCAAAATATTCAGAATCAGAATCATACTTCAAATTTTCCATGCCACGGTACTGACTCATTCATCCACGGTACTGACATAAAATGAATTTGGTAGACATTCTTTAGGAAAATTATTAAATTTATTTATGAATTGTATTATAACATTTTGGAACTCCTTTGTACTAATTATTTAACACTTCAATAATTCGTACTATAGTCATAAGTCATTTATAACAAATGATACACTGAGGCAAGTACTGCGTTATGAGATAAAACATTTTTTTATTGCGGTACTGTGTCGTTGGACCATCACTCATAATATGTAATTTTTTTATTTCTGGATTTGCTATAAGATAAATGTCAAGTATTTTTTTTATGTGAATAATTATAGCAGAAGGATCATGTCTGAGTGATTTTGATAAAGTAGCAAACCCTTGCGAAAAATTTGAAGTATAAACCATGCCAGTGTGTAAAGTACATTGTACTCTACTAGCCCCAAAGTGTACTGATTGAACTTCTGTTTCATATTTACATGAATAATTTTCACTGAAGTCAATAAGTAATCCTAACTCATTGCTTTGTAGGAACTGAGTTATTTTTTTCATGGAGTTTTTTTGATGAGTGATTCTGTATTCATGAGCTATGAATAAATTTAACTCATGTTCAAAACGATTAATTGCTTGTTCTATCGTACATGCATTTTTTTTTTTAATAGTAGTTTTAACCGTTATTGGTTTTTTGTTTTTTCATTCATTCTTTCTTCCGAAGATACTTCCCATTTCATGTAGAACATTTTATCATTAAAATTAGTATCGTTCAGATTAAATTCTAATTTTTTAAATTTACATTTCTCGCATGTTTTTGACAGACATAGCTCAGAATTACTATCACATTAGAGACTGCTCAAAATTTTATATGAAGTATTTTCTGTCAATATCTTATGACTATGAAAAGCTTGTATTAGCAAAGAGAAATTTTCATGAGTAAAGCACGCACATGTATTTCTATTAGTGATCTTCGGTTCAATACAATACCTCGGGCGTAAATTTGCGAATGTTGAGTAGCTGATGCGATAAGTACTTTGAGAACAAAATTTTGCATGTAAATCTTTTATAGTTGCATTCATATAGCGCTTGATTATTTGTTTACCATTTATTTTAATACAAGCTTTTTTATCGGGAATTATCTTACTATTTTCATCATAAAAACGTTTCACTTGATCTTGAATAAAAATTTGATTTCTTTTCTTATTCCTAACATATTCCAGTGGATTATTACTTCTATGAACTCTTGAAGGAATAATAGGGGCAACATTTTTTCTAACAGCAGAGAGATGACGATATTTTTTTACAATTTTTCCGCTTAATGCTCTTCCCAATATATGCTTAAATTTCAAACTTTTCGTGTCTCGATAGGATGATTGTATTTGTCGTACCATAACTTCATGAAACAGCAATGTTTTGCGAACTTCAGGGTCCACATTTCTCCCTTTCAACAGCCTGTCAACTTTAGATTTATGCGATGTGGAGTCAGGCTTCTTGATTTTCAAACGTTGCAATTTTTTATATAAGCTATTCATTTTCATTCAGAGAGTTTTGTTATCGTTCAATAATTTTTTGTTGTCTCTAAAACATTTGCGTAAATTCTTTTGTACTCGTTTCTTCCCTAATTTAGCTTGCTTTGATTCCGAATTATTATTGATATCATCTTCAGTTTTTTCCAATTCAATTACTACTTTTCGTCGTGCCCGTGAGTTTTTTTGCATAAATTTTGTTGTTTACGACGATCTCGCTTTTCTCGATCTGATAACTGATGAATTAGTTTGAGTTTTCCTTCTTTTTTCCTTCTTTCATTTCTTTCTCTTTCTTTTTGACAGTAATTTTTGTAAGCCTCTGGATCATTTCGTATTTTTTGTCTTCTTAATCTTTCTGCATTACGTTTTTGCTCCAAACGACGTTTTTGAACTTCAGTATTAATCTTGTTTCTACACTTTCCTGTTTTCGTCGATGATAATTGTTGATTTTTAAGACATTTTTCGTCAATAGTTTGAGGCAGTTTTCTTTTACGTAGTATTGGAGCCATCTTCAATAAAAACATTTATAATTAACTATTAAAATCAATTTATCAGCGCACTTGGACCCTCGAATAGCGAATCTTCAAATAGCATGGAATACGGCCCTGTTTCTTTGTCAAGCGCTTGACCTTGAAGCGAAGATCCATAAGAATATACAGTATGTCTAGGGCTATCCCGTTCAGAAAGAAAAGAGAAAGAAGAGCTGCCGCTACGATAAAGTGTTTTAAAACCGCACCACTCTACATCTATCTCTTTTCTTTCTGACCGTGCTTGCGCTAGACGTACGGTATACCCTCTCAATAGCGAGCAGACCCCCGAATTTCTTATTATTTGAAGCTCCGAGTGTAATTAAATATATTTATATTATTATTTAACATGGTACTGACAGCCACGGTACTGACATTTTGAATTTAAATAGCAACTATAATCTTTTGATTATGAATTTGATGATATCCAATTATAGTGTGATTTAAGCTAGTATAATAAGTACAGAAATTCATTATTTATGATAAAAAAAAAACAATAGTTAGTTAAGTTTATCAATACCACGGTACTGACGAATAAATTTATGACATACCTTTTTGAAAATTGAGTTTTAAAATTACGCAAACTCGTTGCACTATTTCATCTGCGTGACGTTTAAAAACATAACTCAGTTGACGTCCTTTCTATTGGATGACTAGCTGTTTCATTAGTTTCGAGGTAGATGGCGCACGAGTCAGAAACATTTAAATTGAAAAATTCGCATTAATCTGAGGACAAAAGTTATTAAGCCGAAATTCAATATTAAATTGATATATTGGAAGAAAATTCGTCAACTTCTTTAAGTTTGATAATATACATTAAGATTCATCGGTTAACTAGTTTGAATTATTTAGTGCGACAAAAAAAATAATCAATTTATAGGTAAATCCTAGCAATAGACATGACACGGTACTGACATTTAAGTGATGTACTGCAAGTTTTCTCTGGACTGAAACTTATATTATACAAAGAAAAGTAATGGAATATGTTTATAATGATCGCATTGATAAAAAAATTACATAAATTATTTGATAATGTATAACCAGCAAGAGTAAACAATACAGGACATAAAAAATCACAGTTAGAATAGAATCAGCCATATGCTGCTTTCTGGTCAGAGACATCAATGAAAGATTTAATTTTATTATGTTCCAGTATAGTGGAAGGTTTTTTCACAGTGCCTCTTCTCGTAACAACATCTTGCATTTCTGGAACATCTTTAGTAGTCAGGAACAAAACATCTCTTTTGTCCCTCCATTTGCCTACAATTACGTTTGTATTGCTCTGCATTGCAGTCATTTCTTCTCTTTTTAACTTAGCTGATACAACAGGTGTCGGATTAAATTTTCTTTTGGATCGTAGAGTTCCAATTAAGTGAGTACTAGCTGTATTTAGTTCGTGAACGAGAGAAACACTTGTATAAAAATTGTCAGTTATCAGTGTTCTGCCACTATTTAGTAAAGGTGCCATAAGTTCCATTACCACATCTGTTGCAACAGTGGTAGTTCCTGATCTAGTTGATTTTCCCCCATATAATTTTACTGTATAAGTATAACCACCATCAACACATAGTTTGTATAATTTGAGACCATATCTAAGACGTTTATTGGGGATATATTGACGGAATCCAAGTCTACCACGAAATGGAATCATGCTCTCATCGATACATACATTTTCTTGCGGAACACACCATTTTTGAAAGTTTGTATTCATTAATTCAATAAATGCACTTACTTTGTACAACTTATCTTCTTTATTGTAGTTTTCATTGTCGGAAACATGAAGGAAATGGAGAATAGATTCAAATCTATTTCTGCTCATTCCACATTGGGCGGTAATAAAATTTTTATAGCAAAGGTTGTTGCTCCAGTAGTCGCGTAATTTGGGTTTTTTGTCTAGGCCCATCCAAAGAATCAAACCTAAAAAATATTTTAGCTCCGTACACGTTAAGTTTTTCCAATTCGCAATCAAAAAATGCTTTGTAATTTTTTCGTCAATGATACCCTCAATTAATTTTTGATGATAGTATTTATTTGATTCCTGAACAAGCAGATCTATAATATTTTGATCAGCGAATAGATAATAAAAATCAAGCGGTGTAGTTTGTGTTCTTAGATGTGTAGCAACAGCAATATCGTCTACTGGGTTAAATGTAAATTTGTTCAGTTTCGGGCGATTTGTTGTCTGCCACTTAATGTTTGCATCTGGTGTATTATGTGCATTATTAGCAGCTAAATCAGAATCAGTAGTATCTGGTTCTACGTAACTGGACTCATAACCATCTAACATAACCTCTTCTTCAATATATCTACTTGTTGATGGAGTTGGCTCTGATGATGGTATTATATTGGATGTTTTCAACTTTTTAGACTTATCTGCATAAACGTTTTTTCCTTTTCTTTTATGTACCAAGCCACAGTCATTATCATCAGAATCAATTTCACTATCTTCTGGGTTATAATTTTTATCGTACAAACTATAATCGCTATTTTCTAATATTTCTTCCAGTTCCTTTTGTGCTAAACCTTTTCTTGCCATTATTAAGTCAATATTATAACGATAAAATCAATAATATACAGGTAGAATCTGTGGTAACCGAATGACAGGAGAACGCAGCCATGTTTCCCCACCATTTTCTCGGCAGACACCGATATAGACGTGTGACCAGTTGACAGTGACAGTAGAACTTCGACATATGCGTCAGCCAATTTCAATTCACAATCAATGAATAATAATTTAAGGTTAATCCAAATATGATTAAGTAGCCAGGCATTTTACGCAATTATGTTAAAGAAAATAATATGCTACGAGAGAAAATAAAAACTATTCTTCGATGAAATAACGATTATGCTCAATAATCGAATAATAAGTTAAAGATAGCGAATTCTCAAAAATAGAACAAGGAAGGTCTTTGTTCTATTTTTGAGAATTCGCTGGCAAAAAAAATAATTAGTCAGGATTCAAGAAAAAGAAATTAAATAAATAAATAATCAGATGTACACCTGATTATTGTACATTGATGGGTGATGAGGCCGAGCATTGGCGAAGGTTAAGCCTGTAATGCTCAGTCATAGTAAAATAAAAAAATTAGGAAAAAACATTCTGTTTATTTATTACTTGACCTAATTATAGAAAATTACATAGGTATAAATTAAATAAATGGTTCAAAAATACCGCCTCCCTTAAATAAACAAAACCCTAATCTGTTGTAAAAGTTAGTTTTTACATTATACAGCATTTCTGGTGTGATATTATTAGAAGTATTTGTAATAGCATTTTTTAATTCCTCTATGGTATTTGGTCTGATATCTGCGTGCGCGTAAATGGACTCCTTTAAATATCCCCAATAAAAAAAATCTAAGGGAGACAAATCGGGCGAACGGGGTGGCCACGATATTTCTTGCGAATAGGTTCCAATCCAACGATTTTGAAATACACGATTCAAAAAGCCCGAGTGACTGCAGCGTTGTGGGCTGGGCAACCATCTTGTTGAAAGTAAATTCTTTGATGGTTAATGTCCGGTAGTTGTTCTATGATCGGCAAAACTTCATTTTCCAATAGAGCTAAATAACTAGCGCTAGTTAAATTGCCATTGATAAATATGGGACCTATAACCCGATTATTTAACAACCCAGCCCATACATTTACTTTCTGTTGATACTGGGTACGCGTGCTTACACTGCGAAATTCATTTCTTCTAGCCCAATACCTAACTATTGACGGGTTGTGGGATCTTACAATGGGAAATGATGACTCATCCGTAAATAAAATATTATTTAAAAAATCATCGTTGAGATTCACCATTTCCATCAACCTCTCGCAAAATTCCATTCGTCTAAATGCATCGTCGTGAAATAATTGCTGATGCTTAGACACCTTAAAACTGCTGTACGCATTACTTTTTAAAATGCGACTAACAGATGATGTTGATGTTCCCACATCATTTGCAATCTGTCGTAGCGATAAATTTGAATTATTTTCAATCGACGCACATACCAATAGCAATGTATCCGCAGATATTTTGCGTGTGGGATAGCTTTTTTTTTAATTTTTTACCATGCCAGTACGTTCAAATTTTCTAAGTAAGTCAAAAATCGTGGATACTGGCGGAATAGACCTATCTGGATATTTAACGCTAAATAAATCGCGGACCTGCTGGAAACTATTACCAGCATAATGCCATTTTAGCAATTGAAGTTTTTCTTGCTCTGTGTATTTCGGCATTATTACATTAATATGCTAATAGAGAAACTGACAGGTGACAGACTGATGACATATATACGAGCGTATCGTTATGTATATCCATGAATATGTTTTCTACAATGGTAGTGGGAGTCGACCGCTTCCCCACCCATTTGGTTACCAGAGATTCAATCTGTAGATCACAACACATGTAACACAACTTACAACACAATGTCAAAATCAAAATATTTTCATAACCTCAAAACTCGTCTATGAATCAAATAAGTTATGACCTGATGCAAATAGGTATTTACCGAGACCCAGCCGAATTGTTCTGCCAAGCCATTTAAATGTAGCTGTGCACCTCACACGGCCGCAGTCGAAAATACAACAGCATAATCTGTGCCCAAATATGACTACACGGTCTGGCATAAAACTTTGCTGTGCCCCAATTTGGTGCACATGGTCGTTAAAGTGTTAAATGAATTCATGGATGAGTATGCAGATATGAATGTTGTTGGGTTTCATGCAAGAAATCCCGAAGTTGTTTTCAGCTATTTTAAGATAATGAAGTTTTTCATTTGTATTGTAGCCTGTGTATGTTGTTTTTATGGTTTTTATAGGAGTTTTTACTTGGAATGTTAGATATGTTTTTTTTTAACGAGTAATATAAAAAACATAATAATAATGGTTTTAACTTAGGGACTTCTTAACAAAATTAAACAATATACTGCTCTATTATTTAATAAGGTAGTTAAGTAAACAACATAACAATATATTTCAGCAGTAATAACGAAAATAAGGAGTTATATATTCTAAAAGTCTAATCTTAAATGAAATTCTGTCATGGCAACAAACATGAATTTATTTTACATAACTTTGTAGAACTAACAAAACTTTTTCGTAGTCTTTATTATCACAGTCTTGTTCTGCTATTGATTTTCCTTCGTTTGAGACTTTTCCTCAAGTACATACCTTGTAAAATTTTCGTTTTTTTCCCGTGTAAATGTGAGCAACTATAAACTTAATATTTTCCAACTTATCTGGATTTTGCTTCAAGAATTTTTGGTATGCTGGATTAGGTAGATTATTTGCAGTTAATCTTTGATGTCCTGTTCTGTACAAATGAAAGGGAGTATAGCATCCCATCATACTATCTCTTATTTGAGGTTTTTCGGTGGTAGAAATCATGACAGATCGGCATTTTGATATGCCAAGTAGGGGAAGTCTGGGATCAGTGTTACACTTTCTTTAAAGTTGCAATAGTTAAAAATGTATATACAAATTCGCATTGTCTATTGTGTGAGCTTATGCCGTAGAATAATGCCTACATATTTTTGCTAACATTTTGCCCTTGAAAACAACAATTGCAAAAAAAAACAAAAAATGATAAATGTAACACTATTCCTTTCCCATGTGTGCAGTGTTACACATGGCAAAGGAACAGTGTGACATACCTTGTTTAAGTGATTTTTTAAATATTTATTAAAACAAAACTTTATTTAAGTATATTAACATAGAATAAATGCATAAATATATCAAAAAAACAAAACAAAAGAATACATTATTGTCAAAAATGGCACCTAAATCTTTGTTATGAGGGCTTCCGGGTTTTGACCGCGTCAAAGTAAAGTACATATATACAATAAAATAAAACAAAAATGAAAAAGAAAATTACAAAAAATATATATACAACTTACTCAAACTCGTTTCGCCACTAATGTAAGTGGCTTCTTCAGGAGCAAAACTAGGTGAAGGGCGCCAGAAGGTCACGGTAACTCGACGTGTCAACCACGCTAGAGGCGAAAACCTTCTGACTAAATCTTGTAAGTCCTATGTAAAAACGAAAATGAAAATGGTGTTGGTAGGTAGCTTCAAAAACTTAAAACATATTGTTAATTTATGTTTATTTTAGACATTCAATGCTCTTCATAAAAAATTTAAGTCACATGGAAATTTAAGAAAACATGAATTCCTTTCATCTAACGCTGTTGGCTCTGGCAAAGGTAGCTTTCTATAAACTTGTTTTTTACTAAAAACGTAATGTTCTTCAGTTCTTACAAACTTAAATGAAGGAACATGCTTATAGTACTGAACATCAGTATCATTTTCAGCCACTGACAAAATCTCTCCAACAGAAAAAAATATTGTGCCTTTAGACAAACCTTCTTTTATCACTACGAAATCGCCTTGAGACAACAGGAAATCATCACTATCAATTTCATTATCAGTATTATCACTACGATTAAATTCTTTACCGGAATATGAATCTGCATAGTCGATACTTTCATCTGAAGAGGATTCTGCGGATTCTACAAGTATTTTCTTAGTTACCTTTTTTAGTTTAGATGCCTTTGGTTTTTTCTGTTTCTTCTTTTCTCGCAATGTTAACTCTTCAACAATCTGAAGTTTCATGGGTGTATCGGTTAGTATCTTACTCTTACCTTTTCTTTTTCTCAATGCAGTTTTTCTAGCTTTCGCTTTTGGATGTGGTGTCACTTGTGCAGGTGTTATTATTTTGTTTATATTGTTGTTAGAAGTTGTAACTTTCTCTGGGTCACCATGTCTTTCCATGCTTTTTTATTTTACTTTAAAATCATAGGATGTACTTGGATTCTCTTTTTCATTATGCTTTGCTGGCGTCTTTTGTATCTGCAGTGCTGTAAGCATTTTTCTGGGTTGTTGAACGGTTAAACTTTCAACACTTTGTTCGATTTGTCGCCCGGTTTGTGAATGTGTATTTTCGGAGATATATTCATCGTTTTCCGGTTCCTCTTGGACTGCACCATCTTCTGCTTCTGAAAGGTTCCGGTCGGTCACGTATGAGCATAGGAAATCGTCTGCTGTAAAAATATGTCGGTTGATTGGCCATATTCCTGTATATTTAAAACCATTAATTATATTTTCTGGGGAGAATGCTTTGAGGTATGCTATTCCGAATAACCCTGCAATGTCATATATTGTAATTGTACGACTAGGATTTGAAATCATCCATTCATTACAGGCTATGTTATAATTAGTCTTTAGCGATTTATATACAGTCTTATCAAGCGGTTGTAGTTTTCCACTCGTGTGTGGTGGTAATGTTAAAAGTATTATTCCGTTTTTCTTGGCATATTCCAATCTACCAATAGAAATGTGTGATTCGTGATTATCCATCAATTTTACGAAATGTTTCAGGATATCGATGAAGATTACATTATTTACCCAGCCACTTTTATTTGCATTACCGCCAACACCATTGGGAGCTCCACTTAACATGTGGGGTTTAAAATTAACACGGGGAAAAATTAAATAAGGGGGCACAGTTTGGCCCGCAGCATTAATAATGCAACAAGCAGTAACTAAAACTCCACGTTCTCCAGAAGTAATTTGTCCTAGTTGTTTTTGTTCTTTGGGACCTAGTAGTTTTGGAGGATTATGCACTGTAGTTAGGGCAGTTTCATCTAAGTTATATATATATCATTTGCACTAATGTCTTTAATACGTCGATAAGCTTGCGCCAGATTATCAAAAAATTCTGTAATTTGTTTCGTTAAAAGCTGTTGCCCTCGACAAACTGGTACCCTCAGGTTTCCTAATTGATATAGAAGGATGTCGCCTTCGAAATCCGTTTAGCCAGTCTTCTCCAGCCATTTGCATTTTTTCCCATTGGGCAAGGAATGTCAAATTGTTACTTATAGCGAGTTGATATGCTAACTTTTTGGCGTCAGTTCTTGTAAACCCATGATGAAGCTTGCAAGCTTTTATTATATATTCTTTAACAAGTGCCTCGAGTTCGTCAGAAAAAAAACCTTTATTATTGTATAATTTGGTTCGTATTTAATCTCTGTGTTCTCTTGTGCATATCTCAGTTTTACAACATATCGTTTTGTGCAAATAAACTTATGTATATGCATATTAATATATATAAACATTTATGCATATATACTTATTTATTTATTTTCATATATATGAAACACATGTATAAAATAAGGAATGTACATCTATGTATGCATATTTTAATCCTAAGTCAAATAAAGCAAGTAATTATGAGCAAAACCATGTATAAATATCAAAACTTACATTTATTATTTTTATATCATAGTTGAACAAATTTAATCTTGAACTGCATTAATTGAGTTAATTTGGCGGTTTAAAAGTGTAGTTCTTCCTATCCAAATTGTCAAGGTAATCCTTTACTCCATCAACATCAAAATCAAATGGAAGATCTTGGTTAGCCAATCTCTTGTTCATATCATCAATTTCCTGTTCTATTCTCTCTTTCTCCAGGTCTCTTAGTATTTCTTTTGTTTTCTTAGTATTATGGTGAAATTGGTTAATTATCAGTGCAATTACAACAGCTATCAATGCAGCTATTACCAAAACAAAAATCAACCATTTAATCCATTTCTTTATAAGCAAATTTCTATTCGTACTTATCAAACTACTTGGAATGTATATGTTACAGTCAAAACCCGATTTTAGTTAAAACACGTTTTTACTAGTTGAAACTAGTTTTTACTGAACGCCTTTGTTACAACTAGAATTTACTGCTGTATATAGTTTAATTTTAGATAAAACTAGTTTTAACTAGACACAACCCGTTTTAACCAAATGGCTTAGTTAAAACTGTTTATCCAGCTAACACGTGATAACGCATGCGCCGCATTAGAACAACTCTGATTGGTCGAGCGACGTGGCGTTACTCAGTCAGCCTTCCGCTAAGCACGTGTAAATTGACTCGTACGTATTTATCATGGCAGATTTACATCAAGGAACGCAATGGAAAGAGGAATTTTTAAAACGGATATTACAGATCAATGAACATGAAAAAAAGAAGATCACTACAATGTTATGACAAAAGAAAGTTACGATAAATTAATGGACGAAATTGAAGAAACACAATTAGTTGAAAAAAAAACACAGAAACAGTACAGAAGATTAAATCGATTCAAAGTTATTAATATTTGTGGGACGCGAAAATTAGTGACAAAGAAGGAGCCTATCAAGTACTATTTATATGTAGACGAAATTTTCGATATTATTGAAGCAGCTCATGTGGCTGTTGGCCATGGAGGTCGAGACAGACTAAAAAAAGAAACTTCAAGAAAATATGCGAACATTACAATAGAAATGATAAATATTTTTCTGTCTATGTGCGAAACATGTCAGCGTAAAAAGAGTATGAAAAAAAGGGCCTAGTTTCGAAACCCATACTTCATTCAGAGATGAACAGTCGTTGCCAAGTCGATCTGATCGACATGCAAACGCAAGAAGATCGTGGATTTAGGTTTATCATGGTATATCAGGACCATTTGACAAAATTTGTTTTGTTACGTGCACTGAAAAGCAAGAGAGCTGTGGAAGTGGCACATCAATTAACAGATATATTTTTGATATTTGGTGCGCCTTGCATTTTACATTCTGATAACGGCAGAGAATTTGTTAACTCTGTAATAGACGAGCTGGCTTCATTTTGGCCCGAGTGTAAACTGGTTCACGGAAAACCAAGGCACAGCCAAAGCCAAGGGTCTGTTGAACGGGCTAATCAAGACATAGAAAAAATGTTAGCTTCGTGGATGCAGGACAACAATACTACAAACTGGTCAAACGGTCTACGGTTTGTACAATTTATGAAAAATCGGGCCCATCATTCTGGAATTAAACAATCACCATATGAAGCCATGTTTGGTACAGAGCCGCGAGTAGGGCTTACGACTTCAAGCTTGCCTCTAAAAGTTATTAAGGAGATACGAGACGAAGATGCTCTCAAAGAGGCTTTAAATCAAATTAATGTGATAGATGAAGATTTTTCAGAGCAGGTAACCGCTGTAGCTAGTAGTAGTAGACCGTCTGCAGCCAGTCAAGAAGACCTAGAAGCTGCAGCTAGTACGAGTGCAGAGCCTCAAATAATACCAGCTAGTGACGAAGATACAGAAGCTGTAGCTAATGCGAATCGACAGTTCCAAATAACAGCAGCCAGAGAAAAAGCTCATCTAAACTTGGCAAAACAGGCCCAGAGAATGAAATTGGCTTCGGATTCAATACACGCTCGTGTAGAAATCGGTGATAATATAATTATACCAATTCCTGATGTCGACAGAGCCAAAGCAGATCTCCGTAATATTATTGGAGTGGTTCTTCAAATGGACGAACAGGGTTTGCACAAAATTGGAACGAAATATGGGATACTTGATAAATTGTATTGCAGGTATGTATTGTTCAATGATGCCAATGTTGCTAACTATGCAGTTGATTCATTAATATTTTGAGGTTTACTAATAAAACTTAAATGTGCTTGTTCAGGTCAGAATTCAACGTGTCCAAAGAAAAATTTTTGGTACTAGAAGAAGTGCCAGAGACAAATTTATCTTTAAGTACTGCTGCCAAGACGGCAGCCTTAGGAACAGGCCAAGGATTTGTTCGCTGTGTGTGTAAGACGGCGTGTATGTCGAAGAGGTGCTTTTGTAAGAAAAAAGACAACCTGTGTAACTCGAAATGCCACAATATGTAGTTTGCCTTGCAATAACAAGTAATGTAAACTTACTTGTTATCTTTATTTTATGTACCTTTTTTGAATGATTATTTTTCTATGACTTTAACGAATATAAATGATGTTTCTTTGATGTTTTTTATTATATTATTATTTTTGTAATACTTTAATTAATAATTTATTGATTTTAATTGAATCATTTCCTCCAAACATGTTTATCTAGCTAAAATTAGTTTTAACTAATGTTCGAAGTTAAAACTAGTTTTCTCTAAAATCCAAACATGTACAGTAGTAAATTCTAGTTATAACTAGGTAATTCTAGTTGTAGCAAAGGCATCCAGTAAAAACTAGTTTCAACTAGTAAAAACGCGTTTTAACTAAAAACGGGTTTTAACTGTAACATATACATAGCTTGATCCTCTTGAAGTTTGTGAGAATGTTACTGGTGCTGGAGTTGATGGTAACTCTCTATCTAGTACAAATCTATTAGATGGGGCGGATTTTAGTACTGGTAGTTGAATGGGATCTGGGACCATATATCCATCTTCATCAATTATTTCTACAGATGGTGCATGTCGTACGGTCATATCCATGTACTTTGTATTAGAGAAGGACGGAGTGCTATGCGTAAAGTTATTCCTGTTTATTGTTGTGTTTTCATAATCGTCTGTGGTATGTGCACATAAAGGCATGTTGTTGTACAGATATACAGGTGTGATATATTTATACATATAACCTATTTTCTTAATTTTCTTAAAGTCTGATGACATATATTATGATTTTTAGCTGCAGCTCTAATAGACCACCCATCTAAAAATTTTGAACAGCCGTTTTCATTATCTGAGGGTCGGTTTTTATTAATTTCTTATTGGTTTTTGCCTTTCGTGGCATATTCCTGCAAGAGAAAATCAGAACACTAATTAAAAAGATAGTTTTCGGGAACACTGTTGGAATGTCCTTGAGGTACAGTGCTACATACCTGCCGTAACACTGTAACCCTCAAATTATTGTAATACTGTTCCCAAATGTACACACGCCAAGACGCCATTTTTGCAAATCTGACTTGCTGTAATTGAGAGCTGCTTACACTAAATTATCCTTTAAACATACCTCTTCAAATCAGCCACTTCAAATCTTATTTGAGAAACACTATTCTCAAAAACATATTACTTTGTAATAATCAAAGTCGTTATTTCTAAGAGCACAAATAACAAACATGCGTACAGACACCATACGACTGATACAGGCGAACTGAAACTAATGTGAGGTTGGCGCTATAAACTACCGATCGACATGGAATAAGCTGCGTTGCTCGGTAGCACATGCGGAGAGCGTTCCGTAATATGTAACACTGTTCCCTGTGTAACACTGATCCCAGAGCTCCCCTACTGATGGATTTATTTTATCCGCATAGAGCCTTTTATAGTCCAACACTTTAAGGACCCAAATTCTATCGGAATGTTCCTATATTTTGTATATGTATGTTTTAGCGTCACAATTTCAAAAAGATCTTTGGAACGAGTATGCCGTATAAGATTTAAATAATAATCAGGATTATCGGCTTTTTCACTTTTCAGTCTTCTCTTCTTAATGAGCGCAAAGCAGCGATTAACCGGCATCATTGAATGTCCGGGTATTGGATAATATATAACAATAATTTTGAATATTCCAGAAGAACAGACAGAATCCAAATAAGTAAACAAGTGTCTGTTTTTATTTTGGGAAAAGTAGTTGTTACAAAAAATTGTTAGCATATCCTGTCTTTCCTCTTTATGTTTTTTTTTTAATAGTGAATAGTCTAAGGATATTATTACTTTGTTGGGTCCTTTTGTCGCAAAATTTTCAGTAAAAAACAAACATGGTTGCTTGATTTGTAACAACATTATTTATCCCAAAATTGTGTAACCATAGCTGCCGTTTGTAATATTCGTCACCAATATTGGTTACAGGTAAAGGCAGATTCTTTTGGAAGTCAAAACATATTACTAACTTCGTGTCATTAGCATGCTCTTTTTTTTTTTTAAGAAGATCAAAGAACACCTGAGAACAGCGAAGGTGTAACTCCTTTGATACAGTGAAAGATTGTACTTCATTCTCGTTTTTTTTTGTGTTTTGCAGAATCAGGGTCAGCTAGAAATTGAGTGCATACAGTCTTTGCTTGGATGGGCGAATGAATAGGTAAAATCTTCGGTAAACACCTTCCATACTTTACTGCTTTATCAGCAAACATTTTGCAGTAATCTGTATGCAGTTGGGATACTGTAAGATGGGATGGCAGGTATTTTTTACACATATTTTGTGAAAATTCATTTACTGTCGTAAGTGTATTTGCAGGTATCTTATTTTTCCGGTTAAGATATTTAGTCTTACAATCCCTGACGTCATCTACTTCAAACTTTAAAATCTACTGCCTGAGTCTGTCTCGTTTAATGCTATGCAAACTCAGAAATACGTTTTGACAAACAGTAACCAATTTTCCGATACTTGTAACTTTGTATTCACGCATTCCTGGGTAATTTATTTTTATTTACGTGTCGTACGGTCGGTTTCGATATTACACAGCCCAGTAGATATATATTTTGCTCACTGTGGGTTAGTTTCTGAAAGGTACAAAATATTTTCTTAGCAGAAGCATCAGAAAACTTACTTTTACATTTACAACGGCACTGCGGCAACCCTCCTCACATACGTTTTTTTTTAATTCGCTTTCTTCATCAGAAAAAATCAGATCCGAGTAAATGGGCAAGAGAACAGCCCATTGACTCGGATCTGATTTCTCCGACGATCTCTATACCACATGGGGACTTTTCTTAACATAGGGATTTTTTACGCGAAATGTGTAGATCAAACGCGATACAAAAATTGTACCACTTGGGGATTTCTTAAACAAATGTCAAATGTAGCATTAAATAGGTTACGCTATTCTTTACCAGATGGCGTACACAACACAAACTTGTCAAAATGTCACTTAGGGACTTCTCGCATGAAACATTTGCTTTTTATAAAATACAAGAATATTTATCAGAAAAAACATAGAAACGGAGAATGTAATATATTTTATTATTCTGTAAAGTAACCACCTTTGCATTGTATAACTTTTTTGCAAATATTTGGCAATCTTGAGGAGGATATCTACTGGTATAGTTCAGTATAAGCATTCAGTAATTGTTCCCAGAGTAGTTTCTGAGATGTTGGACAGTGGTGTCGTACATTTCTGTCTAACTCATCCCATAACAACTCGATGAGATTAATTTCGGGCGATTGCGGCGACCAAACCATATTTATGAGGACACCTTCTCTTTTTTTTCTTGCAAATAATTTTTACAAAGTCGGGAGTAGTGCTTGGGTTTATTTTCCTGCTGCAGGTAAAATTCCTCACCAATTAATCTTCGGCCCGAAGGAATAGCGTGGTGCTCCAAAATGTCACGATAATTTTCTTTTTCAAAATTCCTTCAATTCGATGCAGATCCCCGACGCCATTACAGGCAAATGAACCCCAAACAAGCACAGAGCTACCTCTATGCTTAACAGTTGATGCAACACATTCTTTCGCCAGCCCTACTTCTAACAAAAGTGCGCCGATTACTACCAAATACTTGAAATTTGCTTTCGTCCGTCCATAGCACCTTTGACCACATATTCATCTCTCAATCTTTATGCTGTTTGGCCCATTCCAATCGGGTGCCCATTCCAAAGTGCTATGGACGAACGAAAGCAAATTTCAAGTACTCGGTAGTAATAGGCGGATAAAACAAGTCCAACCGTTCCAAATCCAGCTTTTTCTGCTAAAGCGGAATATTATAAAAGGAAATTAGAACTTTTAGAAGCAACAACAACCGCAGCTGAAAAGCGCTTGGAAGAGAAACATCGAAAAGAAATGTTGTTTCTTGATGTAGACATTGAAATTAAAAACAAACAATTACAAAATATCTAATTTGAAAATAAATATTTTGTTTATGTAATAATCTTGTTTCAATTGACTTTTTAAAATTTACTGGAGGTATTATGATTCTTTCTGTATTTAATTTATTTCAGAACAATTAAAAATTATTTTGTTAATTTTAAAATTTATTGTTTAATGAGCTACTTCAAAAGTAAATGATGCTTCTGTTTTAAGAAAGTAATTTATTACTTATTGAAATTATGACTTAATACTTGAAATATAAAACAATTAAACAAGCCGGGCAAAATGTTCAGCAATCAATGGGGTCTATTCTGTACGAAATCTGTTTATTTTTAACAACCTGTTAAAAATTAACATCCTGTTAACTCAAAATTGGTATTCTGTAATTTGTCAATCTGTTAAAATTTTAACATGACCTGTTTATTTTACCTGTTTATTGGTAAATTTTAAAAGGCTACCTCGGGGTAGCCTTAAAATATAAACAGCCTGTTAAATAGTAAAATATGGCTGCTGCTGGTGCTTGGTTTGCTATTGTGATCGAGAATGAAGAAAATGGAAGAGTGCAACGGTGTTTTTTTTATGTTATGCTAGGTACATTGAAATAAAAATTTGTTTAGGAATCACATACGAATATTTAATCGGCGCTTACGTGATATGAGCAACCCGTTTCAATTGCCAAACAATCATTTTATAAAATGTTTTCGCTTAAGCAAGGAGGCAACACAATATCTTATCGATACTATCGTTCCTAATTTAAATGTACCTGCCAGGCCTACAGCAATTCCAAATTATCTGAAAGTATTGTGTGCATTATATTTTCTCGGCCACGGTAGCTATCAATTAAATATTGGTGCAGGTGCCATTATAGGAATGAGCCAGTTTCCAATAGATTACGGCTCTATTATAAGAAACAAAAATTTATTTTTCGAAAAATTTGGTTTTCCAGACATTTTGGGCGCTATCGATTGCTCACATATAGCTATAATTTCTCCACCAGTTGAACATGCAATATACCCTGCAGCAGCGTATTATAATAGAAAAGGATTTTACAGCATCAATGTCCAAATTATAGCAGATGCTTCAATGAATATACTAAACATGAATGCAAGGTATCCAGGTTCTGTGCATGATGCAGCTATATGGATGATGTCTAATGTTAATAGGCATCTTAACCTGCAATAGAGTTGAGAGTAAGTTCAGACAGTCAAAACAAGAAAATGACAAGTCGTGTGATTCATTACTAGTTATAACATTTTATCTTTCTGTGTAGTTGTTTAAACCAATTATGTATTTACGTTAAATAAAAACATACAAAACCACTGCTTTACTTATCCTCTGTTAGAAATCAGAGGTGGTAGCAGAACGTAGTTGGAGGACTGATAACCTTTTGCTACAAGCCTAGCCTTGTACTTTTTCTCGCCAGTAGCTTCATTATGTTTGATACGAAAAACCCAACGACTGTCAACGATTTCTTTGTTTTTCGGTTTTTCTACTATTGTCCATGTTTTATGCGCTTTCAAGGACATAAGCTCCTCCTTGATTGCAGCTTCCCAGAGGTGTTCATCCTCTCTATTATAAATGTCATTTTCTTGTTTTGACTGTCTGAACTTACTCTCAACTCTATTGCAGGTTAGCCAACCTTTTTAATATAAACAAAAATCGTGCGGTGTTACTCATTTCACACATCTAAATGAATATTTAAATGGACGTTTAAACTGTCACTTAATTGGTGATGAAGGCTATCCTTTGTCCCCATGGTTGTTAGTTCAACATCCAGGAGATCATGCTGACAATTCTCCAGAAGCACGATTTAATAATCATCTTCGACCAGCACGAATGACAATTGAAAGGGTAAAGGGTGTTCTAAAAGCAAGGTTTCGATGTCTGCTAAAACACAGAACTTTAAATTATAGCCCCGTCAAAGCAGCAAAAATAATATATTCCTGTGGGGTATTGCATAATATTGCACAACATTTTAATGTTAATATGCCTGTAGATGCTGTTGAGGAAGAAATTGTAGTTTAATTTCCTAATAATGATGGTATTCCCCCCAATGATTTTTTTTTACAGGGTTCTCGAAAAAGAGACCAAATAACGGCCGATTTCTTTATGGTGTAATTGATTATTTATAAATACATATATATATATATAAAGAAAAACTAATAAACATTATTATATATTTATTATTGTTTTTTAATAAAAATATGAAAACATCCAATAAAAAAATTAAGTATTTAAAAAATAAATAAACGAAAAATAATCTCTTAAACAAAAACAGTGGGAATTTCTCTAATATAATAAAAAAAATTAATAGTATAATAACCTACATTTTTTCTGCTATATTATTTAGCGCTCGAGCGATATTATTTATTGATCGTGCAATGTTATTGTGGCTTTTTACTAATTCATTGTAAGAATTTTTCATTGCATCAGCAGGTTTTCTTCGCTTTCTTGGCCTTTGCAAATTTTGTGTTCGTGGCTCTCTATTTTCTGCCGTTCCAACCTCATGTGTCCTTGGCACGATTACCGCTGACAATTCTTCTGCCACGAGTACCGGTGTTGGCGATTCTTCTGGCACAATCACCATTTCCACCTCTTCGATGTCAACTTAAAATTTGTACAAACAATAAGTGTATGTCTACTGTACTGTATTATTTACTTTATTTATATTATATTTATATTACAAACCTTGCGGTATTAATCCAGGTTCTACAATGCCTGGTGCACCATCGATGGTGATGGGATATAATAAATTTAATATTTTCTCCTCCATCTCGCTTAACTTTTTTTCGGTTGATGGAGCCCCACCTGTCCCTTCAATTTGCTGTCTAAGTAACCGCGCTTTCCTTCTAGCATTTGTTTTCATGTCGTTGAAAACCTACAACATAATATTTACAGCACCTACACAAATATGCATATATTTTGCATTAATGATTCGAATAGTACCTATATACTATGCATATAGAGGAATAATGTTAAATAGTACAGTAAATACTTACAGTTTTCCATTCCTTCGTAGTTTAGTGGGGTCCGAGTCCGGCTTGATCATTTAATAATGTTTTAACTTCGTCCCATTTTCTATTAATGTCACCGTCTTGTTTTGTACTGGTCATTTCCGGATTATTTTCTAAATAATTTACTAACAACTCTATTTATTTTTTTGTTGTTCGCCTTTTTCTGTTCGGATTCATTTTAAGAATACAAATACCGATCCGATCAATAACGGCTGGCTTGAACTGGTAATTCGTGGAATAACACATGAATATCATCGATGTGGGGTAAGATATACCCGAGATGCGCCTAAATCATGCGTAAATATCATAAATACATATAGTCCAAGTCAATTTAGAGTGAAAAATTAACACCCCTGTTAAAATGTAATAATTTACACAGGCCTGTTAAAATACGTTTTACAGAATACCATTAAACAGGGTTGTTAAAATTTCTATCTTAACACACTGTTAAAAATAAACAGGTGTGTTACAGAATAGGCCACATCGGCATTTTCTTGCTGTTCATCCTGCTAAATTTCTACTTCATTCCAGTCTTCTGGAATCTTCTTCATTCATATCTAGTACAATGTTGTGTAATATAGCTGTTGCCACAATAACATTCATGACCGTTTCGAATTTCATCCTCATGCCAAGCCTTAATATTGGAAAACGTCTTTTCCATACACCGTACTGTCTTTCCACAGTATTTCGAGTTCTAATGATTGATTCGTTATACAAATTTTCAGCTGCCGTTCTAGTCTGCTGGAGTTTTGTCATTAGGTAAGGTTGAACACTGTAACCACTATCACCAATCAATAAATACTTTCCAAAATTTCGATTTCCAAAGGCTTGCTGTAGGGAACTATTATTGAAAATTGTTTGATTATGTGCTGATCCTGGCCAACGTGCAAGAATATTTCTTATTTTTAATTTTGCATCACTTACTATTTGGACATTTAATGCAAAATATGATTTTCTGCAACGAAATATATCTGCATCATCACCACCTGGAGAATCTATTCTTATTAGTGTACAATCCATTGCACCAATTACTCGAGGAAAAGAAGCAATATTATAAAACTGCTCAGCTGTTCTTTCTATTTCTTCTCGTGTAGTTGGCATCTGTTGATGTGGTGATACGATAGCCGTTGACACTTTCGGTATGGTTCTGCATGCTGAAGTTTTTGAAATTCCCACAAAATCTGCAACAGCTACCTGCATATCGCCTAACGCATAAAATCGAAGCGTAAGTACAAGCTGATGCATTGGACTTATACAACCTCCTCTAAAATGTTTATTTATATGTAGGTATAAAATAAATATATTACAATAATACACTCATACATACCTATTTGTCGGTAATCTAATCATTGGATCTATTTGCTGTAATATATTTTCAACTGTTTGTTTGGTTAAACGAAATCGATTGAAAACTTCAAGTTCGTCAAGCAATTCAAAATCATTTTTGCGTTCTTTATAAATTTTGCGTCTTTTTACAACTATTACTTCTTCTTCTGAAGAAGAAGTGGTACTGGACGTATCCGTTGTATCAAAATTATCCATCTTTATTTATATGAAAGTAGAAATCGTAGTATAAGCTAAATGAATATCTATCAACAATGTACTGTAGTGTTACGTGGGTTCAATTCAAATATATGTATTTATGAATACAAATAACAACTCTACTTTCATGCGATTACTATTAATGAGATACTTAAATTACAGACCCCTGTACGGTACCTAATATCATTACAGTACCGAATATATATAGGTTATGTTTACCTACGATGTTTATAAATAGGGGAGAGGGACGAGGATTCGGCTCCCGGGTGAATTCGGCCACTTGTAAATTTGACTATAAAATTTAAATTCAGCGCACATTTATGCAGCTGTATTCAAGCTTCCTAGTGTTCTGTTTCTTTTAATCCAACGGCGTGCTTGATTAGCGGAAGTGTAGTGTTCTTAAAAATATCATTTGTTTTGTATGTAAAACGGTAAGTTTATACCACACAGACTATACAATTATGCAAGTTTGTTTTACTACAGCCGTAAGTTTTATACTATTATTTAATGACCCATAGCTAAGTAAAACGTAGAGGGTACTACCTAATCTAAAAGCAGACGCATGTATCCACTACACATTATTATGACTTTTTACAACAGAGGTGGAGCAATCGGCCAGTGCCGAGGTGATTGATTTCGGCCAAAATCTAGTCCACATTTTTATAAAATAAAAATTATACCTGATGTTTTCCGGTGATTTTTTCTAATAATAGTAATATCTATATTTGTAATAATACTATTATAGAATTTCTCTACTATTTCTTTTACATGTAATGATTACATTAGTCAAAAGATTTTATTCACAAGGTTTAAAAATTATTTTTTATAAATGCCTCGCAAGTACAAAAGGAAATTACAGAAATTAGCATATGAATACGCACTCAACATCCCTAATTGTCGAATTCCTGAGACATGGCATAAAAACAAGCAAGCTGGTAAGAAAAATAGTGTTTCCTAAATGTAATTTGGTAACTAAATATAGACTTTTACAGGTGTAGAGTGGAGAAAAGGTTTTATGGCGAGGAATGAAAAATATTTGTCTCTCCGTAACCAGAGAGTACTAGTTTGTTTAGAAGTACTGGATTCAATCGAGCTCGAGTTACTGAGTTTTTTAACAACTATAAAGATGTCTTAGAGCAGTATAACTTCCGCGGAGATTCTATTTACAACCTAGACGAGACGGGAATTTCAACGGCTTTAAAGGCTGTAAGAGTAGTGTCCACCAGGAGAGAGGGCAGAATTAGTAACGTTCGTGGGTATTATATGTGCTACAGGAAATGCCTTACCGCCGGTGTTTGTGTACCCAAGAATTTTGAATCCTGACAAGTATTTAATTAACGGTCCGGTCTCTAGTTTTGCTCTAGGAAACAAGTGTGGTTGGATGACAAAAGAAACATTTTTGTTCTTCGTTCTTGAACATACTGTACGTCACACAAGATGCTTGAAAGAAAAGAAAATTCTTTTAATTATCGACATTCATGAATCACACACGAGTGTTAAAGGCATAACATTTTGCCGTGAAAACGGTATTGAAAAAAATTGAAATAGAAAATATTGAATTAGAACGTGAAAGAAAAGAAAGTTTGAAGAAAAACAGAAAGTCGATAAAAAGAAATGTATTCGTCCAGCAGAAAAAAAGCGTTTAGTGAAAAGCGTCTAGCGAATCAAATATAACTGTAAATGAAGCGAGCTCCGAAGAAGATGAAGTAATGTTCGATATGCCAAATTTAGAAGAAAATGACGACTTCTTGATCAACAATTTTGCTTTAGTCAAATTTAAAATAAAAAATGATGTTTGCTACTCCATTGGGCAAATTCAAAAAAAAAGAAAATGAAGACTTCCAAATTAAATTCCTGCGAAGACGTGGAAAGTCTAGTAATTTTTGTGGATGACATAACTATTGTGTCAAAAGAAGATATTGCTAAAAAATTATCAGCTCCAAATAAACCAGGAACATTAAAAACAAAGTCAATATTTCGATTCAACTATAATTTTTTGGGGATTGATGTGAGATAGATTATGTTTAAGTTTTATTTACAGCTCTTTTTGTAATATATTTACCAAGATTTTATAAAAGGTTTTCAATAAACAACTCAAAAACATTCATTTTTTTAGTTAGCCGAATCCTACCCAAGACATGGCCGAATCTACCTCTTGTCGGGGAGGGTTCGGCCAGCTTTTTAACTTTTTTAAAATACTAAAATAAAATACAAGAAACATGTTTTTAAATACTTTTACTTATATTGTTATGTTCAAATATGTTTAAACTTTACCCCTGGTAATAAATATCACTTAACTATGTTATATTTTGTATCTTAGAGGTCTGTTTATCTAAACTGGCCGAATGATGCATCCTCTCCCTTAGTAGGGTTCTAATGTCACTTTAACGACTTAATTGGAGAATATTGATACATTAGTGCTAATGGTCCATTACCTCGAAAAAGATGATTACGGAACTGTTTAACTATTTAATGATCCTTTAAGGTTGATGGGCCAATTAAAATACATTATGGAACCGGCCGTAAGACTTATCATAGCATATTTAACACTTATAAATACATTATGCACATCATCGGTTACATTTATTTGATATAGTTTAGGCGATGTCTAGCGCTAAAAATTCACTTGTGTTCACGTGCGGTATGTTACGGCTACTTTTTCGAGCGGCTGGTGACGCATACCTGGTATGCTATAATCACTGCATGTGCGTGACCGCAGTTGGGAGATAGTTACAGTGTCTGGTATATAGTGCTATCTCTTTTTAATGTCATCAAAATGTCATTCTTTGTTTTACTGAACACGATCAAAACGATAACTTCAAAAAGTTCGCCATGAGTGTTACAGTATTAAATAAAAAAATTAAATTATTGCTAGTTTATTCAATTTTAGAAGAATTCGATAGTTATATGTTAAACCCTATAATATTGACCTGTTTTATAAAACATAACGATAATATGAATTACATATACACTACCGTCCTTAAGTTTAATCGCACCATATAAAAGTATAGTGTTACTATGAAATAAAACTACTATAAATAAAATTCTTGAGTTTTATAGAAAAAAATATTTACTAAATAAAAACTACATATTCTAATAAAACTACGAGGGCTATCCAGAAAGTAGATTACGTTTTGGAATAAAAAATAAACAAAGTATAGGAAACAAATTTTATTATATACAGATGAAAGCCACACTCAAATACTACTTTTCGACATAGTCACCATTCAAATTAAGGCATTTATCGTAGCGATGTACGAGCTTGGAAATTCCTTCGTCGAAAAATTCGGCCGCCTGCGCCTTCAACCACTTCGTAACCTCTTCTTGCAGCTGTGCGTCGTCATCAAAACGCTGCATAGCCAGCCACTTCTTCATTGCTGGGAATAGGTGGAAGTCGCTCGGTGCCAGGTCGGGACTGTACGGCGGATGAGGAAACAACTCCCACTTAAAAGATTCAAAAACTTCACGAGTGACATTTGCCGTGTGGGGCCGGGCGTTGTCGTGAATCAACAAGATCTTAGAGCTCAACATTCTTCTGCGCTTGTATTGAATGGCTCTTCTGAGTTTTTGGAGAGTTTGGCAATACCTTTGAGAGTTTATTTTCTTTCCAGGAAGTCCACCAAAATCACACCTTTTCTGTCCCAAAAAACAGTCGCCATTATCTTCCTTGCCGACATTGTTTGCATGCATTTCTTGGGTTTTTGGGGAGAACTTGTGTGCCCCCACTGCATTGATTGCAATTTCGTTTCACAGTTCACGTGTTTCACCCATGTTTCGTCACCAGTAACGATGCGATCGAGTAAAGAGTCACCATCCTTATGGTAAACGTCCAAAAAGTTCAACGCTGCAGCCATTCGCTGATTTTTGTGGTTCTCTGTCAAGATTTTTGGAATCCATCTTGCACAAAACTTGTGGTAACCAAGCTTTTCGCTGATGATTTCGTGCAACAAACTTCGCGAAATTTGTGGAAAACTCAAAGAAAGTTTCGTTATTGTGAACCTTCGATTTTCACGGACTTTAGCATCGACTTTTTCGACAAGTTCGGCAGTCACTATGCTGGGTCTCCCACTTCGATCTTCGTCGTGAACATTGGTTCGGCCATTTTTAAATCTGATGACCCACTGACGCACTCCACCTTCAGTGATAATGTTGTCCCCATACACTTCACAAAGCTGCCGATAGATTTCTATCGGTTTACAGTTTTTTGCAGTCAGAAACCTTATTACTGCACGCACCTCGCAGCTCGCGGGATTTTCAATTAACGCAGACATTTCAAACCGTCACAGTTTCTGAACGGAGCACAGCACGAACCTCTCACTAGCACGGCTAGATGCCGACTGAGCTGCGCAACGCTCTGACCCCAAGATGGCCGCGCTAGCCCCGCCCCTAGCGAAAATAGACGAAAACGTAATCTACTTTCTGGATAGCCCTCGTATATAAAAAATAAACATAAAATTTCTAAATATTTACTTGCTTATACAAATTATATTTTGCTTTCGTCAAAATAGCTTCCTTTCTGCTTAATGAACGCGAGGCATGCGGTGGATTAATTTTTCAAGGTAGTCTTTTTCGACGTTGTTCCATGCATTTTGTAAGGCAGTCCAAAGAGTCTCCTTGCTCGTAGGTAAAGTTTTACGTACGTCACGGTCCAAATAATCCCATAACAACTCAATCGGGTTACAGTCCGGACTTTGAGGTGGCCAGGTCATTAATGTCAGGATTCCTTCTTCTGATTGTCGTTCAAAATAGTTCTTTACTATCTTGGCGGTGTGTTTCGGGTCGTTGTCCTGTTGGTAAACGAACCCTCTGCCTTTTATATCAAGTCCTGCTAGTATTCCGTGTTTCTGCAGTATATCCAGATACACATCTTTTGTCATTTTTTCACTAATTTGGACTAACTTTCCAACAGAACAGCCCCAAAACACCCCCAGACCATAACATTACCCCCACCGTGTTTTACTGTCTTCACAACACACTCATCCAACAGCCTTTCTCCCACACGACGGCGAACAAATGTGTACGTTTATTACTAAAAATTTCGAATTTGGACTCATCAGTCCATAAAACTTTTTTCCACTGTTCAACTGTCCAGTTTTTATGGGTGTGTGCCCAAGAAAGTCTTTTTCGCTTATGTTGGGCTGAAAGACGTGGTTTCTTTGCGGCTACGCGACCTTTCAACCCAGCTTCTGTTAAACGTCGTTTAACGGTTGTTACGCCAATTGTTTTCCGATGATGAACATTAAAATCTGCGGCGATTTCAGGAGCCGTAAGTCGTCGATTTCGCAAACACATCACTCTAATATACTTGTCTTCATTGCTCGAAGTTGCCCTTGGCCGTCCACTGCGTCTACGATCATTAAGTTGGCCGGTTTCTCCCATTATTTTAATTGTTTGTCGCACGCAGTATTCGGAAACTTTCAATCGTCGTGCAATTTCTCGTTTGGAAAGATTCATTTCATGTAAAGTTATGATTCGCGACCTTTCCAAAAGGGTTAACTGCTTTCGCTTCGCCATTTGGCAACAAATAACTTAAAACACAATTTACTATCAACACTTCTTTACAGTATCACGTTCGTCAAACTAATCAACCGAAATAAATAAGTACAGAACCAAATATTTAAATGTAAATAGAGGGAGTATTTCCTAATTATACAGGTAATAATCCTCATTTAACCCGGACTATAAATTAACCAATATCTACTTCCGATTAAGGGATTACGGACCCCAACTGTTTATGACCTAAATTGCCGTATTTCTAAGAAACTGAATTCTTTCTAAACTAATCTGCAAATAGTTTTCGTACTTATTTAAAATTACGTATTTATGTCTCAAATTATTGGTTTTAATATTACATTCTTGTATAATGCGCTTGTCTATTTATATTCATTGAAAATTCACTTTTTATCTAGTGCGATTAAACTTAAGGACGGTAGTGTATACAAAAAGAAATCATACGCGAATTCCTGATTTTTACGAAGTAGAAAAACATCAGAGAAACTGCTGCAGGACTTAAAAAAAATCTGTTCGTACGAAATTGTATCAAGGCGGTTTAATGCCTGTTCCTTTGGAAAAAGCTATGTTAGTAGCGCTATGGTATTTCGCAAAAGGCGAAACACATATCTATTGGTGATAGTTTTAATATCAGTCTATCAACAGTACATAATATAATTGAGGAAATAGTTGCTGGTCTTAATGGACTATTAACAACATATATTAGATGGCCTTCTTATAATGATTGTAATTTAATATCTCGAGAGTTTTTGGAAGTTAGTGGATACCGAGGTATTGAAATTAGTGTAAATTTACTTTACAGCTAACAGTTTCAATGCTAATATATTTCAGATGTTATTGGTGCAATTGACGGCTGTCATGTCACATGCAAAATCCCGCATAATCAACATGATAGTTATCAGGATAGAAAATTTCATCACAGCATAACTTTCCAGGGAATATGTAGGGGAAGGTGTTGTACCTCTGACCAATTTTCACGTTTTTTTGTCCTGGTAGTTAATTTTTGCTGATAAGGGATATCTGTTATATCCATTAGCTGAACCTATACGTATGTTATTCAAATAATTTTTGTTTAGTCTTCTCAATGAAATTTTAGTATGTTTTTTTATTGGTACAATGATGTAATGCTAATTGGTCAAAGGTACAACAGCCCGTTGTACGTTTGACCAGTGGCAGTTATACCTTTGACCACTATTTTTTAAAGATGGAAAGTATATCTCTTAACTTGAATTTATTGACTAAAGGTTAATATTGAAAGTACAGTAAGGTAATATGTAAAAATAAACATGTTAAACATAAAAATATAATCACTTCTTGGTAAATTACTCAACATTATATCGAGATAAGTCCACACCAAATTTGAGATATTGTTGCTGTCTAGCGGATCCTCCTGCACGTGAGGGATTTGGTAATTTGTATATAATATCGTCCCTGTCTAGGCTATAAATGTCATCATCATCTTCAATATATTGCTGTATTTGACCTCGCACTCTTTTTAAATATTTCACTTTTAACTCATCATTCCTAGTGTCATGAATCTTTGCAATAAAATGCTTAACGGATTTTTTACTGCACAATTTCACAAGTACAAAATTGTCAACCTCTAGTTCTTCTTTCTCAAACTGTATATCCTCCTCAAAATCTTTGAATTCTGACATAGCATCATAGTCAGATTCATCCGATAATTTGAGTTCATCTTCAGTATCAGAACTAAATGTTTCTTCCTGGAGCACTTTTCTTTTAACAGATTTCTTTGCTGAATTTTTTACTTTTTTGCCAAGTCTCGTCATCAAATGTTCCTCAATAGCTAATTTTTCTGGCGTGTCCGTCAGAATGCGCGATTTTCCTTTTGGTTTTCCTTTCTTCGTTGTAAGTTTCCTTGGCTCTGCTTTAGGATGTGGTCTTATAATTATTGGTGATATGAAACAGGATGTTGATGGTTTATCTACATCAGAAGCAGCTTGAGTGCTGGTGCTGACGTGCTTTGTTAAATCAGCAGAAATATTATCTTCATTTTGAGGTAATGGTCGATCAGTGACATTCGCTGCCAGGAAGTCTGTATCGGGGAAAATATTGTCATTAAAAGGAACAAATCCTGACACTTGAAATCCCTTGCTGATATTAGTAGGGGTGAAGGCTCTTGGATAAGCCTGTCCTGCTAAAGCTGCTATATCATAAATTGTTACCGGTTTACCACAGTTGCCAGGTGAGAGCATCCAATTATTAACTGCTTCGTTATAATACGCCTTGAAAGGCCCAAACACACTTCGATCCAAGGGTTGCATCTTATGGCTAGTGTGTGGGTGGAAGGTCAATAGAATAACACCAGAACGTTTAGACAATTCAATTGCAGTTAGTGAGATGTGACTTTCGTGATTGTCTAACAAAAGTAACACAGGTTTCTCAATACTTGGGCGAACATGCTTTATAAAATGTTTGAGGAAATCTATGAAAATATTTTCGTTCGACCAGCCAGATGGATTTGCAGCTCCTATACTGCCTGGAGGAGCACCATTAAGCATGAATGGTTTGAAGTTAACACGGGGAAAACAAATAGGGGTGGTATACTGTTTCCTGTAGCACTTACAGCAGCGATCATCGTTACATTGACTCCACGTTCTCCTGAAGTCATTCCACCTACTTGTTTTTTACCTTTGGTAGCCAAAACCTTTGGTGGAATATGGACCGTTGTAATTCCTGTTTCATCGCAATTGTAAATTTCACTGGGCTCCAGGTTGTACCGTTCCAAAACTTTTTTATAATTATTAAACACAATAGCGACAGTTTCTTTATTGAACGCTGTTGCTCGTGCCAAACTTGTTGCCTCAGGTTTTCGGAGAGACAATTCTTGACAATATTTTTTTCTAAAATCCCTCAACCATTGTTCACCAGCACATTTGTTTTTCTTCCATGAAGGCTCAATTCGTTTATTGTTACTGATGGCATATTCGTAAGCAAATGCCCTTACTTGAGTACAGGTTAATCCATAATGCATATCAGCCGCATCTTTTAAGTATTTCACTAATATAATTTCTTCTTCAGTACTGAATATTTTCTTGGGCGTTTTTGGTAAGTATGTATACTTATCTGAACCTGATTCTTTGAGTTTTGATAAATGAAATATTATTGTCGACTTTTTTTAAATTAAAATGTTTAGCTGCATGGCCTATGGTCATCCTTTTTCCTGAATAAACTTGATTGCCATTTCCAAATCGTCCTTATTGAGTTTTGTTCTTTTCACTCCACTCTTACTTCTTGGCATCTGAAAAAGAATAAAATATCTTATGTTTATACCTGATTTAAATTTTAAAATAACTTTTTAAGCGCCTGTTGTACCTCTGACCAGTCAAAGGTACAACAACTGTTGATGATCAAAGGTACAACACTAGACACGTTCAGTGAAAAAGATTTACAAATATTTTTAGGTTAGATTGCTAGAATTAGTAATTTATATACTTATTTCAAAAGGCCTTCTTAGTAACTTACCGTGATAAGATAGATGAAAAACTCACAACACAAAGCAGATAAACACTAAAGTCTTGTTGGTTATTATTTTACTAAAACTACCAAGAAATACATAAATGCAAATATCAACACAACGGAACAGTTGACGTTTTTGATTGAATAACAGTGGCACCATCTAATGGAGTAGTAGTCAACTAGTGAAATATATTGCTTACAGATTCCTTCGTTTACCTGAAAATATGGGGTGGTTAAAGGTACAACGGGTCAAAGGTACAACACCTTCCCCTACTATGTCAAAATTATTTATAGATGTTTCTGTCGGCTATCCAAGAACAATACATGGTGCTCGTGTAAGATTAATTGAAATACATTTTATTACGTGATTGTAAATAAATAAGTTAATATAACTTCTAGATACTACAGGAGTCATCCATTAGTAAGATGGCAAGGGAGAATGCCCAAAGATTATTTTATGGACAGTTTCATCTAGTTGGTGATTCTGCCTATCCATGCAAATCTTGGTTAATGACTCCGTTTAAGTAAGTAAATAAGTATCATTTATTTGTGTAAAGCTTTAATACTTATGTATTTGTAGAGATACCGGGAGATTAAGCCAAAAAAAAACACATAATTATGCATTAAGTAAAGCATGAGTTGTTATAGAAAATGTTTTTGTATTGTTGAAAGGCAGATGGCGAATTCTTAACTTGGTAAACGTTTACAAAATTGAGAAAGCAGTAAAAATTATAACAACATGCTGTGTACTACATAACTTTTGTTTTCTTCATCATGATGATATTAATGAACAAGTTGAACATGATACGCAACTTGAAGAAAATGTACAAACTGAGCATGATGTATATGACAGAATTGAAGAAAATGGCATGGAAAAAAGAAATACTATATGTAATATGTTTTAATCTTTATAAATGCCTATTATTTACAATAAAGACGAAACGAAACTATTTTGTTTTTCAAATTTTGCAAACTTAAAATACACTACCTTTGAAAGGATAAGTAAAGTAAATAATTTATGTAATAAAATCTACATAGATAATTCATTTCTATAAGAACAAATTAACCATATAATTCTAATTTAAATCATATGAATAACTTCTTTTTTTGATTTAGAACCTACAGTACTTTTGAAGATATTAATCAGCTCATCCCTTTGTTGAGTCTGCTTTTCTAATGATGTATTTTGTTCCTTGATTAACTGGCTAACAATGGAAAAATGTTCTTTTTGTAAGTTTGTATTCATTTCGTGAAAATTTGTTAAGGTGCTAACAATATCAGGTTTAGGCCTGATAGTTTTTTTAAACTTACTAAACATTTTATTTTTAGTTGATTCTACAGAAGTAGAACCTTCTTCTGTAGTTGTATCGTCCTTTAATTCTTCATCTAATCCTACATTTGACTCGGTATCTGGTTTGGTGGCACTTACAGAGTCAGCACCACTTGGAGATTCTATGTTTTCTTCTGTTATATTTAAAGAATCATTTATATTTTCTAATGTTATTTTGTCCTTGTGACCTAAGATATTTAGGTGATTATAAAAATCTGGTGGATCCTTTCTTTCTACACCTGTTGTATTAACATGTCTTACATATCGTCGCCCTCATGCCAAAACAACGAATGTGCAATTTTGACGGTTTCGAAGTAATAATGCATACAAAACTATTTTAGTTACATCTTTCGTATGCCACAAGAACGAATGTGGTTTGTTATTGGAAAATCCGAGAAACGGTAGCTATAAAAATCCGAATGTACATTTGACAAACAGTTCCAAGACCAAAAGAACGAATCTGGTACATTCATTTGTTTGGTATTGCATCTTTTTGCCAAGCTTGTTTATATATTTATGCATATAGTTATTCTACTGAATTTAGTTCCCTTAGTTTCTTCGTATTAGCTATTACTTTGTTCGTATTTGTTCGTGCTTCCGAATATTTTTCATAAATACATCCATAAGTAAAAATCATAGAACAACTGACAAAAATTCACCCGATTCTCAAAGTTACCGATAGGTGCCGTTTGTTAATAACGGTAGTTGAATGTAAGTCTTTTCGTGTGCAGGTTATTCTTTCTACTTAATTATTTAAGTGAATACGTGCAAGATGTACTCAAGAGGGAAGAGAATGGTGTTAATGTGTGGATCTAGGAGCGAAGGTAAGTACAAAAACGCTGCAAAACGTGAACAATAACCTCACTTTTCTGTAGATATAGGAAAATCCTGCTCACCGTTAGTGCAAGAAATCAGTTCTGTCGGTAAGCATAATAGTTTTCTCAGAACTTCATAAAGTGTGCGATATAATCGATAATACAAGTATTAAGTAATTTTGTGAAATCAGTATTTGTGTCTGCTTTTAGTAACTCCCAGCACTGAAACATCTGTTAATAAAACCGACCATCCATCAGCTTCTACTGTAACGAGCGCGATCAACGAATTAGATGGTAATTTGTAAATCTAGTGGTGTAATTTACATTTTTATAACTTCAGAATTTCTAGACACCTCCGACATAGAGGCGCCAATTGAAAATTATTTTGATTTTAATTCTTCATCAGAAGGCTATGTACCATCCAATGATTCGGGCTCTAGCAGGGACTCAACAGTGTCTGGTGAAACTCAACTCGTTCCCCTAAAAAGAAAAGAAATCCTCTCAAATGGAAAAAAAACATTATTAAACAGAAACGTGTAAAGGGAGAACCTTATACCGGATTTCGAGGAATTGAACGACCTGCACGTCCATTGTTGCCACCCCCTTGTGTTGGTAAGCTAAAACACAGATTATGTAATACGGTTAACGAAGAAATGCGAATTGGCATATACAATGCATTTCGAAATTTAGAATCTATTCATGAACAACGTCAATTTGTTGTTAATCACGTTCAGCGTCAAACAAAAAAATAGAACTACAAGAAATCTAGAAACGTCCAGAAGGGCATATACTAATTTTTACTCTTTAAGTTTTAATGGAGAGAAGAAAAAAGTGTGTAGAGACTTCTTTATGGCTACGCTGAACATAACAGATACCTTTATTCGCACAGCTCTAAATAAAATAACATCAACAGGAATATTAGAAAAAGATAAAAGGGGAAAGCATCGTCCTCATAATAAAATGACAGAGGAAGATGAAAAATACTTACGGAAGCACATTGTATCGTTTCCTGCAGTAGAATCACATTACTGCAGGCAGTCAAGTTCTAAAAAATATTTGGACGCTTCTTTAAATATTTCTGTTATGTATCGCATGTATAAGGAAAAATGCAATGAAGATCAACGAAAACCGATCTCTTTAGAAAAATACAGACTTGTTTTTAATCAATACAATTTAGGATTTTTTAAACCTAAGAAAGACCAGTGTAAAAAATGTTTAGCGTTTAGGACATTAACTGGAGAAGAAAAAGAAGTAAATCAAAGCACGTTTGATCAACATTTAGAACGAAAAACATTGGCACGTTCAGCTCGAGATGAAGACAAAGAAGCTGCAAAGGATCCAAACGTTTTGTCTATGAATTTTGATTTGCAAGCGGTGTTGAACACGCCAAAAGGTGCAGCTGGACAAATATTTTACTTACGTAAATTGGCAATTTATAACTTAACGGTTTATAATTTGGGAAATCGGGAAGTAAAATGTTATCTGTGGGATGAAACTAATGGAAAGCGTGGAGCAAATGAAATATCCAGTTGCATTGCAAAGTTCATACTGGCATGCCCAAATATAAGACATGTTCGCATGATGTCAGATGGTTGTGGCGGTCAGCAAAAGAATTCTATATTTGCCACTATGTGTCTTCAATTGATAACGCACCATCCTACTTTAGAAATTATTGACCATAAATTTTTTGAAGTGGGACATACAGAAATGGAATGTGACTCAATTCATTCTAAAATTGAACGGAAAGCAAAACCTGTACCTGTTTACACACCAAATGAATGGGCCCAAATAATACGTGGGGCTAGAATTAACCCATTCCCGTTTCAGGTTGAAACAATGTTGTTTGATGATTTTTATGATTATGCTACCTTATCAAAAGAGTTAATGATCCAAAAGATACCTTGGAGAAGTATCTGCTGGTTGCATTACGAAAAACAGAATTCCACAAAATTGTTTTATAAAGTGAAATTTACCGAAGAAAATTTTACAGAAACGAAAGTAACTCGTAGAAAACGCGGCCGCCCAAGTAATGTTGGTCATCTTACCGAACTACTAAAGAATGCTTATAATGAACCGCTGCCAGTGGCAGAGAAAAAGTGGCAAAATTTGCAGCAAATGTGCAAAGAGTTTACTATACCAAAGGCATACCATCAATTTTATACTTCACTCCAGAGTAACAAAGATGTTCGCGACTGTTTGCCTGAACCAGATGTAGATGAAGATTCTGATTATGAGTAATGCAAAATAATCAAAAATATTTACCTGTAACTGATATTTTTATCATTATTATTTGTTTTTTTAACATTGGTGTCAATCACTGTAGTTTATTTTGGTAAATTTATTTCGCTTTTGTATTCATTTGCGTTTTGTTGTACCCTCTGACCTTCTTTACTATTGAGAGTTATATATTTACTTTTAAATAATGTACATGCTCAATAAATAAATACACAAGAAAACCTGTTCTACTTATGTTTTATTTTATTCACGAATGATATCTTTACGGTAAAGATACAACAGTAAAATAACGAATGTGAACTTCTTCTTTTGAAATAAAATTTTTCGTAATGAAACACAGAACTGCATATACACAACCATCTCTGCAGTAACTATACCGATATAGAAGAATGTATACGCAAATCTCTATTTTTAAGCAACTTTTAAAATATAAACCTTAATTTTCTCATGACGAAGATTACGCACATTCGTTGTTTTGGCATGGGGGCGACGATATTTGACATAGTTTCGACTCAAATTTTGACATTTTTTGTCGACATCTTTCACCACCCACTTTTCCTGTTTCAGTATTAAATCAAATTTCATTAAGTTTATTGGCAATTTGCTGCCATAGTTGCATTTTAGAGGTTTTTTTATCATTAAAATACGTGCCATAATCAATTCTTAAATCCAACAATTGTTCTGTGGCAAGATTATCTGTTTCTGTTGGCTTTCCTTTATGTGACCAAATTTTACCAAGTTCGCTGGAACCAATTGTTTCATTTTTTTGGTCAACACCCATCTCACCATTATCATCATTACTGTTCAACCGGCTAATTTTTATAGAGTTTGTATCAGCAAATGATACTCCATATTCCATTAATTTATTATTTTGTACAGCTTCGTTTATAAAGTTAATGGCAAATTCATCATCTATAATTTTATATTTAAAATAAGCAAAAATATTGTTTGCATGAAAATGTTATAAATATACCTGTTCGAAGTAAGCTAACTACCGCCTTGCTATTAGTAAATTCAACTTCTGTTCCGTTAATTAGAGCTTTATGGATGCCATGTCGTACACTACTTTCCTATAATTTTATTTGATTCAATTTGATTTCAATTTTTTTTAGTTTATGATATTATTTACATGTGTTACATGGCACATTCGGGTCAGGTTCGGGCGTAGTGTTACCTCCATCATACCGAATTACTCTGGCGAGTGTGAACAAATGTGACCAGGTATGATCGCTCGAAATCGCCTTTTATTGTTCACTAAATACACCCATAGGCCGGTATCTTAAATGCACAAAATGTGTCTCATTTTTTATTGGTTGTCTCAGTCACGTGATGCGTTAGTAGTCGGGAGAAACCGTATTCGCGCTGTTGGTCAATATGATTCCAAAAGAATTCTGTAATATCTACAGTTTTCAGCATGCTTTTAGTTTCATCAGTCAGCACGGTCAACATATTTCGTTCCATCAGCTGCTTTCAATCACTTTCAATTCAGTACGATTTTGTCCTTGATGTGGTGTGTACGCTTGCATCGTTTATCGCTTTTGTCTTTGTTATGCTCAACGGCCGTTGAAGAACAACATGCTAAACAGATGCTGCCGATTTGATTAAAAGTTTGATTAAAAGCGACTTATAAAAAGTAGCAATGTGTCAGGTTAATTTACCTATGCCAGTGTCGAAAAAAGAATTTAAGTGTTGTATGCCTAGAACGTTTGAAAGTTCAGTGTTATTTAGAGTTTATTGGTTTTTTCAGTGCTGTACTTTGAACAATTTTCTTCGACATGTATTACGCTTTTGGACAATCATATGGGTTGTATTTTATGTTCTTCTTTTCTACTTTATGGAAATACTTATTTTAATAAAATTAACTATTTTACCTAACGTTTGTGCTTTTATCTACATATATTTTTATTTATTATAATGTCCCATAATCTCTATGTAACGAACATTATTATGTAAAATATGTCATGTTTATTGCTTAAAATTCGTGCGTTAAGCAATACTCGTGATATATTTTACATGAAAATTAAAAACATCAACAAATCTATTCAACTTTCAATTTAAATTTACGGCCAATTTAAGATGTAGTTCTGGGATATGACGATGCTGCCGCATAACCTTTAACACAAATTAAAGCATTAAGTTTCCGCTCCCTGAATACACCTTGTCACTACTTTGACCCGCCATCTTGCAGTGCTATTTATTAAGCGTAAAGAGAGCGAAAATGAAGTCCTCTCGAAAAAATGGCGACTGCTCTGTCGAAATCGTCGACGTAGCAGTGACGTAGTAGTACGGAGCGTAACCGTTCATCGCACAAATCAGGTAGCACTCAGGGAGCGATCTGTACGACATCTATACGCTGAACGCGACCACTGACACGCGTTTGCAGAGAATTGACGTAAAACATAACCTGTACTGGTTGCTACGTTTAATTTAAAAAATGGAGGATTTTGAAGAAAAATTGACAGAATATGTGCGAGCACATGAAGTTCTATATAATAAAAAAAAGTAGTGGCTACAGAAATTTTTCAGCGAAAGCCAGAATATGGAACGAAATAAGTGAGAATTTAGGTTCGACAGGTAACTATTGCAATTTTATTAATGGAATTCTTAAATTTAATGCTCAAAATTAAGTAGTTGAAGAATGTATTCGGCGATGGAAGTCTTTGCGAGATCGCTACTCAAGAGAATTAAAGAGGAGCGAAGAACCATCAGAAAGTGGGAATTCTAGTACACAAAAATGGCAGTTATTTGATATTATAGATTTTTTACGAATCCATGTGACATCTAGAAAGTAAATAATTTAATAGCCATATAATAAACAATTAGTAATCATTTAATAAATTTTAGAATAAGAGATAACTTAATTAATTTATCTATTATAACGGAAGATGGCAGGTTACTCGACGAAGTATCCGTAGATAAGAACAGGTTAGGTATACGAAGCTCTTCACCGGTTCCATGCACATCATCCATATTAAATTTACCATGCACAAGTCCTACTGTATACGATATGCAAAATATTTTAAATTCACCAAGCAGTGGTTCGACAACTTCAAATCGAAAAGAAAATGCTCTTGAAGATGTAAACAGATCCTTTATGGAAGGGATGACTAGTATTAAAAGCTACATCGAGAATAGAGTCACAACTATGACTGAAGATGAAAAGTTTGGGCAAACCGTTGCAAATCTGATATCATCACTTTCACCATCAAATAAGAAACAAGCAAAAACTGACATTTTGAGACTGTTGCTGAATTTGATATGATTTGTGTACATTTAAAAAAGCATATTTTACTAAAAATGTATAGTATTTACAAACGAGCAAGGTGCTCATTTACTAGAAGTTGCCTAAACTGTCTGACATTATTTAGTAAGTTTTCATCATTTACAGCCTCCTCTTGCTGATCCGCAACATCTTCCAACTCTTCCTCAGGAAATAAATTATTCATATCTATTGCGATATTGTGCAATACTGCAGTGGCAACGATAATTGCCATCACACGCTCCACATTTTGGTGCATTCCCACCCTTAAAATTGGAAAACGGCGCTTTCACCCACCATACTGCCTCTACACCACATTTCTTGTTATTATAGACTCGTTATATAAATTTCCTGCCGGTGCCCTAGCTTCTCGAAGTTTTGTCATCACGTATGACTGTAACGCGTATCCGATATCCCCTACCAAAATGTATTTTCCAAAACTACCAGCTTCAAATTTGCGCTTTAAATTGCTACTGTTAAATATAGTTTGGTCATGGGTTGCACCAGGCCATTGTGCGACTATATCTCGTATTTTTAATTTAGTATCGCTGACTGTTTGCACATTCAACTCGAAAAACCTTTGCGTGATCTAAACATCTCTGCATCATCATCACCACCAGGAGAATCAATCTTAATCATGTGGAATCTATTACACCGATTATCCTGGGAAAACGAGCTATATTATAAAATTTTTCAGCAGCTCTTTCCATTTCCATATTGTTGTTGTTCGTAGAAATGTAGCGAGAGCTTAGGGTAGCAATAGCTTTAGAAACTCGTCTAATTATTCGGTTAGCTGATGCTTTTGAGACTCCCATAAAATCTGCTACAGCTATTTGCATATTACCCGATGCGTAGTACCGCAATGTTAACAACTCTTGTAATGGTTGTATGCATCCACCACTACAAAACATTTTTACATTATTTTTAAGAAAATGATATTTTAGAAAGCACAACATACCTATTGAAATTCAATTTAATTAATGGTTCAATTTTCCCTAACAGCATTTCAACGGTATTTTTTGTTGATCGAAAACGATCAAAAATTTTTTTTTCGTTATAACTTATGAAACAGTCTTTTCTTTCTCTATATACTTTTCTTGTCATGTATACAAGATATTCATCTTCAGATGAACTAGAGTTTGAACTTGAAGGACGAAACATAATAAAACTTTCGAAGTAGGCGAAACGCACATGAAACTTGTTTCAGAAAGTAAACTAACACAAAAATGTTAGGTTAGGTTGGGTCTTTAACGGATAATTAAAGTCTTAGCTGCTCGTTTGCGCGTCATTACACAGACAATAAAAGTTCTTGAGTCAAACAAATATGCATTGAGTCAACCAAATTATCATTTTAAATAGCGGCAAAGATATATTTGTTTAATTCAAAGATATAAATTTGTTAATGTGATTGATGATGATTTGATCCAAACATATATTTTTTTGCTCTAATAATTCCTATAATTTCTTTTTAAAATATATTTATTTGGATTAAAACGGGATGTGTTTGAATTGCTCATGCGATTTATTTAACCTAAACGTATGTATTTTTCATATGATTCATATGATGGCGACTTTTAAAAAATATGCAATATTTATCAAGCAACTTTATTAACATTTATGGATAATACTGGACAATCTAATATTATACAATTAACCTAAAGTACAACACTTGTATCTTAAGGTGGCATTTCGGTAAAGTAGGGGTTTTCGACAATAGGGCGTTCGACAATAATTATTAGAAACGTAGTATTCGGAAAAACTAGACATTAAAAATGTATTTTCGCGTTGGTACATTGAAGATATTATTTTTGTTGAAAATCTAAATATTTTTTTTAAATTAAATATTCTTTTATTGCGAGAAAAATGAGAAAAAATATAAAATTTTGATATTACCTTTAGAATATGTAGAAAAATATACTGATACGATCTGTATTGAAATAATTTCAAAATATGCAGTATTTTTTCAGGAAGTAAGTTTAGGAGCTGAGTATCAACAACAGCTCCATATCTGTCCAAACAGTTTGCCAGTTCTTCTTCAAATTCTATTGAAACTTAATAGTTCTTTAATTTGTAAAACAGGATGTACTGCAAGTATTGAAACAATAATAATTAATACCATTCCATACCTGGTAGAGGACAATGGCATTTACATACTTAAAGAAAAGCACAAATATTACGCCCAAATTCAACTAGGAATGGCTTTGCTAAATTTGCAGCTAACATATTTTGTATTATATTGTTCCCATGATGAAAGCATGGTCATTTTGTTCCTTTAAATTACACTTTCATAAAAAATGTTCTATGTCATGTTAAGGAAAAGTACTGTATGTTTATGCTACATAGTATTTGTAATACAAATGAATAAAAAATAAATAAACTTTGTTGTATAATTTATTGTTTTATTTCATAAATTTGTCATTACAAAGAATAGGTGATGATAAATTTGTTATCGCACATGCTATAATAAAAATATCTTCTACATAAGGAACCAATGTCCATTGTAACTTGGTCCCTAATATTTTAAATAATTTTATACGTTGATTGCTACGTTCTATATGAATTCTAGCTGCGACTATTTTAGTGTTTTTTCAGCATCTTCCTTTGATAGCTGCTTCTGACTTCTCAAAAATGGAGGACGATATATTTTAATATTATGCAATGCACAAAGATTATCAATCAAAAATCCTTTGTCCACCATTAAGGCAGAATTTTTTTCTAATTTGCTAATTAAATTACTGTTTTCGAAAATAATCTTGTCTGATGCTTTACCACCATACGCTTCACTTACAACTGTAATAAGTCCAGCAGGTGAAATTCCCGTCATAAATTTAACAGTTTGTGCATGTTTGTAATGAGAATAAAATCTAATCCTACAACACAAACATTTGGGAGTTTGAATAAAAATTTCAGTACAATCTAATACAATTTGGGTATCCTCAAAATTCTTAAAACAATGTGGCATATTTCTTTTAATTTCTGCCATGGGTGGAAACTCAATGGCACTTTTTAAAACCCCACTTAATAACATTATCATATCAATTATGTATGTTCTACAAAGATTTACTGTAATGCCAAAAAATATTGACAAATTGAGTATCTTAGGTTCCATTTTAATCTGACAAATGTTAAAATCACCCTCTGCCTTATATTTAATTTATGTAAACGCACATCTTTGGAAATTATTTCTACTGCATTGAGAATTGAATTTAATAATATATGGCTGTTTATACCTGTTAAATTACAGAGAGTGACATCATCTGTAATAAAATGACACATAGTTAATTGCTGAGGTGAATTAACCTGCACTTCAAAATCTCTAAATGTTTTTACCACACTTGGTTCTTTATTACTATTTAAGAGTAATAATAAAGCATCTGCAGCTTCAATGTCTTGACTGCGGAATGCACAATTATCTGATGTATCAATATCTTCACATGGGGTATCTACTTCAGCATTTTCTTTCCTTATTTTTCTTAAATATCTTTTATTTGAAATATTTGCATCTTCTACTTTTAAAAGTGATAGAAGTTGTGTCGGCACAGCTGTCCTTTTCAAAATTCTTCTATTAGTTCTTCTCATACCTAAACATAGTTCAAATCAAGTAAGAAGGGTTTTCTACCATCATATTTTATATCTTATTTATATCTTACCTTTAAGAAACGCCTCTTCTGCAAAATGTAAAGAGCATACTTTCATGTATGGGCTAACTTTTTTTCCAATGCTTAAATTCCGTATCCATATTTTTCTTCTGTCTAGTAATTCACACTTTTTAAACTTATTTTGGCATTTACTGGCATCATTTGGAAATTTAAAAAAACTTAACTCGGAGTTTTTCTTTTTCCATGAATTACAGGAGGGAACACAACAATAAGCATTCGACATTTTAAATTTACCTAATATGACATGTAATTCCCGTAAGTAACACAAATTGACACACTATACTTAACAGGTAATCTGCGTAAATAGCAGGAATTACACTGAATTGCAGGTATATAGAGGTACACATGGACACAGATCACATCACTATGTGATCTGTGCACATGGATTTGATTTTATGTCTCCTGCTCAGTTTCCAAAATTGGCCGTAAGATAGCGTATCGCTTAGCTGCAAATCCCTATCGCATTTATACCGAAAAGATTATATTGAAATATACCTGCTCAATACATTCAGTTCTAAACCACATATGCAACCAATAAAACTCGTTCCAAGAATCCCTGGATACTTTTCTTCTATATAATGTTATATTTTATTTTTCCGAGAAGTTTATATTTATGTTATAATATGTATGTTTTGTATTACAACCAATATTCTAATCTTCACTTTTCCTATGTTATTTCAGCCAAAATGTTACGCATGTTTAAATATTTTATTACTTTTTACTTTTCTAGAGATTCGTAAGCCTTGCGCCATCTAATTTTGAATATATTCGATAAAAATACAACATTTGCTCATCAAGTTCAAGTTATTGAAATAGAGGGCCAAGTACGCCACCTTAATTTACGAATTTAAATTATAAATATGAAAACTTAACTCAAAATAAAAAGTTCGTCATTCTTTTCAATGACTATTGTAGGTATAACGAAATCCATAATTTTAATATCGAACGTAATGTAGTTATTTGTTCTAGTTATGCTATATGCAGATAAGTGGTCATTATAATATAGGGTGGGCCATCTGTTGGGTTCTTTTTAAAATTGCTATTGAAACTACACTTCTTAATATTTTAAAATAATTGTTACTTTATTCAAGAGAGTACACCTTCCGATTATTTATGGAAAACAATTTCAGTTAAATGGCTGCCACGACTGGCTTGGCAGTAGCCCATCCTCTTAACCCAATTTTGCAGTACATTGTCGATTGTATCTGGCTCTATTTCACGAATAGCTCGATGGATGTTTTCCTTAAGTGTGTTAATTGTTTGTGGATCGTTAGAGTAACACCGGTCCTTAACATTTCCCCATAAAAAATAGTCCAATGGGGTCAAATCGCAGCTCCGCGCTAGTCAATGAATGTCTCCAAATCGACTGATAATGCGGTTACCGAACTTAGTGCGCAAAATATCAATTGTTTCGCGGCTGGTGTGGCACGTTGCGCCGTCCTGTTGGAAACAAAGTTGCTTCAAGTCCAAATCGTCTAATAGCGGCCACAAAAAGTCAGTCAGCATGTCTCTGTAGCGCACACCGTTTACCGTAACGCTGTTACCATCTTCATTTTCAAAGAAGTAGGGACCAATGATGCCACCACTCCAAAACCCACACCAAACAGTTACTCTATTGGGATGCATTGCCCTCTCTACCACTACTTGTGGGTTTGCGGATCCCTAAATCCTAAATTTCTGTTTATTGACATAACCTTCAAGATAAAAATGAGCTTCGTCCGAAAAGATTATTTTACGACCAAAATTGACATCATTTTCCAACTCATTTAAAGCCCACACAGAGAAGCGATAACGAAGAGGATGGTCATTTTGCTTCAATTCCTGAGTAAGTTGCACCTTGTAAGCAAATAATCTTTCTTTCTTTATGCAATGTGCGACTGATGTTCAGTTGCTGTGCTCTATGACGAGTTCAGATTCTTGGGTTTTCACCCACACTTTGAGCGACAGCAGAAATTCTTTCGACCCAAAATTCGTTTCAACTTTCGTACAGTTTTTGCAACGCAACACTCACTTTGGAAATAATTTTTCAGTATTTCCCAGCGTTGTTCAAGAGTAAAACGATCCATATTTTTTAGCGGAGGTTTAACACTACATATCTGTCGATATGTCATGCGCGTCTCTGTTGCTAATATCGGAATAACACGCACTTCAAAAAACAACCAACAGTTGGCCCACCCTGTACAAAGTATCATATAATTGACATATCAATATGATGTCATCATAATACATAAACAGTCTTTCGAAATATATCGAGATTATTGCTTATAACATGTTTAATAAATAACCTGATTTAAACCTAGTTTGATCCCTCTCAACTCACTTTAGTAAAACACTTTCAGTTGCAAAGCTCACTGGTAAAACAAAAGCTTTACCACTAGACAACCGAAAACAAAACTTCAATTGGTGATTTAAAGCCAACGAATGTGGTATATTTCTCATCGAACTGATAATCTTTGCAAAACTTTTAATCTCTTTATGTTTGGCTTCAAAACGCATGCACCAAATATTACCAACTAATGGTCCTATATTGAATATTAATGCTAGATAATGTGTTAAAAGGTGATGCTTAAGCTTCAGATGTTCCTTAAACAGATCTTTATATAGTTTATGATAGGGTAGAGCGGGGTTAACTGGACCACTTTTTAAATCACGTTAAAGTTTTAGTACTTTTTCAATTTAGTTTGGCAAAACCTTTCACATATGAATTCTCTGAACCTTTTAGTATATATTTGTCGAATTTGTTACCTGAAAATTGATAAGGCAACTCTAATATATATTTTTTCTTACTGTGTTCTAATATGATCCACTTAACCTACCTTCCAGGTTAAGTGGACCATGAGTGAGGTTATCTGAACAGGTCATTAAATTACAACAATAACTAGTATAAACTAATTTATTTCATTATTTTAACATATTGTAAATGGGTAATCATGAAAATCAATAACAAAGGTTAACATATTAGCATATCTGGCACTTAAGTTTTCAGTCGGATTTGGTAACTTACAAATGATGTCGTTCTTCGGCACATAAGCCATTTCCTCCGTAGTAATAAACTTATTTGTTTGATTGAATCGTTTTAAGAATTGAACATTGAAACCATTTTTATTTTCTAAGTATATTTTGGCAATATAATGGCGGAAAACTGATGAATTTTTACCAAAGATTTTCACCAAACAGTAATTCGCAGTTGTTATTGTTTCTTCTTAATCGTCAACATCTTCATGTTCACTTAAATCATCTGCTGAATCAGAATCTCGGACTGAAAAGTCGTCATTACTTAGAGAACTGGAACTCTCTTCGAGTAAACGTTTTGTAACTGTACGAATTGCAATCGGTTTTGATTTCTTCCCAACTTTTTCTTCACGAGCAAGTGCCTCTTTTTCTAAAGCATTTTTAACTGGTGTGCTAGTTAGTATAGCAGACTTTCGTTTTTTACGCTGTCGTCCACCAGTTTTACGAGGAAGGGCTTTCGGATGTGGACGAATTTGTTCTGGTGTTACAATTGTGGTTGTAGTTGGTGTATTGTGTGATGGAGCAAGGGCGACGATATCTTCATTTATAGATCTCTCTGACAAATCATGCACTTGCTGGTCAGGTAGTGGCCTGTCAGTCACATATGATGACAAGTAGTCTTCATCTGAAAATATATCGTTGTTGAAAGGTTCGATGCCAGTTGCTCGAAACCCACTACAGATGTTTTTTGGAGTAAAAGCCAACATAAAAGCCTCCCCCGCCAGGCCTCCTATATCATAAATGCTGATTCCTTTTCCGGGATTATTGACCATCCATTTGTCACAAGCGGCATTATAAAATTTTTTGAATGGCCCAAAAACACTTACGTCGAGTGGTTGCAGCTTGTGACTACAATGGGGCGGAAGTGTTAACAAAATTATCCCGGTTTCTTTGGCGAAAGTTAATGCTGCTATGCTTAAATGGCTTTCGTGGTTGTCTAATATAATGAGCTTGGGATTTTCCAGAGAAGGCCTTTCGTGTTTTGCAAAATGTTGAAGAAGCGGAAGAAACACACTACTATTCATCCATCCACTTGGTGTAGCTGCACCTCCACTGCCAGGTGGGGTACCGTGTAGCATGTGCTCCTTAAAATGGATACGCGGAAAAATAAAATACGGGGGAACATACCTTCCAGAAGCTCCTATTATTCCAACAACAGTGACGAGTGTTCCCCGTTCTGCTGACGTTATTTGAGATACAGTTCGTCTCCCTGTTGTGGCTAAAATTCTAGGTGGCTTATGAACCGTTGTGGCAGCGGTTTCGTCCAAGTTATAAATATCGTTCCCCTCTAAATTGTATTTTCTTTTTACGGTTCTTAAGTTGTCAAAGAAAACTTTTACGTTTACCTCATTAAAACTTGTAGCCCGAGCAAGGCTTGTTTGCTCGGGAGTTCTTAATGATAATTTATGCCTATTCATAAAATTATGTAACCATTCCCGCCCTGCCATTTTCTCTTCGACCCAATTTTTTTTCATTGATTTATTATTGGCTTTTGCAAATTCAAACGCCAAACCACGTGCTTGTTTAACTGTAAGTCCGTAGAGTATTTCGCATGCCTTTTCAATATAATGTTTCAGCATCATTTCCTCGTCTAAGGAGAAAACCATTAAGTGTTCATTATTGGGACGATAATTTACATCTATATTATCATCTGCCCTAGTTTTGTCAACGTATCTTTTTAAAGTAATCCTTGGTATTTTGCAATCAATTGAAGCTTTTCGTACTGAATGGCCTTGCTCTACAACGGCTCGAACTGCTTCCTTCAAATCTTCTTCAGAATACGATCTATTTTGTGTTGTACGAACTCTCTTCCTAGGCATTTTTTGCTTTCTGTTTCTGAGAGAATAGTAATGCATTAACAAAAAGTTGTTTCTTAGTTTTAGCCCGGCGTCACCCAGGTGGGATCTACTAGACCTTCAGCGTTTAAAAAGATTTGTTTTTCGAATGTAAAACTTTCGTTATTTGTTAGTTTGTGACCATCAGCTAATAAATGTAAGGGATACGAAATACTTGCATTTTTTCTTTCATTATAAGCATAAATAAGACGTCTGTGCACAAAAAACAAATATATGTATATTATATATGTAATATTTTCTTTATGTTTTCAATGTTATGATCTATCAGACCCCACCTAGGCGATAGTGAACAAACACCATACCTGGGTGACGCCGGGTTAAGGTTAACTGAACATATGATCAGTTAACCCCATATTTTGTTGATCAGTTAACCTCAAAACAAGTGATAACAAAAACTGAAAGATTTTGAAACTACCTTTGTGAAATAAATACGACAAAAACGCTTAAAATGTGCTTAATTACTTACCAATTCGAATAGTTCGGATGAATACAAACGTTTCTATACGTTTCACACTTTTACAACTTTTTTACGTGCCACAAGAAAATTTACTTTTTACCACCAGTTTCTAACAACAGCTCTAGTACGGTGACAAACCCAGCTAACAGTTCTCTGCTTATGATAGAACAGTTGTTTGTAAGTCTAGATAAGCGTAGTAATGAATTTATTGTGCTGTCTAACGTTAGAGAGCAGTATTCATATCATGTTCAGTTAAACCATCTGTTCAGTTAACCCCGCTCTACCCTACTCACTAATTAACGTTTTTAGTAAAAACGTCTCATCTTTGGTAATGATAGGGCTTGTGAAAATATTTAGGATTTCTATTAAACTTAAATATCCTACACACAATTTTCTTTTGGAATTATTAGTCCAATTATAAGTCCGAAGTTTTTAACAAGGCAAAACATTTCTCCTGCCGACATTACTAACATGCCATTTTTGGAATGTTCGCTTTTAATATTAGTGAAATTATCTATATTATAACTGAAACAACGAATTCTATTATTTAGGATATTTAACGAAAAAAGGCGTTCATCGATAAAGTATTTGATTAATCGTGCCATATCGTACCTACAAACACCCTCTAATAAATCATGCATAAGATCGCAACTCTTGTTAACTGCTACGTGCAAGTTTTTAAGTTGATTAAAAGTACATTTTTCACGCACACCACATGAAAGTGAAAGTAAATCTGCCTCATAATTAAATTTGTTCCGGCAAAGCTCAGTATCTTCTAAAAAGTTGTTCACGAGTCAAACGTTTCTCAGCTCCACAAAATCTACAAAAATAATGCGCTGCAAAGCTCTCTGTATAACTAAACATTTGATTTAAGCCTAAATTGTCACCAGAAAATAAAACTAATGCAAAAAAAACTTGTAACTTGCTATTTCCATATTTTATGGAAATACCTTCGTTTTCCAACAGCAATAGTTCTTGAATTCAAATTCGAAAAGTTGCCTCATTTCCAAATCTCACTCTGTCAGATGAATGAAACAGCATTTCTAGAAAAATATTTTCTAATTGAGACGAATATTCTGGCGGAATAAATGAAATTGCATAATATACAGCTCTAACTTGTAGATTCCAGCCTTTGATCCTAACGGGTTGCATGTCTCAAAGTCGTCATAATAGAGAATTAAAGGTAAGACTAGTTAATACACTTCGGTGTCAAGACTAGTTTATTGTTGAAGTTTTTCAAGATATCTTTCCGTAACTGACCTTAAATAATATTAATAATATAATCATCGGGTAAACTAAATATATATTCCTTGTACAGTAAAATCGTATCCAATATACCAGGCAACTCCAAAAAATGTTTAAGAACTTCACCTATGCCCATTTTCTTCACCTGTAGATAAGTTCTTGATAAAGTTATCCGTTAGATATCCCTAAGAAAAGGCCAAAAATCGGTTTCTTCACTTCTAGATAGACTTTATCTAAAAGATACATTTATCAAGCAGTTGAACTACTCGATAGAAACTATCCTACAGATATTTTGCTGAGCGCGCAGTTTGTTGACCGGTTATTAAATGATTAATGGTGGCTGACTTAAGTTTTCGTTGTAATTTTGACAAAATTCATTGTTGCTATGGATTTATTAATGATAAATATAGAGGTTTTTTCCGATGAAGAGGAAGACGAAATATTCCAGTTGATTAGGAGACCATGTACAATAAAGTATCGTCCTAATTATATGGTGGAGCTGGACGACATAGATTTTTATTCAAGATTTCGGTTAAAAAAGTAACTGTAACGATACTACTGGAGCAAATTGAGCAGCAGCTGCAAGTGCAATGGAATCAGTAAGTTTTATACCAAAGTAATTATGCATATTACTATTGCATTATATAATTTCAGCAGTAGATGTGTAAGACCATTGGATAAATTACTGCTGACTCTTAGGTTTTATGCCACAGGTAGTTTTCTACAAACAGCTGCAGACTTCAGTGGTGTTTCTACCTCAACAACGTGCCGTATAGTCAAAAGAATATCTATGATAATAGCATCATTGCGTCCGCTGTTTATTAGAACTCCTAATACTGTACCTCAAATAAGAGAAAATCAAGAAGGATTTTATAGAATCAATAATTTTCCAAGAGTTGTGGGATGTATAGACTGCACTCACATTAAGGTACAATCTCCAGGTAAATCAGTATTTACTTTGTAAAAGTAGCTGAGTATTATAGCTTCTATTCTTCTGTTACAGAAGGTGATAATGCAGAATTATTTCGAAACAGAAAAAGGTTTTTCTCTATTAATACGCAAGTGGTTTGTGATCACAATTTAAAAGCAATAGATATTGTAGCCGGTTGGCATGGATGCAACGATATTCAATAGTAGTTCAATGAGAAACAAAATGGAACAGAATCACTTTGAAAATGGCATTTTGCTTGGTGACAGTGCTTACCCTTTGCAACATTATTTATTATCACCTGTCTTAAATCTACACACACAAGCCGAGGAAAGATATAATTTCTCACATATAAGAACAAGAAAATATAATAGAGGAGTTTTTTGGAGTCTGGAAGCGTCGTTTTGTAGTTTTAACCACGGGAATGAGAGTTAAGGGGGCCTGACACGCTCGTGGTTCGTTCCAATGTTACTCGTACCGTTCAGCAAGGCACGGTTAACTTTGAACGTGTAAGGGGGTAACACGCGTGAAAAAATTGGAACGAGCACGGCACGAGCAAAATCAGACTTAACTTGATTTTAACTGTGTGACGTCATACGTTTCGGGTAACATCGAATGAAAATCGAACGTGTATTTGTAAAGTTCGTGTCGTGTTTAGGATGTGAGGTGATTAATCCGCTATTACAGACAGGTTATGATCTGTTTACACCACCTTTAGTGAGTAACTGAACTCTACTTTATCCAGAAAGCAAAATATTTGATAATGGATTCAAGACAAATCTCTAAAGATTTTTTAATTGAATTTTTTGCTTTGTATAAGGAGCAAGAATGCCTGTGGCGAATAAAATCAAAAAACTATTCAAACAGAGAGAAAAAACAAGAAGCATATAGAGTCTTAATAAATAAGTATAAGGAAGTAGATCCCGAAGTTACCCGTGAAATGATTGTAAAAAAAATCGATTCATATAGGGGATCTTTTAGAAAAGAGTTGAAAAAGGTGATAGAATCACAAAAATCTGGGGCAGGGTCTGACGAAATATACAAACCACGTCTCTGGTACTATGAACATTTATTGTTTCTGCGAGATCAAGAACTACCTCGAAAGGGCATATCAAATATGAATATGAATGAAGATAGTATGGAAGATGTAAGTATTTTTTTGTTGAATAAATCAGAAGTTTGTTGGTTAAGATATATTTTTGAAGAGGATTATATTATATTTATCATTTATTTATTTCAAAATCAGAAAAGAAATATATTTCTATAAGTATTGCAGGTTATTACAGAAGATGAAGGAAGTGAATCTCTTGCATCTCCTTTAGCATCACCGACTACGTCTATATCATTTGAACGCTGCAATACTCCTCAAACTTCAAAAAAACGAAACAGTAGTGATAAAAATTTATTAACTCTTGCAACCACAACATTGAGAAAAATTAACGAAGAAAAGGAAGTTACTGATGATGAATTTTCTATAGCAGGAAAGAAATATGCATTTGACTTAAGAGCATTAAATATTGAACAGCGAACTATAGCTGAAAAAATCGTCAGTGATGTAATTTATTATGGTAAATTGGCTCAATTATATGTAAATTCATCCATAAACCGAAATACACCAAATTACCATCAAACATCCTCAACAACATATTCGTCTCAGCTGCAGGAAATGTCAACATATTTGAATTTTCATAAGGAAAATTAAAATTAAAGAAAATCAAGACTTAAGAATATTTGTCTAGTTTTTTTTTCTTATAATTTTTTTTTAAGTTTGGTGGTTTGAAATATCTTTATTTATCATTTTAATGGAATTTACAAGTTTAATTTTTTTAATGTAAAATCTAAGGTTTATTGGCGTATGAAATATTCTAAATCGTGAAGTCATTATCCCAAAGGCATTCTCTATCACTCTTCTTGCCCTGCTTAATCTGTAATTATATATTTTGCGTTCATTTGTTAGAGTATTTCTACTAAATGGCGTTAAAAAATCTTTTCTTAAAGCAAAAGCTTCATCACCAATAAATACATATGATATGCGGTTTTCACTATTCTTGATTTTTTCGGGGGAGGGTAATGAGAGAAGATTATTTTTAAGTTTATAATAGAAATCTGTATATTCAATCACTCCACCGTCTGAAACCCTGCCATTGCAATGCAAATTACGAGTACATAGGTAATTTGCATTACTTATTGCCAGGAGAACAATGCTGTTATAACCTTTGTAATTCCAAAAGTAAGATCCACTATTCGGAGGAGCTTCGATTCTTATGTGTTTCCCATCCACTGCCCCTAGACAATGTGGAAACTGCCACTTACTTTCGAAGTCCTTGGCAATAGTTTTCCACTCGGTTTCAGTTGTTGGAAACTAAAAAGGTTTTATCTATAATTAATATACATGAACGTTAAACATTTCTTAATAATTAATCAAAAACTTACTCTCATATAGTCTCCTGAAAGTGCTTTAATAATAGCAGCGCATGTCTCAGGAATAATTTTTGACAGTGCTGATGAAGATATAATTGTAGAAAACTTTAAATCTTCATATGTTCTTCCTGTAGCAAGAAAACGAAGAGTGGCGCTAAGACGTTCATGAGGAGATATTGCTTTTCTCATTACAGTGTCTTTTTTAATATATGTGATGTTAAAAGTTTTAATAATTCCATATATGTTTCTTCCGACATTCTTAAATAATTTAAAAAGACTTGTGGTATCGATCTTAGTTCATTTACTAAATTAACATGAGAAAAATGATTTCTTTTCAATAACCATTCTCTACTCCACTGCAAACGACCACGTTTCTTTTTTCTGAAGATTAAAATTAAGCTGATGCTTACTGCACATAGTTTCTGTTTTAGTCTCATTTTGATAAAATCACGAACATTAAATTTGTGTTGTCCGTGCACGACTAAAAAAATTAAACTCTGTTCCTTCAAAATTGTGCATATAAAAGACAAAAAAGCACGAGCGTGTCAGTGTGTTCATTCAGTTCGGATAAAATTGTGCAGTTCAGAACGGTACGAGTAACATTGGAACGAACCACGAGCGTGTCAGGCCCCTTTAAGCTTGAAACTGTACAAGACATAATTATAGCTACTTCTGTACTACATAATCTAGCTCGCTCTGAAGGTGAAGAGCCTCCCGCAGTCAATTTTGAGAATCATGAAATAGAGGGCGATTTACTACCTGCAGGACAAGGAAATAATGCTTATCGCGAAGCATTTATCGCAGACTACTTTGCAAGGTATATATTTTCAATACTACAGAATAAATTTCAATATAAGTATTAGTAAAAATGTATCATATTGTAATAGTATATTATTTACTCTATTCTTTTTCAGGTTATAAAAGAGGGTGGTATACATCGCACATTGATCTCTATAAATGTGTACTTCGAATTTATTTGTATATTAATTCTTATGTTAGACTCGTAATATTGATTTTTTTAGATTATGTAATATTTTTAATATATATGTCGCAGGAAGATGATAAAAACGGAGATTTGATCAAATCCCTAAGCTAGATGATCAATTCACGGAAGATGTTAAAATAACAACTCTGTTGGGTGATTTCCCTAAAGAAAGTACGTGATTTGATCAAATCCCTTAACTGTTTTAGTGCAAAGATTAAATAATATTGTTTAGATATTAAAAGTATTTAGTAAACCGTTATTAAATGTAGTGTAGATAATACAACAATAGTCATTGAAACTAATTATTTATTCGAAACTAATTAACAAAAGAAATAGGTACTTAAGCTGATATTTTTAAAAACAACAAGGATATTTTTAGTGAACGTTTAAAAGTTTTAGTGAATGTAATTAATAAATAATAATGTTCATGCATTTTTATTAAAACACGTTGTTGATTTGTGGCATCTCGAGTTACAAAGTACGTTACTTTTTTTACAGACACATCTTTTTGTTTTACATTGTATTTTGGATTGTTCACAGGAACACTTCTTAAATCCTTGACCTCCAAATAAGGATAATTTTCCTGCAATCTCACGCAGACTTAGGTTAGTCCGTGGAACTGTTTCGGTAAATGTTGTAGTAGCTATTTGAAGAGCGTTTCTAGGTAGCCAATCTTTTATAATTCCAGCTGAGGTACCAATTTGATATAAATTATTTTTTATATCTAATACGATCCCCACGATGTTATTTCCATCTAATGGGCCTCTGTCTACCTTAGGTACATCAACCAAAACTGTGGTATCTACTACCACGTCTTTAAATTTCTTCAAAGAAACTTCTTTCATTTTTTCAGCTGATCTTATCAGGTGTTTTGCAGCATTTTCTCTTTGATCTTTAATGCTGTCTTCTTTTTTGGCATAAATAGCATAGAATTTTCGATCCATATCCTTCTTCTCCTACTGTATTCCCACATATTGCGTGCACCGGATTTTTACAAATGTCACATGAATGGGCTCGAGTAGATTCCATTCCACAAACAACACAACATGCTTTATTGTTGTTGACAGCTGCTTCCCCTTCTGATGCAGGTAACACTACAGGAGTTGAAGTAGAATTGCTAACTGATAGATCATTTGAAGTTGAAGCATTGTAATCAATTAATTCAGATGCTGGTAGATCTTTTGAAGTTGAAGCGTCGTCGTTGTTCTCTAAGGAATCCGCTGGTAAGTCTTCTGGTGTTAAAATAATTTCATGGTCCTGCTGTTTAAGAAGTAGGTCCAAGTCCTCTTCCGTAACAAGTTTTTCAAGCAACTCTTTCGAAATATGACTAGATTGGAGTCCTGTTTTTGGTTCTGTTCCAAATAAAGCTTTGTAAGGTGATCGTTTAATGGTTCGATGAAAAGAGGAATTCTTTTGGAATTGAACAAAGTAACAACCTATAGCCCAATTTTTTGTGTCATTGTCAATTAGCCAAGCACGTAACATAGCTTCAACATCTTGATTTGATCGCTCAACAGATCCTTGACTAGCTGGATGTCTAGGTCTACCATTTATAATTTTGCACGTTGGCCATAGGCTTGTTAATTCTTGTATGACAGCAGCCGTAAACTCACGGCCGTTGTCGCTTTGTAGTATATGAGGACAACCGACTTCCAAAAATATTTTTAATAGCTCCATTGCTACTTCAGCAGCTCTGTTTGAAGTCAAAGGTCGAAGAACGCTGAATTTCGTCGCGTGGTCCTGGTAGTGTAATAGCCATCTGTAGTTTCTGTCTGGGGTCGACTGTAAGTCTACTAAATCGACTTGGCCACGATGATTGAAGTCGCTAGATACAATTGGGCAAACAACGATTCCTTTTCTTGGAAATTTTTTTTTAGACTGACATACCGTGCACAGCTTTAAAAACTCCAGTACAACTGAAGTAGGTATTAGGTATTTCGATTTCAAGCTATACAGCATTTTATCTCTTCCTCCGTGGCCAGTTGACTGATGCGTTTCCCGAAGTATGTGGTAAAAATTTTCCGTTGGCACTATTTTTACAACTGAATCGGAGTCAGATTTTCTTCAAACTCAAAGATTTTTTAGTACCTACTTCCATAATATCGTATTTTCTTCCATAATAGTACTGTTTATGTGTCCGTTTCAGTTTAAGTACTGGTGCTAATTTAAATTGTTCAATGACTGTGATAGCTTCTTCTATCCTTTCGCGAGTCCACAAAGGTTTTTCTTTATCATGCCGCTGGTTCAAAAACGTCTTGATAGTTTCATTAAACTGTCAGAGTTTGATTTTTTTCTTTATCTGAACCCATTTTTCTACGGTAGGTACTTGATAAAACTAGAAATATACAAAACAATAATAAAAAATGCGCGCAACCTTCCTCGCGTAATGTTTAGGCGGTACTGTCTCACTGTTTGCAATAGTGCGTGCGATGTGCGGTGCGTCACGTTATAAGTGGGCGCTGGCCGGCACGGTGGCCGGAGGGGAGCGGTAAGGTGAAGGAGATGAGTAACAAGCGAAACATAGAGCTGTGCAAGTCCTGACTTGTTTATTTCATCTTTTCACTAAAACAGTTAAGGGATTTGATCAAATCACCTACTTTCTTTAGGGAAATCACCCAACAGAGTTGCTATTTTAACATCTTCCGTGAATTGATCATCTAGCTTAAGGATTTGATCAAATCTCCGTTTTTATAATCTCCTGCGACATGTACATTTATATATGTATATAATAAATTGTTTATCCATTTTCTTGATTTCTTAATTTCACTATAAAATAATTTTATAACTTAATGCCTTCTACTGGCTGTGTGCTGTGCATACTGCACTTTTATATGTGTCGTGTTCAAGAAAGCTGCTCAGTGCAAAGCCCAGATAAAGAAAGTCATATATTATTTTTGCTTTATATTCCAAGTAATGAATTGTACAGAGCTTTAAATAAATGTTTGCCCATCGTCCGATAATAATTAGCTATTATCAATATGTTTCAACAGGTATACTAATAAATAAAATTGCAGTTTCTTAGAACTTATAAGAATTGTATAGAATAATATTTCAGGTTATACATTTGACAATACTTTATTTACAAACATAAATGGTAAAAAATATTATAAAAAATAAAGAAAAATATTATTTAAAAAATTGAAAGAAAAAATATTTTAAAAAAAGGGATAAGGTTTTATGTATATCCTACACCTCCTTTCCTAGGTTTTTCATTTTTAAAAGTTGGAGTCTCTGATCTCCAATTCACTTTCTTGAGTTTCCTTTTCTCTGTTAATTTTTCCATCATAATTTTATGAACCTCCACCTTCAACCTATGTTCTTCCAGGAGTAATTCTTTTTATTATTTCTGGGAACCTCATAGAATTTTTTTGAAGACTTTGTCTTGGTTTGGCATTCTTTTTAGCTAAAAATTTGAGATAGGAATGTATTTATATTTGCTTATCATTAATACAAAATGCAGACAGAAATGGGTAATTAAAAAAATTTCTTTTTAAATATAAACTTTACCTTTTACAACATGGGGAGTTGTCTGTATTTTCTTTTTGTTATTGTTTTTATCATTATCATCCGACGCTTCATCATCTAGAGCAGTGATTCTCAACGTGGGCGCTGAGCCTCAAATGGGCAGTGGGTGGGCGCTGTACGGTGTAAAGGTAAAGCTACACTACATAGTAAAAAATTAGTAAAATTATACAAAAATGCAAAATGTTTAATATCTGCGCTAACCAATGTTCCTATTATGCATTGTTAACCGCATCGTTGCTATGGTTACGTACATGCTGTTTCTATTTCTGTGCTTAACTATAGCCGCTTTCATTTGCCCATTTTTAGTAACTCCGAACTGTTCCGTAGTGCGCTGAACAGTCAAACTCCGTTCTATTTTGATCTGTGTGATACGAGTAAATACTACTTTCCCCGCGCCCCTGTTACACCTACCTTTTTAACCGGTGCATAATGCATTTTAAATACATTTGAGGTTAGTGATATGTTCATGTCAATAATAATGCTGGAATTTAAAATCTTAATTCTGAGGATGGTTTGACGAATTATCGCTTACTAATGTCAAACGATGAATACGATCGAGCTCAAAACGGTACGTGTTGAATATACTGATATTGAAAATTATACTGTGTCATTGATGGTAAAATTTTTAGATATGGAATTTGCGCATTCGCTACTTTTCCATGCTCAGTGTTGAAATTCTGTGCAAGTTAATGAAAAGAGGAAATTTGTGGAAATGAAATAATAAATGTAGCAGAACCCTTAGTACCAGTGGACTCAGGATCTAATAAAAAATAATTGGTCATATAATGAAACTATTGCACTAATTAACTCTGTTTCAACACACATAGAAGAGTTAAATCATCCTAGAAAAGGAAAACAATGTTTGAAAACATAGCGAATGACATGATTAGTAATGGTCATTCTGTGAATGCCCAACAAGTTCATTTAAAATAGAAGAGTTTGTTGAGAAGCTATAAAGCTTGTACAGATAATAAATCAAAAACTGGTAGATCTCCTCTCAGTTTCATTTTTTTGACCAGATAGATGCTATAGTGGGAGATAAGCCAAGCAATAGTTGTGAGCACACTTTAGAATCAAGTGAAGAAGCAACTATTACTGCTACTAATAGTGAACAACTATCACAGATAGTATCTTCTGATGAAGGCAACAGTAGCAAAGATCTCCAAGCGAAAAAATCGCGAAAACGCAAAAGAAGTTCCCAAGCCGCGGATCTAAAAAAATTAATAGAAATGAAACGAGAAGAATATAAGAAAATACAAGAAAGATTTGACCGAAAATGCATCATTGAAGAGAAAAAATTGAATTGTTAAATAAACTTATAAGTGAAGGACATAGCTAAAGTTTCTATGATGTTGTTTCTATGATGTTTAATTTAGAATTACAGGTTTTCATTTACAAGATAATTCATCGCATCTTGCAAAAGTATACAATATGTTAAAGAATCCTGTTTTGTTTATTTATTTTGTATTTATAGTTTTTAGAACTACTAAATAAAATTACAAGAAATGCGAAAATAATAGATATAGTTTTATTAAAAAAAATACATGTCTATAAAAAATCTTTTTATTTCATTGCAAACATTTGTCTGAAAATTTCTTCTCTTCGTCCCCTACTGCTAAATGTTGTATTTATGCTATGGTGTTCACTTTGTAAATCGTCACTTATGTTTGGAATAACAATTGTTGAATCATCATTATCCTTTAAACAAATATTGTGCAAAACACAGCATGCCATACTACATTGGACAATACTACATATATTTATATTTTGGAAAAACTGCATTCGCCTAAATCTGCCTTTTAGTAAGCCAAATGCATGTTCAACTATAATTCTTCCTGTTGAATGTCTATAATTAAATAGTCTATGCTCTTCTGTCAGAGCGCCACTATCACGAAAAGGAGCAACTAGCCAATCCTAGGATGGATAAGCAGAATCGCCAATGATAAATTTATTATTGAATTTGTTTGGATTTTCTGTTGCTTTATCATAAAGTGATGATTTACGTAAAATTCTGGCATCATGAAGCGAACCAGGCTCCCACAGTATACATCAATAAATTCTTTCTATGATTTACAACCCCTTGCAGTATGACACTATGTACTCCTTTACGATTTATATATGAATCCTGATCATGATATGGACAATTTATTTTGATATGACTCCCATCTATTGCTCCAATGACACCATCAATATTAGTTTTTTGTTTAAAAGTATTAGCACTTATAGAAGATTCTTCGTGCGATGGCCACTTAATATATTCTTGTCTTAGACTGAGTATAAAGTTAATAACATTCAATAATGGACGATGAGTGCACTTAATGATATGTCAAACCTATCCGATATTTGACGAAAACGTTCAGTATTGCCTAAATACCATAGTGTTAATAACAATCCTTTTTCACCACTAATGTTTGTTTTACCACATCGATATTTCGGAAGATAATTGGTATGCTCAAGACGATCTGAAATAATTAAACATGTAGCTAATTAGTATCAATCCATTGTGTTAATGTTACCAATTATTTTATATGCAATATCACGTTTCATGCGAAAATGTTGCTTAAACAGATTATTAGAATATGATGCGACAATGTTTTCTACATATAATTTAATTTTAAAAACTTCTTCCCTCGTCTTTTTCGTTCGTATATACACGTCTTCGTCAGAACTGGAAGAAGTCTCACTACTAACAGTTTCTGTTAACATTTCCTACAACCAGTTCAAGTTCAAATACCTATATATAGGTGTTTAATAAAGTAACTTACCACAGCAAAAGTATTCATTTTAAATTAATATCTCAACTCTTCTGACAGTTATTGCATATTTCAGGTTATTAGATTATTTCGTATGTACGTCTCGTTAAAAGCGCGTTCTATTTGAATTGTTGCCGAACTGTTTCGTGCAATGCACTTCACACCTATCTCTAAACAAATAGAAAGCGGCTTATGTTATTGTATATATGACGCAACGCGCGGACCCTGTGAGTCAACGCGTGTATAGTGGACCGCATCTCGAATGTTCCAAGGTCAATGGTAATGTTTTTAATAACTCAAATTATTTTAGAAATCTCACTTATACAAAATACTTTAATTATGTTGCTCCAACCAACATTGTTTAACATCGGTCTTTTTTACACGACAGCAATGGCCCCTCCAGGCAAAAAGCTGAAGGTGGTACGCCAGTATTCGGTCGACTATAAAGCCTTCGGTTTCGTACCAAGCCCAGCGGATCGCACAAGACCGATGTGCCTCATTTGTTCCAATGTCTTCTCAAATGAAGATATGAAACCTCTCGTATGCGTGACCATCTTGCAAAGATGCATTCGAACAAAAAGGACAAGCCCGCAGAATACTTCATGAAACTGCGTGCTGACAGGGAGAAAACTACCCCGTCAATTTCGTCTGCTTTTGCCAAGGCGACAGAGATTCAGCGTGATGGCCTGCTGGCATCGTATAACATTGCAAATATGACTGCAAAGGCTGGCAAGCCGTACACTGTAGGGGAAACACTGATTCTGCCTGCAGTGAAAGAGGTGATTTCGACTGTCTTACATAGGAATGCGACAGAAATACTGCTAAGGGGCTATCCTTAGCAACGACACGGTCTCCAGAAGAATAGATGAGATGGCAAGTGATGTCGAAATCCAGTTGGTGGACATTCTCAAGAAGACCAAGTTTTCCATCCAGCTTGATGAATTGACTTTGAGTGATAACACTGCCCTTCTCATGTCTTACGTGAGGTACTTCAACGAAACTGGGGAAACAAAAGAAGAAATGTTGTTTGCAGAGCCCTTACCCCTTGACACAACTGGTACATCCATCTTTGCTGCTGTCAAGAAGTACGTTGAAGAAAAGGAAATCACGCTAATAACTCCTGCGCAATAAATGGAGCACCAGCAATGGTTGGGCGATACAAGGGGCTCCTTGCTCTTCTCAAGAAGGAGCATCCAGATATCATCTGCATACATTGCGTAGCGCACAGAGAGCATCTTGCAGCGAAACCGCTGACCCCCAGCCTTCATAACTCTCTCAATATTGTGATCACGGCCGTGAACGTAATAAAAACAAATGCAAAAAGCGATCGACTATTCCGCAACCTCTGCCAGGAAAATGACGGGATCTACAATCGGCTGCTGCTTCACACCGAGGTGAGATGGCTCTCTAAGGGCAACTGCTTGGCTCGATTCCGTGAAATGTTCGATTCAGTTGTCATTTTCCTGCAAGACAAACGTGAGAAGTTGGATTCAGTGCCGCTACATTTCTGCACTCAGACAAGAGGAAAAGGCAGGACATGGTCAATAGAGGGGACTTGCGGCTTTATTTGACTCTGCTGACTCCTCGCGTGAAAGAGCTGGTGAGCAAGCACCAACCTCAAGGATCGCATTAGTGAAGACTGCATGAGTTGGGCTCACAAATTTATTAATTTAATTTTGTTAAATAAAATTCAATATTTCATTAATAATTTTTGTTTGCATTAATTAATATTTTTAAATAAAATTAGAGGTAGAATTTATTACTTCTTGTATTAATTACTGTGCCCAGGTTAATTAGTCCATAATCCATAATCATAGTCCATGACGTGTCCCTTCGCGATTTTCTGCAGTGGACGCTGGGATCTATAGAAAATCCAGTAAGTGGGCGCTAGGCGAAAAAAAGGTTGAGAACCACTGATCTAACGCATTTAATGTAGATTGCTTTACGGAAACCGAATAGTACGCACCCAGTGCTACCAATGAAACACAATATAAGTATAATAGAGCGGTAAATTCAAACAGGGATCATGTCTCCCTGGGGATCAAGTATCCTTACTCTCCCTACACAGTGAAAACAGCATTTTTATTTTTTAATGAATATTTTGGAAAAAAGTAATTAACAAATTACGAAATATTGAGAAAATATAAAATTGGTTTTATTTAATAATTGACAGGCCGACATTCCCAATAATTTCAATATTACTAAATAATAATATATATGAATATTGTAAGAATGAAAATTATATTATGTCTAATATAGCTTTACTCAAAATATCTGGCTCTTCATGCTGCGTGCCTTTTGGTAATTATGATGTTGGATAGCTTTAGAAAGATGAAAATCAGGGAGAAATTTGACAGACAGGAGAAATAGAAGCTTGGATGGAACAACGAGAAGTTTCATAGTTTAATGATTGTGAAGTTTGAACCATAGGAGAATAATAACGGCGAAATGAAGTTTGTGAAACAGAACGAGAACTTTGAGCTGAAGAAGAATGATATGATCCAGATTATTAAGTGTTTTTGCACGATCAACTGCCAATACTCTTCTGTTCACCATGTCACTGACATCAGCTTACAGTTCTAATGCGTCATTCATGGGAATACTTCCCAACTGCGAAGCTATTAAATTCTCAAAGTTATCAAACATATCTTCATTTGTCATACTGCACAGTTTATTTAAAGCAGCATCTATAGAGGATATGTCATTTAATGTCAGCTTTCTTCCTTTTTTCTGTGATTGTCCCGAAGTAGACTGCTTATTATGTGATGGTGTAGGCTGAGTTGATGTTCTCTTTGGCTGAGCAGGAGGCCGTTCAACTGCATTATTATTGTTCTCTGACTGTGCGATTCCAGTGATTTTTGCCGGATTTTGCCGTTGACAACTCTCACCTTCGTCATTTTCATCCTAAATTAAAAAATATTGCAATTACAATTGTGAAAATGACTTTACTTTATGTGTTCTTTTCAGATTCCATATACGAAAGAAGAATGGCTGAAAATTACATCAGAATTCGAAAAAAAGGCATTTCCGCATGCAATTGGAGCATTAGGTGGCAAGCACATCAGTATTAAATTAAAGCTCCCGCAAGCGAAGGCTCTTACTATTATAACTAAGGTTTTCACAGTATAGTCCTATTAGCTCTTGTAGACGCAAATTATAAGTTCATTTATATCCATTGTGGCTGTAACTGGAGAGTGTCTGATGGCCGAGTATTTAAAAATGTAAACTCTTTCCAAGTAGGTATAAAATAAAACTAAAAACATGAAACAGGTAAGTACTTAAGTAGCCTCTAAAACTATGTAGGTAGATAATCCAAAACAACCTGTAGTGTACTAGGACAACACTAGAAACAGCCTTAAAAGTTTAACTCTTTGGTATCAATTTGGAACGTGTAGATTCCCCTTCTCAGTTCAGGAGTTTTTAAAAACTTAACTATATCGTCTCCACTTTGTTGAGAAATATCATTTTGTAGAGGAAAAGTAAAAATATAATCTCTCTTGTGTCTTAAATATTTTATAATCAGATCAGATGAATTTACCTCTTCAATCTTGACGACAAAGTGTTCCAGTGGTTTTTTAGAAGCTAATTTTATGACAACGAACTCTCCTACTTGTGAAATTTTAATTTCATCATCGTTGTCTTCAGAAATTGCGCCATCCTCATTAACCAAAAAAAAATGCTTGATGTTTCTTGTTCAATATTTTCGGTATCTGGGCACAAATCTTCGTAGGAAACTGACTTTCCTGCGGTAACTTTCAACATTTTTTTTCTTCGTGATTCGTCTCGAGTCGATGGAGATCGCATCTCTTGTAGATAGTTCAACAAGGTTCCGGTTACAGTTTCAGAGATGTGTTGTTCTGCTCTCGTGGATTGAACGGAATAAGTCCCGTTCCGCGAAAAGCGCCTGCGATTGTCGTTTTGTTGGTTAAATCCAGTTTCTCCATCAGCTTCTTTAATAATGTGGGAAAAGAAGTTTTATTCACAGTTTCATCTCGAGGATTTTGTATTTTATAATCCAAGAGTACCTTTCTCCTTGACTTCTTAAGGGGCGCATAATAGCCCACATCTAAGGGTTGAGTGAGTAGAAAAACAAACTTGATATCATTCCTTTGGCATTCGACTATAATGTTGATATTCAGGTGGGACGATAAATTATCGCCTATAATAACTTTTGTGCCTGTCAGTTTTTTTTTTCCAGGGAATAATGATTGTGAGAAACCAATCTGTAAAGGTACAGGAATCAAACCATCCGGACTTGGACCGATTGTACCGGGCCTTTTTCGGACCCCCTACGGTCCATAGGTCGTATAATCTTTCTGCCTTGTAAACTGTATATGGCGGTAAGACATAACCCGCTCCTGTTATCACAAACATAACTGAAATGGGAGCCTTTGAAGTGTTCATGAAACGCTCTGGATATTTGATACCACGGCGGAAGATACATTTGTGACATCCCGGGTCGTCTGACAAATTCGTTTCATCAAAATTTGGAATGTTACCCGCTTTCCAGACTTTTCTAAATTCTAGGAATAGTTTTCCATTTCTTCTTCTGCCTTTTCTGCACGAACTCTTTAACAGGTTCTTTGAGACAATCTATGTTTGTGTCAGCAAAAAAATTCAAGGCCTATTCATTACCTGGCAAATTGTTCGCAAACTTTCTTATTGTCTTTCCGCTCTCATTCAGATATTTTTTAACTACCATTCTGAGATCAAACGAAATTAATGGGCTGCCAAACTCACTTGCTGCCAGTACCACGTCAAGTAGACGTCTCTCTTCAACTTCTGTTAATAGTGTTTGGCCGCCTACAGTTTGTGTGTGTTATCCCTTAACTTTGTTCCAGAGTTGCTTTACTTCTCCGCCCTCAGCGTCGACAAATATTCTGCATACAGCGCGTCGGAACTATGATATCTTCCTGCTCGGGCACCAGCCTGTATGCTTGGATCTCGTATTCCATCAATCAGGCAAAAATACAGCCTTTTTGCGGCTGATGCTGTTAGGCGCTAGCCAAATCCATTTTGTCAAAAATAGTATTTTTCGCAAAGATTCATTTGGTATTTTAACTCGTTGAATCAATTTTCGCAAAACAGTGGCAAAGTCCTGATGTTCAGGGGAATGTCTTCAAAAGCAATTTCTTCCATTCTCGCCATGTCATTTGGTAGATGGTAGATTATTGTACTTTGCGGGCTGTAAACCTCCTAAACGCCCTTGCATGTGGGAAAATCATTGCTGATTCGTTCCAGAGGTTTATAAGGGCTAATTGCTCTATTTTTCCGATCCACTTTGCTGCGGTTAGATTTGGATTTCCTGGACGAATTCCGAAATGCATTCTGGCTTTACGTACACTTTTGGGTATGATGGTCTATTTTGGAT